>CM062292.1:484734113-485055731 GCA_031216915.1 Pictodentalium vernedei | reverse complement strand
GGAGTAACATAAGTAAATTGACTAACACAGCATGAAACAGACTATCGGCATTTACACTGCCGTAGCGTTTCATAGATTGGAGATTGAAAAATCAATTCTAATTTTCAGTTTATTAGCAGTACGTATGTAGATAAGTTTGCCTTCGTGGGATAACTTACGCTTGAACATGGCGCTTCCATCAGTGAGAAAGCTCAGAAATCTGGCTTGCCTAACATGGTCAGTGACATACTGGTTGATTTTATGGGCCAGCAAATTAACAAACACATGGCAAGCAGTTTGGTTTGTGAATGAATTTGGAAGAACAACCCCAAGTTCTGATGCTAAGGTACACAGTTTTGGAAAATCTGTATAAGGTTTTTCATTTTCAGCCGTAAACCAGGCTACTTGTAGAAGTTTTGTAAGACGCGTAATGGCTTCACGTTCACAAGAACCGAATGCCTGATGCAAAGTTGGCTGTGTCGCCGTTTGAGAAGGGCCCTGGGAGGGCTGTGCAATAAATGGTTTGTTATATTCAATCTCGTAACATGTTTTGTGCGCGAGGGAATTCATGTGTCGCTGTAAATTTGGCAGCAACAGGTACGTCGTACCACTGGAATACTGAGCAATGTCAGACGATATTTTGCCTGCATATCTTTGGGACACGTCAGTCCCATGTTTTTTACACAGCAAACAAACAGCTTTGGCATATTTGGAGTCATTTTCTGGGTCCTCCTGTAGCTCGAAATTCGTTTTGACCTCCCGCGGCCAATTATCAGCAGTTTTATTCAAGACGGGTTTGTTCTTACTCGACATGATTTTAATAAATGAAATTCTGTCCTTTGGCGGCTTCGGCAGTCGAGTCGAAAAATACAAATGATCAGACCCATAAACATCGAGGGCACTGTTCGGCAATCACACACGTTGTCAAGGAAACATCCCACAGTTAGGCAGACCAAGAATTCGGATTATGCATTTAGCACAGAACTCCGGTCTCAGTCTCTGAACGAACTGGTGTTTTTTGAACGAATAATTAATGGTTTGTCACGCGAATCGTTGGACAGACTCACACGAATCAACATGGATTCGCGCAAAGGCATTATGCGCGAATCATCACGCTTATCGATTCGCGGATTCGCGTCGAATTTTAAGCCCTGGAAAATTATGATTTTATTGTTTGATGAAATTTCGATTTTAACGTTTTTCAATGAAATAAATATATTGATTGATTTTTCATAAATATTCAAAATATTTTTAATAAATATCCCATATTTTCAAAGCAAATATATTTTACAATAGCTGCGGTGAAAACAAACAATGCATTTTTATCAAATACCTGAAAAATAATGACATACAGTACATTGATATTACAAACTGTAATTTTCGAAAATTTACTCAGTGACAGGGCATATGAGGTACTGAAAAATACATAGCGGGTTAAGAGTTAAAGATTATTCCTCATATTGCACTAAATTAAAATTAGGGCTCCCTTAGAGAGCCCAAATATTAACCCAGGCACGCGATTTGAACAAACCTGAATCTGACCCACCAGAGATGTTGTATACCAAATATGAAAGCATTCTGACTGGTGGATCTGAAGAAGATTTTAAAAGAAATTCCCTCATATTGTACTAAGTTAAAATTTGGACTCCCATAGGAAGCCCAAATATTAACCCAGGCACCCTATATGAACAAACTTGAATCCCCCCCCCCCCCCCCCCCCCCCCACTAGAGATGTTGTATACCGGTACCAAACATGAAAGGATTCCAAAGAGTAAACTTTGGGCTCCAACAGAGAGCCCAAATATTAACCCAGAGACCTGATTTGAACAAATTTGAATCTGCCTCCCCCCCCCCCCCACCTCTCCCCTCAGAGATGTTTCTGAAGGAGATTCTTCTGGATCTGAAGAAGAAGATTTTTAAAGAGGATTGCTCATATTGAACAAATATTAAAATTTGAGCTCCCGCGGAGAGCTCAAATATTAACTCAGGGACTCGATTTGAACAAACTTGAATCTGAATACACCTCCCCCCAAGCACCCCCCCCCCCCCCCAAGAGATGTTGTATACTAAATATCAAAAGATTCTGATGGGTGGTTCTGGAGATTATTTCTTCTTTTTTTTCAAATATATGGGTACTATTAGAGTTATGCCCCTTGTGGTGCCCCCTGTGGGCGCTATAACTTTTATTTGAACAAACTTGAATCGACATATGATAAGGAACATGCACACCAGATTTGGTGCAATTTGGTCCAGTAGTTTCTGAGAAGTTGACAATGTAAATTTAATGCCGGACGATGGATGACAGACAGATGATATGTAAATTGTGGACAGATGAACGATGGGTGAAAAGTGATTAGTAAAGCTCCCCCTGAGCAGCGAAAAAAAGTTAAAAAATTTATAGTAATTTATATATTTTTTATACTTACCAATGACCCAGACTTAGCTGGTGCTAACTCTAACAAAACCAGGGCCAAACACAAATTTTGCCCCCCAATCCCCAAAATTTGCATCCAAAACAAAAAGAAATCATGTCCTAAAGGACCTCCATACTACGCCTCTACTGCGCATGCGCAGTGACGCAGACGTCCCGAAATTGGCGCCAATTATCATTCTTACTGGCAGTGCCTGGTCAGCGCTATGTACTCAGCGGGGAGGCAAGAGTTCCCAACTCCAGGGAGGGCCATCCCCGTCTGGGTCATTGGTAAGTATAAAAAATATATAAATTACTATAAATTTTTTAACATTTTTATACTGTACCAATGACCCAGACTTAGCTGAATAGTAAACAGGCTGGAGGGCCTAGGACATAGAGGAAAATCCAATAAGCTCAACTATATAGTAAAGAGGTAACCCCTTAAGGAGAAAAGGAGTATTAGGCTTTACATGTATCTTTCTTATTTAATGTTAAATTAGAAAGATACACTACCCTTAATAATTGAGCACAATAACATTCATGTTCTCTATTAACATCCAGTATATCCCTTATACTAATTATTTTTAAAGCAAGCCAATAAATAAAGTAGTCCAGAGAATTGAGACTCTTTATAGTCATTTAAAAGTGTCCGAGTATTGTATATTAAAGCCCGTTTGACACTTGACATATACAAATGCTTCACACCGAGCTACACTTTAAAAATAAGACATGAATGAATTTTAACATTAATATTACACTTTAAAACCATCCCGGAAGCGACTCAGAAATACTGACTTGGAGGAGGCATTCCCTTGCTTTTCACTATAAAGCAGGTGACCTAAGGGAACACCCCCCCCCCCCCCCCCTTCCCCTTGTCCTGGGTCAAATAGCCCAGAGCGAAGAGGGCAGCCGGACGGAGTCACTGCCGGAACAGAAAACCTGCAAAACTATAGTTCCAACTGTTTAGTGGACGACATTCTGAGCAACAGATAACGGACCTAAACAATGCAGGTCTCCAGAAATGGACTCAATATTTCTGAGATAAAAATTCGTAAATGTGGATGGCTGAGACCAATAAGCAGCCTTCATTAAATCTGTAATAGCAACACTATTAGCATAAGCCCAGGAAGTAGAAAGAGCTCTTACTTCATGAGCAGAAATCTTAAGCACAGACTGCTGAGAAGAAGATAAATCTTCATAAGCAGTACGGATAGTTAATTGAATCCATTTAGCAATAGAATGGACAGAAATGTCCTTTCTATTAGGCATCAAAGACAGAAAGAAACGTTTCCGTCCCTTTCTGATAAACTGAGATCTCTGTTTATAGATACGTAACGCTCTAACAGGACAGAGTAAAGGCCTACGCCCGTCTGAAGACGGAAGAGCCTTAATAACAATAGGTTCCGGATATTTATTAGGAGCCTGATTCTTAGCTAAAAAACCCACATTAGTAGTGAAGGTGATAGTGTTCCCAACACTACGATAGTGAGAATCATCCACCGACAGTGCATGAAGCTCACTGACTCTTCTAGCAAAGAGAAAGCTAAGAGAAAAGCTGTCTTATAAGATAAGAATTTGAAATCTACTGTCCCAAGAGGTTCAAATGGCTTTTCCTTCAATTTAAGAAGAACCCAAGCTAAATTCCACTTAGGAATTAATCTAAGAGTTCTGGGTCTATTTATCGAAAAGTTTCTAACCAACTTAGATAAAGAGACATTAGATCCAATTTGTAAACTATCATGATGTGCATAGGTATCAGACAACATAGATCTATAACCCTTTATAGTAACAGGCTGCAGTTTGATTTCGTCAAACAAGTATACTAGAAAGTTTGCAATGTCTGGTATAGAGGGATCGAATATATCTACAGAATGATCCCTACACCAACGACGAAAAACCTTCCACTTAGCCGCATAGTTTAGCGAAGAGGAGGTCCTCCTACAGTTAGAAATCGCGTCCACTGCTCGTCCTGTAAAGTGTTTGCCATGCAAGAAGGACCGCACAACGGAAAAATGTGAAGGTTGAGACCTTGCGGGTTGTGATGGAGTTGGCGCGATTTCCCCTGCGAAAGAAGATCCTCCCGTGGAGGAAGCTTTCGCGGTAGGTCCCACAACAGACACCTGAGTAGATTTATCCACGGTCTCTGTGGCGACAGAGATGCTACCAACAGAATCTTGCATTGAGATTGTTTTATCTTTAGCAATACTTGTTGAATTAACGGCGCTGGAGGATACGCATATCCTGTCATTCCGTCCCAAGGGATCGACAGAGCGTCTACTGCAAATGCTCTTGGATCCGGACACGGAGACACATACTTCTGCAACTGATTGTTGAGATGTGTCGCAAATAAGTCTATCATTGGCCGTTCCCATTGGTAGCAAATCTGATTGAATACTTGTTTGTTGAGAGTCCACTCCGACTGCAACAAGCGACCCTTTCGTGAAAGGGAGTCTGCTAGCACATTCAGACGACCCGGTATGTGACGGACCGAAAGAAGAACGTGATGTTCTAGCGCAAACAGAAGGATTCTTTCCGTTAGATTGAACAACGGAACTGAATGAGTGCATCCCTGATTCCGTATATACGCCACTACTGTCGTATTGTCGGATAGGATTTGGACATGAGCATTGTGAATAATGTCCATCCAGTGACGTAACGCAAGCCAAATTGACATCATTTCCTTGATGTTTATGTGCTTGCACAGGAATTGCGGATCCCAAAGACCCTGGCATCTCGAATCCGTTGGGATTAATGATGCACCCCAACCTGTTTGACTGGCATCCGTCATAATGGTAAAACTCAGATCCGGCAACTGCAGCGGAACTCCCTGAGTTAACCACTGAATGTTTGCCCAAGTCTGAATCTCTTGTTTCACTTGATCTGACAAGAGAACGTCTACATCGAGCGAATGAATTTTCACACTCCAATTCTGAGTCAAGAAAATTTGAAGAGGACGTGTGCGTAACCGCCCCATCGGAATGAGATCCGCGGCGGCTCCGCACAGACCTATCAGTCTCATAAATTCTCTCGCCGTGAATTTGTCTGCGTGCAGACAATAGCGAGCGTAACAACTGACTAATTTCGCTCTGGTTAACGGCAGACGAACGAGATTGTTGTGCGTCTCGAAGCTCATTCCCAGATGAGTGAATGACTTGGACGGCACCAGATCCGACTTCTCCTCGTTTACTATAAAACCGAGACGTCGGAGCAATAGAAGAAGATTCTGAACATCGTTCTGAAGCGTTAACTCGTTGCCGTACCTCTGAAGAATGTCGTCCAGGTAGGCCGACGTTACCGCAGACGAATGAGCTCAGAAATAGATCATTACCGAGTTCATTACCCGAGTGAAAGCCCAGGGTGCTAGATTCAATCCGAAGCACATCGCCCGGAATTGATACACCACTCCTAGGACTGCGAAGCGTAGGTACTTTCGGAATGTCGGATGTACCATGACGTGAAAGTACGCATCTTTGAGATCTATGCTCGTTGCATAATCGTTCACCCGAATACTCGCTCTGACCGATCGAATCGTCTCCATATAAAACTTCGGAGCGACGATCAGCTTGTTTATCCAGCTCAAATCTATGACTGGACGGAACGAGCCGTCTGGTTTCGGAACCAGAAACAGATGGCTGTAGAATCCCGGAGATTCCTGGTTTTCTACGACCTCTACCGCGTTCTTCATTAAAAGAGACTGCACCTCTGATAACAGAGCGTCTCTTTTCTGCGGATTTGACGGAAGATGAGTCCACTTTGGACTTCGAGTTAATGGAGGCTTTCGTTTGAAGGATATCTTTAGACCTTCCGAAGTCACTCCTCTCACCCAAGGGTCGTCCGTAATCGACGCCCATTCTTGTGAAAAGCTCGACAACCTTCCGCCAACTGGTACGCGATAGAGGTTTAAGCCATCACCTCCTGGACCTGCGGTAGGAGAAACCACGTCCTCCACGGCCCGCACCTCACCCCGTCGACCTCGGGGCGTCCGACCGATTGTCCCGGCCTGAAGGACGTCCCGAACGAGAGTTGCTACCCTGACAGTCTCTCGAATAAGACCAAGAGGACGCACCGGAACCTCTATAGGAACCTCTCTTGGGCTCATTAGACCCAGAAGTGCCTGTCTTATTCGTGTCTGCTGTATCCGACTTCTTAGGAGCAGATTTGAACAACAGAGAATCCTTAGCTTTCTTTGTAATTTTATCATAAATAGCAGAAAGCTTGCCGTCAAAGAGAAGTTCTCCTGAGACCGAAGCGACTCTAAGAGAGTTCTTCACCTTAGAATCCACTAGTGTGGATGTAGCTAGGGCTGCGTCACGTCTAACCAACTCCAGATTTGCCACTGAAAGGGCGGAGTTACACGTGGAATAAGCTACTGCCCTTGAAAGAAGTCTTAAAGAGGATTGTATATCCTGAAACTCTTTCCCCTGAAGGCGCAGTGATAACGCCTTAGTAAGGTGATCTGCGTAAGATAAGGCATCTAAATTGGCTCTGTTAGACGCAATAGCTGTTTCCAAAACCGCGGTTGGAATAGAAGCCGACGACGGTAATGATAGCTCTAAGTCTTCCGCCTCGTCGTCCATACGCAGAGGAACTCTCGGTATACCCTGTCCTGCCGTATCGAATTTATTCCTTGCATTAATGAAAGGCAGGTTGAGAGTATTAGCGGACAAGAAACCTGCTTTCCCCGTCCTGGAAGCAAGTTTAAATATAGCGTCGTTCAATAAATCAAATGTTCTTGCAACATTATTGGACTGCGACGGAAACTCGGGAGCGATGTCCCTGAACCGCTCAAAAAATTCAGAGTCCAATGACGCTATAATTCTCTTGTCCGGAACCGCAGCAGTCTGGCCCGATGGAAGAACTTGAGGGAGAAAGTGCCGGATGAAGTCCACGGCAGCTTTATGTTGTTCCGAAAGGGATAGCTCCAAGTCATCCGTATCCCTTTCACCATCCGGTCGGACCTCATGATGTTCCCGGTCGTCCGCCCCCGATGCTTCGGCGGAGCGTACCGACCCAGCGCCGTCGGATAATTCTCGATCCGACACCGTTTCTGTCGGCTGCTGGGATGCTGCGATAAGCTGTGCTATCTGCACAAGAATGTCCGGCGTCGAGACCTGCGGAGGCGCAGTCTTTCGCTGCTTCGCCGAGGGCAGCTCCGCATCAGATGGCTCCCGCATACATTTCCTATGCGAACGTCCATCGGTCTCGAATTCCTGGCTGCCGGATGGTGTGACCTGGTCGCCGAAGAATCCTTGATCGGCGAAGCTGGTAATATATCGGCGGTCACGCAGCCAAGGTGCGGTCGTGTGCGCTGACGAGAAGAGGAAGCCTTAACAGTCTCCGCGGACTGCTTAAACAACGGAGCGTCCCGAGCGACGGACGTATGCTCCGCTAAAGACACATTTTGTACCACAACATCTGGTCCCAGATGTTGTTGTACGAGAGAGGGGCCTCTCTCGCTCGCGGCCCGGCTGGACCTGGACGAGCTAGGAACCAGACTCAAAGGCTTCCTCCGTTCTCGCTTACTATCCGCCGTCACTGGGTGTGCATCTGTTATGTTTATAGTGCTCGCATCACCCAAAATTTCCTCCTGGACCGCATCGGACGAACCCGGCTGCCGAACCATTCGGTGAATGGACGCTACACCGGGCGAGCTAGCGGACGACATTTGTCTAATCTCCATGAGCACTTTTGCCGCTAGCTCTGAATTCATTTGTGACGACGGACGCACACTTGTAGAAGATAACATGGAAACATCACCCTGTTCTGGTTCCTCTGAAATAGAAACTGAGAGAGTAGAGTGACCTTGCGGAGAAAGAGCCGGCATAGCCCTTTCTCCAGAAACAACATATCGTGACACACGTTTCCAATGTTTCTCATCCCAATATTCACATATAGGACAGGGATTAATGCGAAAACACTGACTACAATTAATACAATGATCATGAAAGACAGAGGAAGATTTCTTCCTATTACAATTTGAACAATGTCCCTTCATTGTGAAAGAACAACAATAAGTCCTAGTTACTCGCAAAAACCCCTGACACAAAGATACATAATAACATGATCCATTAATAAATGAAAAAACAATTGCAAATCAAAATAATTTTGAAAAAATATTTTTTCAGCGAAGCCCAAGTGGCTGAAAAGTAACGTTGAGCCCCGATGGATCCGATGGCAAAGTGTGGTCAAAAATTTTAAATTTATATTAAATAATTAATGAGACACTTACGGATAATATAAATGTATCTTATAGTGAGATAAACTACAGCAAAGGCAAACAGCCCCCCTCAAAAAAGGCTGTTGCCAATGTAAACAAACAGTGTAAAAACACCAGAAAACATGACTCCAGGCACTGAAAAAACTGGCCCGGAATCAGTCATCAAATTACACTCTATCTGATGCAAAACAGAGACTCCCAGGGGAGAATCTGCAGAACATCAGATGGAAGATGCAGAACACAAACGTTATACACCCATGGGTGAAAACGTAACTATGGGGAAAATAACAGAAAACATTCTGTAACCAAGCAACTCTCCCAGGAAATTTTAGAAATGAAATTTCTCAAAAATATGCCAAAAGCATGGGAGAATTGCAAGGGGGGACTTTAGAAGGCTAGGAAATACTGAATAAGCAGTGCAACATTTAGCAAGAATGACAACAAGAGGCCCATGCCTCGAAAATAGGCAACTTAACATAATTTCATCAAAAATTTTTAAGTACAGCCCTGATTATTTTTTGTCACTTCTTTTTCCTCTCCTCCTTCTATCCTCCTTAGAATCACATTTTCTCCAAAAATTACGTGTCTGGCATCCTTTAAACTGAGATTTACAAGCACAAAGATCAGTGAGATGTTGACTGATGAAGGGCCAAACAGAGAATGATAATTGGCGCCAATTTCGGGACGTCTGCGTCACTGCGCATGCGCAGTAGAGGCGTGGTATGGAGGTCCTTTAGGACATGATTTCTTTTTGTTTTGGATGCAAATTTTGGGGATTGGGGGGAAAAATTTGTGTTTGGCCCTGGTTTTGTTAGAGTTAGCACCAGCTAAGTCTGGGTCATTGGTACAGTATAAAAATATAAAAAGCATTCCTCCATCATTATGAAATTGAGAGAAAAATGCCCGAGAAAGAAGAACATTTTTTCATAGGCCTAAGTTGGCCCGCCGCCTAACTTGATCTTGTAGGAATTAGCAACTTCACAGTCTTGTGAAATGGACAGTTTCATATAGCCATAAGAGTGTACAACACGTGAAAAGACTTACAAATATAAGAATTAACTTATAAATTTAAATTCATGGCACTGTTTGTCAGAGCAAAAAACATCTCAAAACGTTTTTTTTCACTAAAATGTTCCATGCAGACATGTTTCCAAAGATAGGCAGCTGACAGTACCAAAATGTTCCATGTAGACAAACGTTTCCAAAGTTAGGCAGCTGACACTACCAAAATGTTCCATGCAGACAAACGTTTCCAAAGATACTAGGCAGCCGACAGTACCAAAATGTTCCATGCAGACAAACGTTTCCAAAGATAGGCAGCTGACAGTACCAAAATGTTCCATGCAGACAAATGTTTCCAAAGATAGGCAGCTGACAGAACCAAAATGTTCCATGCAGACAAATGTTTCCAAAGATAGGCAGCTGACAGTACCTTTATTGAGCTCTCAAAATCCCTTCATATCTAGTTGTGTGGCCAAGTCATAAGAAAAAAGTTTGCAAAATGAAATTTGGGAGGTGTAATTTTTTAGTTCTATCTGAACCTCTACAAATAATTGATACATACTTTTGAAGCAATTTTTCTTGTCAAACTGTTCATTTATCACAACTTCCAACACTTTTGCTATACTGTCTTTACTGCATTCCGAGAACTCACTGTTGTGTGGTTTGTCACCATGTGTGGCACTAGGAAACATTATATAGTTTCCTTCTGATGCATCTGGCTGTGTGGTACCAAATGGAGCACACAGGGGGCCGGAATCGTGCTAAAATTAAAATTAAATATAGATTTAATATAGTGTATTGTAATACAATTACTATAAATCTCGAAATATGATTGGTTAAGAAAAAAATTTGCAACAGTAAAATCCGCGTAACCTGTCGCAAATTTTGTGTTGTCGAAAACTATTTCAGGAAGTCAAGATGTATTCGTGGGCATTCTATTTTCATTCCATTTGGAGTCATTGACTACCGTATCTAATGTAAACAAACGCTGTGAACAAGTTGATATTTTCATTCCATTTGGAGTCATTGACTACCGTATCTAATGTAAACAAACGCTGTGAACAAGTTGACTTGCTGTAGAAAAAAAAACGTTCTCTATCGTTCTTGTAATTAACTGTAATTAGTATGGATGAAGTTGGAAAGTTTAATATTAATGTGGAATAAGGGTTTGGCAGAGACTGCTGAGAAATGAAATGAGTGTTGAAAAAACTAATTTCGACGGCAACCGTGTGGAACAAGCCAGCGATATTGTAATATAATTTATAAATAGCAATTTTCTATACGATGAAGAATTTATGGACGCCATATGCGAAATAGAAAACCAAAATTCCGACAACTGGCAATAATGATTTTAATTGTTCAAGGCCAAATATTTCTGACAGATCAGCTAGCGATGTTATAATATTGACTTCAAGTGCAAGCGGTCCTTTCATTTTCTAATTTGTTACCTGCGTTTGTGGCACCACATGTACAGCTACAGAAATGCATTCACCAGTGAGAGAGGTGAACTATTCGTTCTGTAACAATTATGTCAATAGCAGCAGCCCAATTCCACAAGATATCACTTCCTAGAAACAGTTTGAAATGAACAATTGTTCTGTAACCGTAAGTAACTATTACGGTTAAACACTTTTGCAGCTCCCTCACTCTGGAACGCCCTCCCTCAGAACCTTAGAAAAACCCAAAATGCAGATTGCTTCAAGAAAGCTCTGAAAACCTATCTCTTTCAAGCAGCCTTCGGCCGCTGATTATACCACTGTTACCATCACCTATGTTTTCAGCACTTTTGAGCAGCGTTTCGCTGGGAAAAGCGCTATATAAATAAATTATTATTATTATTATTATAAACAAGGGCTTCCAATCAAAGATCTCAAAATTTTTAACTTTGATGGTAAATCCTCGAGTGCTTTCCGACTCCGACTGAAAGTAAACATCACAAGGTGAACTCTAAACTTTAACTGGTAGAGTGCTGAATTATTTGTTCACATGTCTTTGCTTTGTTACAATTCATGGGAGAGTGCCTATAGCATATCCACACACAATGAAATAGTTTCACTTAAAAAATTCTAGGAAACCACAGAACAGAAAGCCTTTAAGTTGTGGCACCTGCACTTCAAAATAAAGTCCAAATATGGGTTTCCAGCACTCTACCAGTTAAACAGGGAAAGCAGCCGGCGCATTTTTTTTTTCAGATGTCACAAACATTTAAACATGATAAATGGTGTCAGTACAAATATAAATATGTTTTGTTATTGGTGATAAAATAACTAAAACATTTGGAATTATTTGTATTGTGACAGCGTAAAATATATTTCGTGATTTGGTTCGGAACTCTCAAATGACGTCGCGAAGACTGTATTTTTAGATTTAAATTGTTGTCTTCAACAAGGCATTGTTTTATAGTTGGGAGATCAAATACTATCTCTGTTTTCAGCCGAAGTATATTAGAATGGGGATAACTATGTTGTATTTGATTGTTTGGGGCCATAATCGATGGTTTTACTGTCGTAAATATCCGTTTTACCGGCTCCGCTAACGCGTCACCGGCAAAACTCAATTTGCAACATTAAAACCATTGTTTATGGCCACAAACAATCAAATACAACATAGTTATCCCCTAATTATCTCTTAACAGAAGCAAACATGGGTCCGGAATTGTATTAAAATTAAATATAAATATAGAATGAATACAGTGTATTATCTCTTAACAGGAGCACACAGGGGGCCGGAATCGTGTTAAAATTAAATATGGATTGAATATAGTGTATTATCTCTTAACAGGAGCACACACGGGTCCGGAATCGTATTAAAATTAAATATAAATAGTTAAACACAGATTGAATATAGTGTATTATCTCTTAACAGGAACACACAGGGGTCCGGAATCGTATTAAAATTAAATATAAATATAGAATGAATATAGTGTATTATCTCTTAATAGGAGCACACAGGCCTCCGGAATCGTATTAAAATTAAATACAGATTGAATATAGTGTATTATCTCTTAACAGGAGCACACAGGGGTCCGGAATCGTATTAAAATTAAATATAAATATAGAATGAATATAGTGTATTATCTCTTAATAGGAGTACACAGGGGTTCGGAATCGTATTAAAATTAAATACAGATTGAATATAGTGTATTATCTCTTAACAGGAGCACACAGCGGTCTGGAATCGTATTAAAATTAAATATAAATACAGATTGAATATAGTGTATTATCTCTTAACTGGTAGAGTGCTGGAAGCCCATATTTGGGCTTTATTCTGAAGTGTTGGTACCACAACTCACAGGCTTCATATTCAGTGGATGTTCAACATATCACCTTTGAAGTGAAATTATTTAGTCTATTAAGATTTGCCTTGTTGCAATTTTTTGAAGAGTTCCTAATGGCAGAGGAGGAGATGGGGGGGTGCCTAATGGCACTGTCCCATAAATTATAACAAGGCAAAGATATGTGTACAAATTCTGATGACTAAAAATAATTCAGCACTCTACCAGTTAACAGGAGCACACAGGGGGCTGGAGTCATATTAAAATTAAATATAAATATACAATGAATGTTAAAAAATTTATAGTAATTTATATATTTTTTATACTTACCAATGACCCAGACATAGCTGGTGCTAACTCTTAAAAATCTAGGACCAAACACAAATTTTGCCCCCCAATCCCCAAAATTTGCATCTAAAACCGAAAAAATCATGTCCCAAATGGTCCTCCACACTTTCCCTCCACTGCACATGCGCAGTGTCAAGGAGGTCTCGAAATTGGCGCCAAATATCATTCTTACAAGCAGTGCCTGGTCAGCGCTATGTACTCAGCGGGGAGGTATGAGTTCCCAACTCCTGGGAGGGCCATCCCCGTCTGGGTCATTGGTAAGTATAAAAAATATATAAATTACTATAAATTTTTTAACATTTTTATACTATACCAATGACCCAGACATAGCTGAATAGTAAAAAGGCTGGAGGGCCTAGGACATAGAGGAAAATCCAATAAGCTCAACTATATAAAATAGAGTCATCCCCTCGAGGAGAAAAGGAGCATTAGGCTTTACATGTATCTTTCTTATTTTATGATAAATTAGAAAGACACAACACCCTCCATAATTGAGCATAATAACATTCATGTTCTCTATTAACATCCAGTATAACTCTTTATACTAATTATTTTTAAAGTAAGCCAATAAATAAAGTTAGTCCAGAGAATTGTGACTCTTTATACTCTTTTAAAAGTGTCCGAGGAGTGTATATTAACGCCCGTTTGACACGTGACATATACAAATGCTTCACACCGAGCTACACTTTAAAAATATGACATGAATGAATTTTTAAACATTAACTTTACACTTTAAAACCATCCTGGTAACAACTCAGAATTACTGACTCCGGAGGAGGTATCCACTTGCTTTTCACTATAAAGCAGGTGACCTAAGGGAACACCCTCCCCCCCCCCCCTTCCCCTTGCCCTGGGTCAAATAGCCCAGAGTGAAGAGGGCAGCAGGACAGAGTCACTGCCTGAACAGAAAGCCTGCATAACTATATGTAGTTGCGACTGTTTAGTGAATGACATTCTGAGCAACAGATACCGGACCTAAACAATGCAGGTCTCCAGAAATGGACTCAATATTTCTGAGATAAAAATTTGTGAATGTGGATGGCTGAGATCAATATGCAGCCTTCATTAAATCTGTAATAGCAACACTATTTGCGTAAGCCCAAGATGTAGAAAGAGCTGTTACTTCATGAGCCGAAATCTTAAGCACAGACTGCTGAGTTGAAGATAGATTATCATAAGCAGTACGGATAGTTAATTGAATCTTGAATCCATCTAGCAATAGAATGGACCGTAATGTCCTTTCTATTAGGCATCAGAGACAGAAAGAAGCGTTTTCATCCCTTTCTGATAAACTGAGATCTTTGTTTATAAATATGTAAAGCTCTAACCGGACAGAGTAAAGGCCTATGCCCGTCTGAAGATGGAAGGGCCTTAATAACAATAGGTTCCGGATATTTATTAGGAGCCTGATTCTTAGCCAAAAATCCAACATTAGTAGTAAAGGTAATAGTGTTCCCGACACTACGATAGTGAGAATCGTCCACCGATAGTGCATGAAGCTCACTGACTCACTGGATGTAGCTAGGGCTGCGTCACGTCTAGCCAACTCCAGGTTTGCCACTGAAAGGGCGGAGTTATACATGGAATAATCTACTGCCCTTGAAAGAAGTCTCAATGAGGATTGTATCCTGGAATTCTTTCCCTTGAATGCAATGATAATGCCTTAGTAAGGTGGTCTGCGTATGATAAAGCGTCTAAGTTCAGTCTGTTAGACATTATTGTCATTTCCAACGTCGTGGTTGGAATTGACATAGACGATGGTACAGACAATTCCAAGTCTTGAGCCTCGTCGTCTAGATGCAGAGGAACTCTCGGTGTGCCCCGTCCTGCCGTTTCGAATTTATTCCTTGAATTGATGAAAGGCAGATTTAGAGCATTTGCGGACAAGAAACCAGACTTGCCTGTTTTGGTAGCAAGCTTATATATAGCGTTGTTCAATAATTCGAATGTTCTTGTGACATTATTGGACTGTGTCGGAAACCCAGGGACGATGTCCCTGAACCGATCAAAAAAATTCTGTGCCCAATGACGCTATCAGTCTCTTATCCGGCGTCGCAGCATTCTGGTCCGACGGAACAACCTCTGGAAGATAATGCCGGATGAAATCCACGGCAGCTTATGTTGTTCCGAAAGGGAAAGCTCGAAATCCTCCGAATCCCTTTCGCCATCCTGTCGGACCCTATGAAGTTCTCGGTCGTCTGTACCTGATGCTTCAGCGGAGCGTACCGACCCAGCGTCGTCAGATAATTCCTGATCCGACAGAGATTCTGTCGTTTGCTGGGATGCTGCGATAAGTTGTGCTATTTGGGATAGCACGTCTGTCACTGAGGCCTGTGGAGTAGCGGTCTTACGTTGCTTTGCCACTGGAAGCTCCATGTACGTTGACTCCTGCATACTTCTCTTATGCGAACGTCCGGAGTCTACAGGCCTCGTGTCCCTGGCTACCGGATGGCGTGACCTGGTCGCCGTGGATTCTCTGATTGGCAAAGCTGGCTGGATATCTGTGGTCACGTAGCCAAGGTGCGGTCGTGTGCGCTGCCGTGAGGATGAGGAAGCCTTATCGACAGTCTCTCCGGACTGTCTACATAACGGAGTGTCCCAAGCAGCGGACGTATGCTCCGAAAGCGAAACGTTTTGTACCACAACATCTGGTCCCAGATGTTGTTGTACGAGAGAGGGACCTCTCTCACTCGCAGCCCGGATGGACCTGGATGAGCTAGGAACCGGACTAATAGGCTTCCTCCATTCTCTCCTCTGATCCATCGTCACTGGATGTGCACTTTGTCTATTATAGTGCTCGCATCACCCAAATCTCCTTCCTGGATCACAACGGATGAACCCGGTTGCCGAACCATTTGATGAATGGACGCTACACCGGGCGAGCTAGCGGACGCCAACGCCGTCGATCCTACTAGGGACCTCTTAGGCAATTGACGTATTTCCATGAGCACTTTTGCCACTAGCTCTTCATTTAACTGTGACGACCGAGGCACACTTTTGGAAGACATCACGGAAATATCACCCTGTTCCTGTTCCTCTGAAATAGAGATTGATAAACTAGAGTGACCCTGCGGAGAAAGGACCAGCATGGCCTTTTCCCCGCTAACAACATACCGTGACACACGTTTCCAATGTTTGTCATCCAATTGACACATACTGAACAGGAGTTAGTGCGAGAACACTGACTACAATAAATACAATGATTATGAAAGTCAGAGGAAGATTTCCTCTTATTACAATTTGAACAATATCCTTTCATTGTGAAAAGAATATAAAAAGTCCTAGTACTCGCACCAATCCCTGAAAACAAAGATACATAATAACATGATCCATTTAACATAGAAAAAATAATTGAAATCTAAAAAAAATTTTTTGAAAAATTTTAAAAATATTTTAAAAAATTAATGCAACACTTACGAATAATAATAATGTATCTTGTTATGATTAAGATAATACAAAGACAAGAAATCCCCCTCCACAGAGTCTGTTGTCAACGTAAACAAGAAGTGTATAAACACCATAAACATGACTCCAGGCACTGATAACCATGGCCCGAAATCAGTTACCAATAACACACTATCTGATGCAAAACAGAGACTTCCAGGGAAGAAACTGCAGAACATCAGATGGTAGATGCAGAACACTACGCCTAACCACCCATAGGTGAAGACGTAAACATGGGGAAAAGAACAGAATTCATTCTGTTATTCAGCTAAAACTCCCAAGAAATTTTAGTAATAATATTACAGAAAATATGCCAAAAGCATGGGAGAATAGCAAGGGGGGACTTAAAGGAAAGGGAGAGAGGAAACACTGAACAAGCAGTGTAACTTTATAGCAAGAATAACAACAGGCTCATGCCTCGAAATTAGGCAACATAACATAATTTCATGAAAAAAAATTTAAGTTACAGCCCTGATTATTTCCTGCCACTCATTTTTCCTCTCCTCCTTCTATTTCCTCTTTAGATCCACCATTTCTCTAATATTTATGTGTCTGGCATCATTTAAACTCAGATTTACAAGCACAAATATCAGTCAGATGTGAACTGATGAAGGGCCAAACAAAGAATGATATTTGTCGCCAATTTCGAGACCACCTTGACACTGCGCATGTGCAGTGGAGGGAAAGTGTGGAGGACCATTTGGGACATGATTTTTTCGGTTTTAGATGCAAATTTTGGGGATTGGGGGGCAAAATTTGTGTTTGGCCCTAGATTTTTAAGAGTAAGCACCAGCTATGTCTGGGTCATTGGTACAGTATAAAAATATAGTGTATTATCTCTTAATAGGAGCACACAGGGGTCCGGAATCGTATTAAAATTAAATATAAATATAGAATGAATATAGTGTATTATCTCTTACTGGGAACACACAGCGGTCTGGAATCGTATTAAAATTAAATATAAATACAGATTGAATATAGAGTATTATCTCTTAACAGGAGCACACAGGGGGCCTGAATCGTATTAAAATTAAATATGGATTGAATATAGTGTATTATCTCTTAATAGGAGCACACAGGGGCCCGGAATCGTATTAAAATTAAATATAAATATAGAATGAATATAGTGTATTATCTCTTAATAGGAGCACACAGGGGGCCGGAATCGTATTAAAATTAAATATAAATATAGAATGAATATAGTGTATTATCTCTTAACAGGGGCACACAGGGGTCTGGAATCGTATTAAAATTAAATATGGATTGAATATAGTGTATTATCTCTTAACAGGAGTACACAGTGGTCCGGAATCGTATTAAAATTAAATATAGATATGGATTGAATATAGTGTATTATCTCTTAACAGGAGCACACGGGGGTCCGGAATCGTATTAAAATTAAATATGGATTGAATATAGTGTATTATCTCTTAACAGGAGCACACAGGGGGCCGGAATCGTATTAAAATTAAATATGGATTGAATATAGTGTATTATCTCTTAACAGGAGCACACAGGGGTCTGGAATCGTATTAAAATTAAATATAGATTGAATATAGTGTATTATCTCTTAACAGGAGCACACAGGGGGCCGGAATCGTATTAAAATTAAATATGGATTGAATATAGTGTATTATCTCTTAACAGGAGCACACAGGGGTCTGGAATCGTATTAAAATTAAATATAGATTGAATATAGTGTATTATCTCTTAACAGGAGCACACAGTGGTCCGGAATCGTATTAAAATTAAATATGGATTGAATATAGTGTATTATCTCTTAACAGGAGCACACAGTGGTCCGGAATCGTATTAAAATTAAATATAGATATGGATTGAATATAGTGTATTATCTCTTAATAGGAGCACACAGGGGGCCGGAATCGTATTAAAATTAAATATAAATATAGAATGAATACAGTGTATTATCTCTTAACAGGAGCACACAGGGGGCCGGAATCGTATTAAAATTAAATATAAATATGGATTGAATATAGTGTATTATCTCTTAATAGGAGCACACAGGGGGCCGGAATCGTATTAAAATTAAATATAAATATAGAATGAATATAGTGTATTATCTCTCAACAGGAGCACACAGGGATCCAGAATCGTATTAAAATTAAATACAGATTGAATATAGTGTATTATCTCTTAATAGGAGCACACAGGGGTCCGGAATCGTATTAAAATTAAATATAAATATGGATTGAATATAGTGTATTATCTCTTAACAGGAGCATGCTATTCTGTAGATTATGAAGCCTAAACATAAAACAAACCGAGAACATGAACTGTTGATGGCAAACAAATAATTACAAAAATAAATAATAAAATAACAAGAGGCTCTAAAGAGCCTGTAATAGCTCAAATGACAGAACTACATATCCCTCAGTTGTTCTAATGTAATAGCTCAACTGGTAGAACTACATATCCCTCAGTTATTCTAATCAAAATGGCAGAACTACATATCCCTCAGTTATTCTAATCAAAATGGCGGAACTACATATCCCTCAGTTATTCTAATGTAATAGCTCAAATGGCAGAACTACATATCCCTCAGTTATTCTAATGTAATAGCTCAAATGGTAGAACTACATATCCCTCAGTTATTCTAATTAAAATGGCAGAACTACATATCCCTCAGTTATTCTAATCAAAATGGCAGAACTACATATCCTTCAGTTATTCTAATGTAATAGCTCAAATGACAGAACTACATATCCCTCAGTTATTCTAATCAAAATGGCAGAACTACATATCCCTCAGTTATTCTAATCAAAATGGCAGAACTACATATCCCTCAGTTATTCTAATGTAATAGCTCAAATGGCAGAACTACATATCCCTCAGTTATTCTAATGTAATAGCTCAAATGGCAGAACTACATATCCCTCAGTTATTCTAACCAAAATGGCAGAACTACATATCCCTCAGTTATTCTAATGTAATAGCTCAAATGGCAGAACTACATATCCCTCAGTTATTCTAATCAAAATGGCAGAACTACATATCCTTCAGTTATTCTAATGTAATAGCTCAAATGGCAGAACTACATATCCCTCAGTTATTCTAATCAAAATGGCAGAACTACATATCCCTCGGTTATTCTAATGTAATGGATCAACTGACAGAACTACATATCCCTCAGTTATTCTAATCAAAATGGCAGAACTACATATCCTTCAGTTATTCTAATGTAATAGCTCAAATGGCAGAACTACATATCCCTCAGTTATTCTAATCAAAATGGCAGAACTACATATCCTTCAGTTATTCTAATGTAATAGCTCAAATGGCAGAACTACATATCCCTCAGTTATTCTAATGTAATAGCTCAAATGGTAGAACTACATATCCCTCAGTTATTCTAATCAAAATGGCAGAACTACATATCCCTCAGTTATTCTAATCAAAATGGCAGAACTACATATCCCTCAGTTATTCTAATCAAAATGGCAGAACTACATATCCCTCAGTTATTCTAATGTAATAGCTCAAATGGCAGAACTACATATCCCTCAGTTATTCTAATGTAATAGCTCAAATGGTAGAACTACATATCCCTCAGTTATTCTAATCAAAATGGCAGAACTACATATCCCTCAGTTATTCTAATGTAATAGCTCAAATGGCAGAACTACATATCCCTCAGTTATTCTAATGTAATAGCTCAAATGGTAGAACTACATATCCCTCAGTTATTCTAATCAAAATGGCAGAACTACATATCCCTCAGTTATTCTAATCAAAATGGCAGAACTACATATCCTTCAGTTATTCTAATGTAATAGCTCAAATGACAGAACTACATATCCCTCAGTTATTCTAATCAAAATGGCAGAACTACATATCCCTCAGTTATTCTAATCAAAATGGCAGAACTACATATCCTTCAGTTATTCTAATGTAATAGCTCAAATGGCAGAACTACATATCCCTCAGTTATTCTAATGTAATAGCTCAAATGGTAGAACTACATATCCCTCAGTTATTCTAATCAAAATGGCAGAACTACATATCCCTCAGTTATTCTAATCAAAATGGCAGAACTACATATCCCTCAGTTATTCTAATCAAAATGGCAGAACTACATATCCCTCAGTTATTCTAATGTAATAGCTCAAATGGCAGAACTACATATCCCTCAGTTATTCTAATGTAATAGCTCAAATGGTAGAACTACATATCCCTCAGTTATTCTAATCAAAATGGCAGAACTACATATCCCTCAGTTATTCTAATGTAATAGCTCAAATGGCAGAAGTACATATCCATCAGTTATTCTAATGTAATAGCTCAAATGGTAGAACTACATATCCCTCAGTTATTCTAATCAAAATGGCAGAACTACATATCCCTCAGTTATTCTAATCAAAATGGCAGAACTACATATCCTTCAGTTATTCTAATGTAATAGCTCAAATGACAGAACTACATATCCCTCAGTTATTCTAATCAAAATGGCAGAACTACATATCCCTCAGTTATTCTAATCAAAATGGCAGAACTACATATCCTTCAGTTATTCTAATGTAATAGCTCAAATGACAGAACTACATATCCCTCAGTTATTCTAATCAAAATGGCAGAACTACATATCCCTCAGTTATTCTAATCAAAATGGCAGAACTACATATCCCTCAGTTATTCTAATGTAATAGCTCAAATGGCAGAACTACATATCCCTCAGTTATTCTAATGTAATAGCTCAAATGGCAGAACTACATATCCCTCAGTTATTCTAATGTAATAGCTCAAATGGTAGAACTACATATCCCTCAGTTATTCTAATCAAAATGGCAGAACTACATATCCCTCAGTTATTCTAATGTAATAGCTCAAATGGCAGAACTACATATCCCTCAGTTATTCTAATGTAATAGCTCAAATGGTAGAACTACATATCCCTCAGTTATTCTAATCAAAATGGCAGAACTACATATCCCTCAGTTATTCTAATCAAAATGGCAGAACTACATATCCTTCAGTTATTCTAATGTAATAGCTCAAATGACAAACTACATATCCCTCAGTTATTCTAATCAAAATGGCAGAACTACATATCCCTCAGTTATTCTAATCAAAATGGCAGAACTACATATCCCTCAGTTATTCTAATGTAATAGCTCAAATGGCAGAACTACATATCCCTCAGTTATTCTAATGTAATAGCTCAAATGGCAGAACTACATATCCCTCAGTTATTCTAACCAAAATGGCAGAACTACATATCCCTCAGTTATTCTAATGTAATAGCTCAAATGGCAGAACTACATATCCCTCAGTTATTCTAATCAAAATGGCAGAACTACATATCCTTCAGTTATTCTAATGTAATAGCTCAAATGGCAGAACTACATATCCCTCAGTTATTCTAATCAAAATGGCAGAACTACATATCCCTCAGTTATTCTAATGTAATAGCTCAAATGGCAGAACTACATATCCCTCAGTTATTCTAATCAAAATGGCAGAACTACATATCCTTCAGTTATTCTAATGTAATAGCTCAAATGGCAGAACTACATATCCCTCAGTTATTCTAATCAAAATGGCAGAACTACATATCCCTCAGTTATTCTAATGTAATAGCTCAAATGGCAGAACTACATATCCCTCAGTTATTCTAATGTAATAGCTCAAATGGCAGAACTACATATCCCTCAGTTATTCTAATCAAAATGGCAGAACTACATATCCTTCAGTTATTCTAATGTAATAGCTCAAATGGCAGAACTACATATCCCTCAGTTATTCTAATGTAATAGCTCAAATGGTAGAACTACATATCCCTCAGTTATTCTAATCAAAATGGCAGAACTACATATCCCTCAGTTATTCTAATCAAAATGGCAGAACTACATATCCTTCAGTTATTCTAATGTAATAGCTCAAATGACAGAACTACATATCCCTCAGTTATTCTAATCAAAATGGCAGAACTACATATCCCTCAGTTATTCTAATGTAATAGCTCAAATGGCAGAACTACATATCCCTCAGTTATTCTAATCAAAATGGCAGAACTACATATCCCTCAGTTATTCTAATCAAAATGGCAGAACTACATATCCCTCAGTTATTCTAATGTAATAGCTCAAATGGCAGAACTACATATCCCTCAGTTATTCTAATGTAATAGCTCAAATGGCAGAACTACATATCCCTCAGTTATTCTAATCAAAATGGCAGAACTACATATCCTTCAGTTATTCTAATGTAATAGCTCAAATGGCAGAACTACATATCCCTCAGTTATTCTAATGTAATAGCTCAAATGGTAGAACTACATATCCCTCAGTTATTCTAATCAAAATGGCAGAACTACATATCCCTCAGTTATTCTAATCAAAATGGCAGAACTACATATCCTTCAGTTATTCTAATGTAATAGCTCAAATGACAGAACTACATATCCCTCAGTTATTCTAATCAAAATGGCAGAACTACATATCCCTCAGTTATTCTAATGTAATAGCTCAAATGGCAGAACTACATATCCCTCAGTTATTCTAATCAAAATGGCAGAACTACATATCCCTCAGTTATTCTAATCAAAATGGCAGAACTACATATCCCTCAGTTATTCTAATGTAATAGCTCAAATGGCAGAACTACATATCCCTCAGTTATTCTAATGTAATAGCTCAAATGGCAGAACTACATATCCCTCAGTTATTCTAATCAAAATGGCAGAACTACATATCCCTCAGTTATTCTAATCAAAATGGCAGAACTACATATCCCTCAGTTATTCTAATGTAATAGCTCAAATGGCAGAACTACATATCCTTCAGTTATTCTAATGTAATAGCTCAAATGACAGAACTACATATCCCTCAGTTATTCTAATCAAAATGGCAGAACTACATATCCCTCAGTTATTCTAATCAAAATGGCAGAACTACATATCCCTCAGTTATTCTAATGTAATAGCTCAAATGGCAGAACTACATATCCCTCAGTTATTCTAATGTAATAGCTCAAATGGCAGAACTACATATCCCTCAGTTATTCTAACCAAAATGGCAGAACTACATATCCCTCAGTTATTCTAATGTAATAGCTCAAATGGCAGAACTACATATCCCTCAGTTATTCTAATCAAAATGGCAGAACTACATATCCTTCAGTTATTCTAATGTAATAGCTCAAATGGCAGAACTACATATCCCTCAGTTATTCTAATCAAAATGGCAGAACTACATATCCCTCAGTTATTCTAATGTAATAGCTCAAATGGCAGAACTACATATCCCTCAGTTATTCTAATGTAATAGCTCAAATGGCAGAACTACATATCCCTCAGTTATTCTAATCAAAATGGCAGAACTACATATCCTTCAGTTATTCTAATGTAATAGCTCAAATGGCAGAACTACATATCCCTCAGTTATTCTAATCAAAATGGCAGAACTACATATCCCTCGGTTATTCTAATGTAATGGATCAACTGACAGAACTACATATCCCTCAGTTATTCTAATCAAAATGGCAGAACTACATATCCCTCAGTTATTCTAATCAAAATGGCAGAACTACATATCCCTCAGTTATTCTAATGTAATAGCTCAAATGGCAGAACTACATATCCCTCAGTTATTCTAACCAAAATGGCAGAACTACATATCCCTCAGTTATTCTAATGTAATAGCTCAAATGGCAGAACTACATATCCCTCAGTTATTCTAATCAAAATGGCAGAACTACATATCCCTTGGTTATTCTAATGTAATGGATCAACTGACAGAACTACATATCCCTCAGTTATTCTAATCAAAATGGCAGAACTACATATCCCTCAGTTATTCTAATCAAAATGGCAGAACAACATATCCCTCAGTTATTCTAATCAAAATGGCAGAACTACATATCCCTCAGTTATTCTAATCGAAATGGCAGAACTACATATCCCTCAGTTATTCTAATCAAAATGGCAGAACTACATATCCCTCAGTTATTCTAATCAAAATCACAGAACTACATATCCCTCAGTTATTCTAATCAAAATGGCAGAACTACATATCCCTCGGTTATTCTAATGTAATAGATCAACTGACAGAACTACATATCCCTCAGTTATTCTAATCAAAATGGCAGAACTACATATCCCTCAGTTATTCTAATCAAAATGGCGGAACTACATATCCCTCAGTTATTCTTATCAAAATCAAAGAATGCAGCCTGTTTTCGAACTCGATCAAGACATTGTTCCTTGAAACCTATGTGCCAAATATCAATCAAATCGGTTGACGTTTGTTGAAGTTACCATGCTATCATTCTAAAAATTAGTCGATTTTAACCAAGGACTATTACTCTTTTGAAAACCATACATCGGACTGAGCCCATTTTCAAACTTGATCAAGACATTGTTCCTTAAAACTCATGTGCCAAATATCAGTCAAATTAGTTGACGTTTATTGAAGTTTTCATGCTATAAAGCTAAAAATTAGTTGATTTTAACAAAGGGCTATAACTCTTGTGAAAACCGTCCATGGGACCAAGCCCATTTTCGAACTCGATCAAGACATCCTTCCTTGAAACTCATGTTCCAAATATCAGTGAAACCGGTTGATGGCTGTTGAAGTTATCACACTATCAAGAACATGCTTATCAAGTCACAAACCAAAAATTATCAAAATCCGTCCAGAAACAACTAAGTTATAAGCAAAAAGGGCCGCCAACCCACACGTTCCACCTGACCACCCGCCTGACTGGCAACCGCCATACCCATAGTCAACGTTTTTTTAAAAACTCGACTAAAAAAGGAAGTTTGCTATGTTTATTTATTTAGCAGAGTTCAAGGTCAAATATATCTGCACAATGGCTAACTGTGACCGTAACACGGACATAAAGTCAAGTTTAGTCAATTGTTTATGCCCATGTTGCTCAATTTAAATGACTTCCATCCCAAGAATTTACCAGTAAGGCCTATAAACAAAATTTTCCTGTTTCTCAGGCAGATTTTGCTCAATTTTATGATGAGAGAGGGAGGCTTTTTTTTTTGTTTATTCACAAAAGAGTTCTGAAAGTAGTTGGAATTAGAAATTTAACTACTTACACTATTATGTGACAAGCCAATGTTTTCAGCAGTTAAAATTTCCCATAACGTAGTTGAAAATTTAACCAACTATATCTTGTTTGACATAGGTCTGTCAAACAAGGTATAGTTTATTAAATATTTGTCCTACAAGTGCATATTTGGGCTTTATTCTTAAGTGCAGGTACCCCAGCTTAAAGGCGTCAAAATCTGTGGAAGTGCTTTAAATTATCTTTGAAATGAAATGAAATAGTCTGTGTCAATTTGCCTAGTTACAATTTATGGGAGAGTGCCTCCTGGCACTCTCCCATAAATTGTAACAAGGCAAAAATATGTGAACAAATTTTGATGACAAAAAATAATTTAGCACTCTACCAGTTAAGAAGGCATACAAAGACTCCACAGTTGTAATCCAAACCACAAGTGATTGCATCCAAAAGGCACAGAGGCAACTCAGCAACTCCACATGAGGACCTGTCGGACAAACATTTTACCTTAGTTGTCAATGAGGTTAATAAATTAGTGATAAATGTTGTGAAGGTCTAACAACTAGATATACTTGGACACCTCAGCTGTATCTACTTTCAAAAATTCACAAGTGCCTTACAAAGGGATTAATCCCTGGACAACCTATTGCGAGTGGGTCTGGTGGCCCAACTGCCAACATAAGCAGCTTTGTGAACACACACATCAACAGGTTCTTCAGTTCATATCCAAGTTACATCAAGGAAACTACTGACTTTATTTCCAGGATCAGTCGATTTGCATGCAAGAAGGACACCTTTCTTCTTTTCACTTTGGACGTCACCACACTTTACACTGATATTCCAAACCATGATGGACTTGTAGGTAGTTGTAGCTAAATATCTACGAAGACATAAACCAGACTTCAAGCTAAGCAATGTCGGCTTACTTAACCAGGCCTAGCAATCTAGAAAACCAAGGCATGCAAAACAATTGCCCTTCTCAGATTACTTGGGAGTGCAATTGCACCTGAAATTTTCAATGCAAAAACTTGTATGCTATTTTGGTTATATTCACTTCAAGGTATTAATACTGTGACTGAAAAATTGTATTACATGGTGGAAACATTGGCACACGCATCTTCTCATTATTTCAAATGTTGCATTCAATTCTTATGTGACTGTCTTCTACACTCAAAATGTTTTGAAATGCAACACAGAATGGGTCATGAATTATTGCGAATCAATGCAACATTCACAAATCATCCCCTGAGGTCCAATGTGTTCTATGTGCCAGTGGGCACATTGAACACACTGGAACTCAGAGGATAAAATGATAATAGATTTTAAACAGGCCCCAAACATGTCTGTCATTCCAAGAAATCAAGGGATGCAAAAAATTGCCCCCTCAATTTTTTCTAGACGTGCAGCACTCCTGCACTCCTAAAGAATGCCAGGCCTGCTTAACTTTCTCAAAATTTTCCTATAACGTAACAATTTTGACTTTAATGGAGAACACTACTACCTTCAAATCTCATCTAAAGCTATGGGCACCCCCTGGCTCCATCCTTCACCAATATATTTATGGGCGAATTTGAGAATCTCCTAAATGCCCCCCCCCCCCTCCCCCTCCCCCCCAACTAAACCCAGACATGTACCTCAGGTTCATTGACATTTTTATGGTATGGTCACATGGAGAGCAAGCCCTCAAACAGTTTCTAAAATACTGTAATGAGACCCACCACCCCAAAAAATTTATAGTGGAGTATTCTGTCACATTTCTCTGCGCGGACCTACACACCAAAGAAACTGACACTCATAGTTATTTGGATTTTAACTCCTGTCACCCTTACCCATGTAAGGCGGAAGGGCCCTACAGACAACTCTGGATATGTACCAAAGAGGACTACTTTGATAAAAATGTCCTCAATCTGATAAAATATTACACCGACAGACATTGACCACAAACCATACTCCAGGAAGCCTTCACCACGGCTGCTAAGGGTCAGGATAGTGACACCCTGTTCATACCCCACACTAATAAGAAGGACAATAACAGAATATCATTCATCATCATTGTCCACAAACCATACTCCAGGAAGCCTTCACCATGGCTGCTAAGGGTCAGGATAGTGACACCCTGTTCATACCCCACACTAAGAAGGACAATAACAGAATACCATTCATCATCATTGTCCACAAACCATACTCCAGGAAGCCTTCACCACGGCTGCTAAGGGTCAGGATAGGGACACCCTGTTCATACCCCACACTAAGAAGGACAATAACAGAATATCATTCATCATCAACTATCACCCTGATAGTTATACCTTATTTAACAAACGAAGGAAACTCTGACCCATTCTCCAACTCTCCAACATGTGCAGTGAACTTTTTCCAGACTTGCCATTATTGGTGTTCTGTAGAAATCAGAATTTACATGACATTTTAGTATGGTTGAAAACTGAGTATCTGCCTCCTCGACCACAAATCAGTGAATGGCACATTCTCAATCTTTTCCAAACTTGCAACATCACCAGTTGCCTAACTTGCCCAAAGCTACCCAAAAGCAATTGGTTCCCGGGTTCAAACACTAAACAAAAGTTCAAGTCAAAACGCACGACTGTCAAAAGCAGAAATGTGATTTACTTTCTGACCTGCAAGAAATGCAATAAACAGTAGGTCAGTGAATTAAATGAAACGCGCATTCCACTTCTGCAGCTTGGAATATTTAAGGGATATCAGAAACAAACATGATAAACTCGTCAGTAAGTACTAGCACTATAATGTGCCAGACCACTTGTCCAACAAACATGGAATTCCGTATTATTGACGTACATTTGAATGACCCTGACCTCAATAATGAAAGTGTCAATGACACTGTAGCTCAACTTGACAAACTTGAACTTGGTAAGTTATAAATGAAATGGCAAAATTGAAGATCATTGGTACCAATGTTATTTGATGAAATTTCAACATAACAGCATTGTGTGTGCACAACATCAGAGTAATCCATGCATTTTTAAATGTAAACTGTAAGACTGGCTAAAGGAAGAATGTTGATACACAAATGCAGTATGTTCAGAGGTTATTGTAAATGGCAACTTTTTTCACAGAAATGAATGCTAATCAATAGCTCTTATCTAAAGGTCTTGCCTAATGAGCACACCAAGTTCAAAAACAATCCTATGATAAATGTGGCCTGTAGGCCATGTCAAAGAATGTTGATGCACAAATGCAATAAATTCAAAGATTGTTGCTAACAGCAACAGTTTCTGATGGAAATGAATAGAAAATCAATAGCTCCTATCTTTGTCACCCTGCATAAGCATACAAAGTTTTACAACAACCTGATAATGAATGTGCCCTCTGAGGCATGCCAAAGGAAGATGTTAATGCGCAAATGCACGAAGTAGAAGGTCATTGCTTGTGGCAATAGGTTTTTTTTTTTGTTCTTTAGGGGTTTTTTATGGAAATTCATAAATATACCCTGAGGAGAGTGCAAAAGAGATAAGTTGATGCGCAAATGCAGTAAGTTCAAAGGCTGGTGATAACGACAATAATTTTTTATGGAAATGAAAAAAAGCAACAGTTCACATCTAGAGGTCACCCCGAACACACATACCAAGTTTCAAAGTGATCCGATCATAAATGTGCCCTGAAGGGTGTGTTAAAGGGAAATATTGAGGTCTGACTAAACTAAGTTCAAAGGTCAGCAGCTACATTTTTTGACAGAAATGGAAGAAAAGGGCATGCCAAAGGAATATATTGATGCCTGACAAAACTAAGTTCAAAGATCGTTGCCAGCGGCAACATTTTTTGACGGACAGAAATGGAAGAAAATCGAAAGCTCCCATTTAGAGGTCACCCCAAACAAGCATGCCAGGTTTCAAAGCAATCTGATCATAAATGTGCCCTGTAGGGTGTGCCAAAGGGAAATATTGTGGTCTGACTAAACTAAAGTTCTAAGAATGTTGGCCGTGGCAAACATTTTTTGATGGAAATGGAAGAAAATCGATAGCTCCCATCTAGAGGTCACCCCAAATAAGCATGCCAGGTTTCAAAGCAATCCAATCATAAATGTGCCCTGTACGGTATGCCAAAGGGAAATATTGAGGTTTGACTAAACTCAAGTTCTAAGAACGTTGGCTGCGGCAACATTTTTCGACCGGAATGGAAGAAAATCGTTAGCTCCCATCTAGAGGTCTCCCCAAACAAGCATGCCAGGTTTCAAAGCAATCCGATCATAAATGTGCCCTGTAGGGTGTGCCAAAAGGGAAATATTGAGGTCTGACTAAACTAAGTTCTAAGAACATTGGCCGTGGCAACATTTTTTGACGGAAATGGACGAAAATCGATAGCTCCCATGTAGAGGTTACCCCAAACAAACATGCCAGGTTTCAAAGCAATCCAATCATAAATGTGCCCTGTAGGGTGTGCCAAAGGGAAATATTGAGGTCTGACTAAACTAAGTTCCAAGAACGTTGGCCGTGGCAACATTTTTTGATGGAAATGTAAATTAAATCGATAGCTCCCATCTAGAGGTCACCCCAAACAAACATGCCAGGTTTCAAAGCAATCCAATCATAAATGTGTCCTGTAGGGTGTGCCAAAGAGAAATATTGAGGTCTGACTAAACTAAGTTCTAAGAACGTTGGCCGCGGCAACTTTTTTTGATGGAAATTGAAGAAAATCGATAGCTCCCATCTAGAGGTCACCCCAAACAAGCATACCAAGTTTCAAAGTGATCTCATCATAAATGCGACCTGTGATGTGTGCCAAAGGAAATTGTGGACTTACGTATGTACGCCAACGGACGAGAAGTGATAGCAATAGCTCAGCTTGACTATGTCAAGTTGAGCTAAAACTTGAAAAATTTATAGTAATTTATATATTTTTTATACTTACCAATGACCCAGACATAGCTTGTGCTAACTCTTAAAAATATAGGGCCAAACACAAATTTTGCCCCCCAATCCCCAAAATTTGCATCTAAAACCCAAGAAAACATGTCCTGAATGGCCCTCCATACTTCACCTCTACTGCGCATGCGCAGTGTCAAGGACGTCCCGAAATTGGTGCCATTAATCATTCTTACCATCAGTGCTTGGTAAGCGCTATGTCCTCAGCGGGGAGGTAGGAGTTCTCAACTCCTGGGAGGACCATCCCCGTCTGGGTCATTGGTAAGTATAAAAAATATATAAATTACTATAAATTTTTTAACATTTTTATACTGTACCAATGACCCAGACATAGCTGAATAGTAAAAAGGCTGGAGGGCCCAGGACATAGAGGAAAATCCAATAAGCTCAACTACATAAAATAGAGTCATCTCCTGGAGGAGAAAAGGAGAATTAGGCTCCACATGTACCTTTCTTATTTATGATAAATTAGAAAGACACAATACCTTCAATAATTGAGCATCATAACATCCATATTCTCTATTAATATCCAGTATAATTCTTATACTAATTATTTTTAAAGTAAGCCAATAAATAAAGTTAGTCCAGAAAATTGAGACTCTTTATACTCTTTTAAAAGTGTCCGAGGATAGTATAATAACGCCCGTTTGACATATTCAAATGCTATACATTAAAACTATGACATGAATGAATTTTAAAACATAACTTTTCACTTAAAAAACCATCCCAGTAACAACTCAGAATTACTGACTCCGGAGGAGGTATCCCCTTGTTTTCATAATAAAACAGGTGACCCAAGGGAACACCCTCCTCCCCCCCCCCTTTTTCTTGCCCTGGGTCAAATAGCCCAGAGCGAAGAGGGCAGCAGGACGGAGTCACTGCCGGAACATAAAGCCTACATAGCTATAGTTGCAACTGTTAAGTGATCGACATTCTGAGCAGCCGATAATGGACCTAAATAATGCAGGCCTCCAGAAATGGACTCGATATTTCTGAGATAAAAATTTGTGAATGTGGATGGCTGAGACCAATATGCAGCCTACTTAAAATCTATAATAGCAACACTATTTACGTAAGCCCAAGATGTAGAAGAGCTCTTACTTCATGAGCCGAAATCTTAAGCACAGACTGCTGAGTTAAGGATAGATTATCCTAAGCAGTACCGATAGTTAATTGAATGCATTTAGTAATAGAATGGACCGTAATGACCTTTCTATTAGGCATCAGAGCCAGAAGAAGCTTTACGTCCTTACTGATAAACTGAGATCTGTTAATAAATACATAAAGGTCTATCCAGACAGAGTAAAGGCCTATGCCCGTTCGAAGACGGAAGGACCTTAAAAACAATAGGTTCCGGATATTTATTAGGAGCCTGATTCTTAACCAAAAATACAACATTAGTAGAAAAGGAAATAGAGTTTCCGATACTACGAAAGTGAGAATCGTCCACCGATAGTGCATGAAGCTCACTGACTCTTCAGCAGAAGAGAAGACTAAGAGAATTGCTGCCTTAAAAGGCCAGAATTTGAAAACTACTGTCTCAAGAGGTTCAAAAGGTTGCTTTAGTTAATAAGAACCCAAGCTAAATTCCGTATAGGAATTAATCTAAGGATTCTAGGTCTATTATCGAAAAGTTACAAACTAACTTAGATAAAGAGACATTAGGCTCAATTGTAAACTATCATGGTGTGCATAGGTATCAGATAACATAGACCTATAACCTTTAAAAGAAACTGGCTGCAGCTGATCTCGTCAAACAAGTATGCTAGAAAGTTTGCAATGTCTGATATGGAGGGATCAAAAATATCAACATAAAGATCCCTACACCAACGACGGAAGACCCTCCACTTTAGCCGCATATTATAGCGAAGAGGAGGTCCTCCTACAGATAGAAATCGCGTCCACTGCTCGTCCTGTACAATGCTTACCATGCAAGAAGGACCGCACAACGGAATACGTGAAGGTTGAGACCTTGCGGGTTGTGATGAAGTTGACACAGATTTCCCCACCGAAAAAAGATCCTCTCGTGGAGGAAGTTTCCGCGTAAGTCCCACAGCAGACATCTAAGTAAATTTATCCACCGTCTCTGTGGAGACAGAGATGCTACCAACAGAATTGCATTGTGAATGTATAATCCCAGCAATATTTGCTGAATCAACAGCCCTGGAGGATACGCATATCCTATCATCCCGTCCTACTAGATCGATAGAGCGTTAACTACATATGCTCGGGGATCCGGACACGGTGACACATACGTCTGCAATTGATTGGAGAGTTGTGTCGCAAATAAATTATCACTGGGCGCTCCCATTGGTAGCAAATCTGATTGAATACCTGTTTGTTGAGAGTCCATTCTGACGGCAACAAACGACCCTTACGTGAAAGGGGGTCTGCTAATACGATCCGACGACCCAGAATATGACGGACTGAAACAGAACTTGGTGTTCTATAACAAACAGAAGGATTCTTTCTGTTAAAATCAATAATGGAACCGAATGAGTGCATCCCTGGTTCTGGATATACGCAACTACTGTCGTATTATCGGACAGGATTTGGACATGCGCTTCTGAATAATGTTCATCCAATGACATAGTGCAAGCCAAAATAATATCATTTCTTGGAAGTTAAGTGCTTGCCTAAAAACTGCGGAACCCAAAGACCCTGGCACTTCGAATCCGTTGGGATCAAAATTGTGTCCCAACCTGTTTGACTAGCATCCGTCATAATCGAAAAACTCGGATCTGGCAACTACAGTGGAACTCTCTGAGTCAACCACCGAATGTTTGCCCACGTCTGAATCTCTTGTTACACTTGATTGACAAGAGAACGTGTATATCGAGCAATTCAAAGATTGCTGAAAGGTTGCCGTCGAAGAGAAGCTTCTCCGAGACCGAAGCGACTCTGAGAGAGTTCTTCACCTTACTATCCATGCGCGTGGATGTAGCTAGGGCTGCGTCACGTCTAACCAACTCCAGGTTGCCACTGAAGGGCGGAGTTATACGTGGAAAACTACTGCCCCTGAAAGAAATCTCATTGAGGATCATATCCTGGAATTCTTTCTCTTGAAGACGTAATGATAACGCCTTAGTAAGGTGGTCTACATATGATAAAGTGACTAAGTTAAGTCTATTAGACATCATTGTCGTTTCCAACGTCGTGGTTGGAATTGACATAGACGGCGAAAAAGATAATTTCCAGTGTTCAGCCTCGCCGTCTTAGATGCATAGGAACTCTTGATATGCCCAGTTCTGCCAATAAAAATTTATTTTCCTAGAATTGATGAAAGGCAGAATAGAGCATTGCGGACAAGAAACTAGACTAGCATGTCTGGTAGCAAGCTTATATATAGCGTCGTTCAATAATTCGAATGTTCTAATGACATTATTGGACTGCGTCGGCAACTCAGGGACAATGTCCCTGAACCGATCCAAAACTCTGTGTCCAATAACGCTATTAGTCTCTTATCCAGCATCGCAGCAAAGTAGTCCGATGGAACAACCCCTGGAAGATAATGCCGGAAGAAATGTATGGCAGCTTCTGTTGTTCCGAAAGGGAAAGCTCGAAATCGTCCGAATCCCCTTCGTCATCCTGTCGGACCCTATGAAGTGTTCAGTCGTCCGTACCTGATGCAACAGCGGAGCGCACCGACCCAGCGCCGTCGGATTATTCCTGATCCGACTGAGAATCTGTCGTTTGCTGGGATGCTGCGATAAGCTGTGCTATTTTGGATAGCACGTCCGTCACTGAAGCCTGTGGAGAAGCGGTCTTACGATGCCTTGCCGCTGGAAGCTCCGTGTTCGTTACCCCGTGCATAATTCTATTATGCGAGTGACCGCAGTGTACAGGCCTTGTGTCCCTTGGCTACCGGACGGCGTGACCTGTTCGCCGTGGAATCACTGAATGACGAAGCTGGCCGGATACTCGAGGTCACGTAGCCAATGTGCGGTCGTGTGTGCGCTGCTGTGAGGATGAGGAAGCATTATCAACAGTCACTCGGACTGTCTATATAACGGAGCGTCCCGAGCGGCGGACATATGCTCCGAATGCGAAATGTCTGTACCACAACATCTGGTCCCATATGTTGTTGTACGAGAGAGGGACCTCTCTCGCTCGCTGCCCGGACAGACCTGGACGAGCTAGGAACCGGACTAACAGGCTTCCTCCGATCTCTCCTCTAATCCGTCGTCACTGGGTGTGTACCAAAGTCTATTATAGTGCTCGCATCACCCAAATCTCCTTCCTAGACCGCAACAGACGAACCCGACTGCCGAACCATTCGATGAATGGACGCTACACCGGGTGAGCTAGCGAATGTCAACTCCGTCAATCCTACTAGGGACCTCTTAGGCGATTGACGTATTCCATGAGCACTAATTGCCGCCAGCTCTTCATTAACTATGACGACAGAGGCACACTTTTGAAAGACATCTCAGTAAATTTGCGAACAAGAAACCAGACATGCTTGTAAATAGCAAGCATATAAAAAATATATATAGCGTCGTTCAATAAATCGAAAGTTTCTGAGACATTATTGGACTGTGTCGGAACTGAGGGACGATGTCCCTGAACCGAACCAAAAATTTCTGTGTCCACCTACGCTATCAGTTTCTTATCCGGCATCGCAGCATTCTGGTCCGACGAAGAACCTCTAGAAGATGAAGTCGGATGACATATACAGTAGCTTATGTTGTTCCGAAAGGGAAAGCTCGAAATCCTCCGAATCCCTTTCGGTATCCCGTCGGACCGTATGAAATTTTCGGACGTCCGTGCTTCCGCGGAGCGTCCCGACCCAGCGTCGTCGGAAATTACATGATGCGACAGAGATTCTGTCGTTGCTGGGATGCTGCGATAAGTTGTGCTATTTGGGATAGCACGTCCGTCACCAAGGCCTGTGCAGTAGTGGTCTTACGATGCTCTGCCGCTGGAAGCTCGGTGTACGTTGACTCCCGCATACTTTCTTATGAGAACGTCCGGAGTCTCCAGGCCTCGTGTCCCTGGCTATCAGATGGCGTGACCTGGTCGCCGAGGATTCTCTGATTGGCGAAGTTGACTGGATATCCGAGGTCACGTAGCCAAGAGCGGTCGTGTGCACTACCATGAGGATAAGGAAGCCTTATTGACAGTCTCTCAGGGCTGTCTATCTAACGGAGCGTCCCGAGCGGCGGACGTATGCTCCGAATGCGAAACATTTTGTACCACAACATCTGGGGCCAGATGTTGTTGTACGAGAGAGGGGCCTCTCTCACTCGCAGTCCGGATGGACCTGGACGAGCTAGGAACCGGACTAAAAGGATTCCTCCGTTCTCTCCTCTAATCCACCGTCACTGGGTGTGCATTTGGTTGATTTATAGTGCTCGCATCACCCAAAACTCCTTCTGGACTGCAACGGACGAACCCGGCTGCCGAACCATTCGATGAATGGACGCTACACCGGGCGAGCTAGCAGACGTCAAAGGCCGTCGATCCTACTAGGGACCTCTTAGGCAATTGACGTATTTTCATGAGCACTTTTCCGCTAGCTCTTCATTAACTGTGACGACGGAGGCACACTTTTGGAAGACATCATGGATACATCACCCTGTTCTTGATCGTCTGAAATAGAGATTGATAAACTAGAGTGACCCTGCGGGGAAAGGACCGTTATGGCCATTTCCCCACTAACATACCGTGACACATGCTTCCCATGTTGTCATCGAAATTAACACATACGGAACAGGAGTTAGTGAGAGTACACTGACTACATTTATACAATGATTATGAAAGTCAGAGGAAGATTTCCTCTTATTACAATTGAACAATATCCTTTCAATGTGAAAAGAAAACAAAGTCCTAGTACTCGCACCAACCCCTGACAATCAAAATACATAATAACATGATCCATTAACATAGAAAAAATAATTGAAATCAAAAAATTTTGAAAAAATATTTTTTCAGAAAAGTTCAAGTTTCCGAAAAGTAACGTTGAGCCCCAATGTTGGCTGTTGTCAATGTAAACAAGAAGTGTAAAAACACCAGAAACAAGACTCCAGGCACTGATAACCCTGGCCCGAAATCAGTTACCAATAATACACTATCTGATGCAAAACAGAGACTTCCAGGGAAGAAACTGCAGAACATCAGATGGTAGATGCAGAACACTATGCCTAACCACCCATAGGTGAAGATGTAAACATGGGGAAAAGAACAGAATTCATTCTGTTATCCAGCTAAAACTCCCAAGAAATTTTAGTAATAATATTACAGAAAATATGCCAAAAGCATGGGAGAATAGCTAGGGGGGACTTAAAGGAAAGGGAGAGAGGAAAACACTGAACAAGCAGTGTAACTTGATAACAAGAATGACAACAACAGGCTCTTGCCTCGAAAATAGGTAACTTAACATAATTTCATTAAAAAATTTTAAGTTACAGCCCTGATTATTTTCTGTCACTCATTTTTCCTCTCCTCCTTCTATATCCTCCTTAGAATCACCATTTCTCTAATATTTATGTGCCCGGCATCATTTAAACTGAGATTTACAAGCACAAAGATCAGTCAGATGTTAACTGATGAAGGGCCAAACAAAGAATAATTAATGGCGCCAATTTCGGGACGTCCTTGACACTGCGCATGCGCAGTAGAGGTGAAGTATGGAGGGCCATTCAGGACATGTTTTCTTTGGTTTTAGATGCAAATTTTGGGGATTGGGGGGCAAAATTTGTGTTTGGCCCTATATTTTTAAGAGTTAGCACCAGCTATGTCTGGGTCATTGGTACAGTATAAAAATATAGCTGAACAAGAAGCTTAAGTATGTCTAATTTGCATAATTTATGCTTGAGACAAAACCTGCATCATATGTTATTTATCTTATGCTGCTACACCTCCATACCAAAAATTATTGAAATCAGAAAGGTCATTTAGAAGTTCTAGGCAGAAAACTAATTATACACAATTTCCAACAAAAATGACTGCCAGTCAGCCATCTAGAATTTTGTTTTGAAAAAATTGACGTGCATCATCTTTCCATAATGTCTGATTAATGTTGAAAATTTGAAATGCCAACAATCAACCATCTTGGAGATACAGGTGGTAACAGGTGAGACAGACAGATGGATGGATGGATGGATGGATTGGATGGATGGATGGATGGATGGATGGATGGATGGATGGATGGATGGATGGACAGACAGAGAGCAACCCATAAGTCCCCTTCATGGTGAAACCATGGGGGACTAATAATACAGATATTTGCTGACATGTGAAGTTTGGTTTTGATCGGGACCAATAAAATTTCAAGTTCAAGGTTGCTATAACCTTGACCTTTTCCACAATGACCTAAAAATATGTAGCGTTCTTCCTCTCATCGTGAGGCAGTCGTGTGTCAATAATTAAAATAAGTGTGATAAATGAGTTCTAGCAGCATAGCTCTGCACTTTTAGCTGTGTAAAACATACTCGCTACATAATGTCTGTGCTGGAGGTTATTTCCTCGATGTGATGCTAGGTGCAGGATAGCAATGCTTAGTAGATCCACATCCATGACTGCAGGCTGCTTATCGGTCCACACATTTTGTAAGTGATTGAATATCCTAATATGTTTATCAAGATACTCCTTATGAAAGTTTTATGGCATGTTTGGTATGTGTAATATACACATTTAAAATGAGAGACTTGTTTATAGTGTTCTGCACCTGTGCATTGTTGGTACAATTTCCCGCAATCTTCATAAGTAAATAAAGTCATAATGTGCAGTTTTGGTGAGAATGTAACAAAGGTTGACCTTTGCCGGGTGTTTACCTTTGCAGAGGGCACAAAGATGACATGTTGTGGCTTATACACTCTTAACTGTTAGAGCACTAATTTATTATTTATTTTTGGTTGTCAAAATTTGTTCACAATTTATAATAAGACTACAGGCACTCTCCCATAAATTGTAACAAGGCAAATCTACACAGAGGAAAAAGTGTTCACATCAAAGATAACATGAAACACATCCACAGAATATGAACTTCTTAAGTTATGGTACGTTTATTTCAGTATAAAGCCCAACTATGGACTTCTAGCCCTCTCTACCAGTTAAATAAATACACCTTGTAGTGTTAATGTAAGCACTTTTGTTTTGAGGTTAGGAATTATTTTATATGCTGCGCAGTTTTCCTATTGAACTCACTGAAAGTTGATTTTGTCTGTTTATATGTGTAACTTGCAAATTGCAAGATGGCAAACTTCACATCTACCGTGAGTTCAAGGGAACTTAGCACAGGCAGCAGCACCATGCCTTTATCATATGTAACACAGATGGTGGGAGGCAGGACATTTTGTTTATGTGCTTATGTACGAGAGATAACTCTTTTGATCACTACTGAGGGTGTGTACTATCATAGGCACACAAACAATCACTTGATGGTATTTTCCTGCAAACTTCTCAGAGGTTTGGTAAAATAAGTTCCATAAACAAAATGATGTAAAAGACAGTAAGTTCAAAATAACCTCAACATTTTTCTCAAATTAAAGAAAATAAAAATGAATAAGTAGATTGATTTAAGATTGCAAAGAAAATCTCCTTGAAGTCACTCAACAATGCGTGTGTATGTAAGCAGGAAGTGGCTGAAACACCAATATCAAATGAAAAACAAATGCCAAAAATAACATTTTGACATTTCAATTTTGTTGAATGTCTTAATTATTAATTTTGATAGCATGAAGCTATCTAGGTTGCGATAAATTACCTTACAGTACATAAAAAATATTTCTGAGAGAGCCGAGGTGAGAAGCTATCTAGGTTGCGATAAATTACCTTACAGTACATAAAAAATATTTCTGAGAGAGCCAAGGTGAGAAGCTATCTAGGTTGCGATAAATTACCTTACAGTACATAAAAAATATTTCTGAGAGAGCCGAGGTGAGAAGCTATCTAGGTTGCGATAAATTACCTTACAGTACATAAAAAATATTTCTGAGAGAGCCAAGGTGAGAAGCTATCTAGGTTGCGATAAATTACCTTACAGTACATAAAAAATATTTCTGAGAGAGCCGAGGTGAGAAGCTATCTAGGTTGCGATAATTTACCTTACAGTACATAAAAAATATTTCTGAGAGAGCCGAGGTGAGAAGCTATCTAGGTTGCGATAAATTACCTTACAGTACATAAAAAATCTTTCTGAGAGAGCCGAGGTGAGAAGATAGGTTTTGACCAGTGTCATAAAAATTGATGTTCTTTTCTCGATGAAAAAACAGAGTTTTACTTACAGGCAATCCAAAGTTGTGACCAACTGATGGATTTTTCTTGATGATAAAACAGTTTTACTTACAGGCGATCCAAAGTTGTGACCAACTGATGGATTTTTCTCGATGATAAAACAGAGTTGTACTTACAGGCGATCCAAAGTTATGGCCAACTTCATGAGCAAATGTCAGTTGTGATACTTTAGCTGGTACTGGTCTTCGAAAATTGACAGTTGTCACTATTCCTGTATTAAGACTCTTATTCACTTGTATGTCTTTTCCTTCAGTGTATTTTTTGTACAGCTCGCAGATGCCGCCAGATGCACCTACAAAGTAGAAATATGGGAAAGGTTTATCGACACAAGTGTTATCACAGCCTAGGAGGGATTTTTGCAAACCACTCGTCCTGAGGACAAAATAATGACAATAAGTACTAATTCAAATTTTAAAAAAAAACACTCTCCCAGAAGCTAACCCTCAAGACACCAAAATTTCAAACAGCAAATTCTTATGATGAAAAATTAATTTAAACATTTAATCTTGTTTGACAGAATGACTTGGTTAAATTCCTAATTGTATTATGGGGAAAATTTGCAAGTTGAAAGTGATAATTTTTACTGTCATCAGCATACACCATTGTTTATTTATTTATTGTAGTTTAAGGTAACTTTCAGCATCTTTGGCTATATCATGACGTCAAGTTTAGCCAATCATTTAAACCTATGCTGCCCACTATTGAGGACTTCCTCCACAAGAATTGGTTCTGAGTCCTATTTAACCAATAAAGCAGAACTTGCTCACCATAACAAAACAAACACTGTGTCACTTCCTGAACTTCCCATGGAGGGCTAGCATAATAGTATTCTTTATCATATGATTCGTCCGTTTTGTTCACTTTAAAACATTTGATATTTTGTTTTCATATTAATCAGTGATAAATAAAGCCTTCCGTCAATTTCATTGGTCAATTTCAAAACTAGACAATTTGATTGGCTGAACAAAATACAACTGGGCCACATTTTCATCATTTGCATAATTAGAGTTGAGAGCTCTCATTGGTCAATTTCAAAACTGGACAATTTGATTGGCTAAACAAAATACAACTGGGTGACATTTGCATAATTTCAGTAGGGAGAATTTACGTTATCTGTCCTATTTAGGGTGGGTTATATTGTATTAACCTTTTACCTACAAGAAAAACGACCGACATTCTAAGTTCATCAAGGGCCATAACTCCAAGAAAAATATTTGGAACAACACATGCATTGAACAGTGGCTAGACATCAATAAGATACACTTATATGCCAAATATAAAGTCATTCCATCAAGTATTTCAAAAGTTATTGAGTTTTTGAAACTCGTTGGTCACAGACAAACTCGTTGGTCACAGACAGACCGACCGACCGACCGACAGACAGACCGACAGACCGACATTGACACTTATAGAGCTGCTAGTTGCAGCTAAAAACTTTCAAGAAACATGAATTTAAGTTTTTAAATTCAAGCCCTTTTTATTGAAGACTTTCAAGTACTCATACACACTGAGCAGTAGCAGTGCTACGGAGAGGGGGGGGGGGGGCATGTTGACATATGCCTCCCAAAACATAGACCTTAATCTACCCCCCCCCCCCCCAATCCCTATGGCCTCCCACCATGCATGCATGCCACAACAAACACACACACAGCACATCTCTATCTTATAACTCCAATGCAGTGGTTGGTTTACAATACAACATGAAATATATAACATAACGACTAAGTGCCACTGGTCGGGGATCTATTAGTCCTACCAAAGGTAATAAGGGTCGCCATGCCATATACTAGAGAAAGACTTAATAACGACTGAAATATCTCTAAAGCTTGAACATTAACCAGTTGTCCAGAATGGATTGCAACAGATTTATAAATTGGAAACAAATTTCTATTGTTGTAAGGGAAACTTCCCCAACCCACAGAGCCAACTTAGAATTCAGCTGAGCTTCATACCTTCAGACAGATCTTCATGTGAAAGCTGCTCAATCATACTTGGAACTTCTTCATTTTCTACTTACAAGGCCACTGCCAGGCCTGGGTTATGTCCGCTGACAGCAAGTTCTTTTATTGGACATATTTCCAGATAACCAATTTTTAAAGTAAATGAAAGTGTCAATGACACTGTAGCTCAACTTGACAAACTTGAACTTGGTAAGTTATAAATGAAATGGCAAAACTGAAGATCATTGGTACCAATGTCATTTTTTTTGCCAGTGGCAACAGTTTTTGACAGAAACCGAAGAAAATCAATAGCTCCCATCTAGAGGCCTCCCCAAACAAGCATGCCAGGTTACAAAGCAATCCGATCATAAATGTGCCCTGTAGGGTGTACAAAAGGGAAATATTGTGGTCTGACAAGACTAAATTCTAAGAACGTTGGCCGTGGCAACATTTTTTGACAGAAATGGAAGAAAATCGATAGCTCCCATCTAGAGGTCACCCTAAATAAGCATACCAGGTTTCAAAGCAATCTAATCATAAATGTGCCCTGTAGGGTGAGCCAAAGGGAAATATTGTGGTCTGACTAAACTAAGTTCTAAGAATGTTGGCTGCGGCAACATTTTTTGATGGAAATTGAAGACAATCGAAAGCTCCCATCTAGAGGTCACCCCAAACAAGCATGCCAGGTTTCAAAGCAATCCGATCATAAATGTGCCCTGTAGGGTGTGCCAAAGGGAAATATTGAGTCTTCTGACTAAACTAAGTTCTAAGAACGTTGGCCGCGGCAACATTTTTTGACGGAAATTGAAGAAAATCGATAGCTCCCATCTAGAGGTCTCCCCAAACAAGCATACCAGGTTTCAAACCAATCAAATCATAAATGTGCCCTGTAGGGTGTGCCAAAGGGAAATATTGTGGTCTGACTAAACTGAGTTCTAAAAACGTTGGCCGCGGCAACATATTTTGATGGAAATTGAAGAAATTTATTTATTTATTTATTGTTGTTTAAGGTCACATACTTCTGCACAATGACTAATCATGACCACAACATGGAGATAAAGTCAAGGTCAGTCAATCGTTTATACCCCATGCTGCCTATTTTAGAGGACTTGCACCCCAAGCATTAGTGACTGGGTCCTATTTTACCAGTGAAACCGAGCTTGTTAATTGAAGAAAATCGATAGCTCCCATCTAGACGTCACCCCAAACAAGCATGCCAGGTTTCAAAGCAATCCGATCATAAATGTACCCTGTAGGGTGTGCCAAAGGGAAATATTGAGGTCTGACTAAACTAAGTTCTATGAACGTTGGCCGTGGCAACATTTTTTGCCGGAAATTGAAGAAAATCGATAGCTCCCATCTAGAGGTCACCCTAAATAAGCATACCAGGTTTCAAAGCAATCAAATCATAAATGTGCCCTGTAGGGTGTGCCAAAGGGAAATATTGTGGTTCGACTGAACTAAGTTCTAAGAACATTGGCCGCGGCAACATTTTTTGACGGAAATTGAATAAAATCGATAGCTCCCATCTAGAGGTCTCCCCAAACAAGCATACCAGGTTTCAAAGCAATCTGATCATAAATGTGACCTGTAGGGTGTGCCAAAGGGAAATAATGAGGTCTGACTAAACTAAGTTCTACGAACGTTGGCCGCGGCAACATGTTTTGCCGGAATTTGAAGAAAATCGATAGCTCCCATCTAGAGGTCACCCCAAACAAGCATACCAAGTTTCAAAGTAATCTGATCATAAATGCGACCTGTGAAGTGTGCCAAAGGAAATTGTGGACGTACGTACTAACGTACTAACATACTAACGTACGTACGTACGTACGCCGACGGACGAGAAGTGATGGCAATAGCTCAGCTTGACTTTGTCAAGTTGAGCTAAAAAATTGGTTGGGCTAAACCCAAATTCGAACTTGACTTGTACATTCCTGGGACAGACCTATGTACAATGAAAGTGTCAATGACACTGTAGCTTAACTTGTGTGTTGTGTTTGATGAAAAGGTTAATGTTCAATGTTTATGAAAGGATTATGAAATAAGACAAGAATTGTGATAATTGGGAATATGTTCATTTCTGTTCCCTGCGTGCTATGTTTATGATAAAAATAATATGAGGTGTACTCTGTACTATTGAGCTGAGGGTGGGTTAATATGACCTCACTGTTAATGCATGTGGCCTTCACAGTTAACGTATATCAACAAAAGTTACAAAGTTACAGTGAAATTATTCCGAAACGAGTCATCCTATCAAGTTACATTAAAATCCCCTCATAAATATGGCCTGTAGACTGTGCTAAAGGTTTTTGGGCTTGTAGGCAATCGGGGTGAAGTGTCTTGCCCAAGGACACAACGCGGTTGCCGCAGGTGGGATTCGAACCGAGGACCTCTCGGCTTGCAGCCTGCACCTCTACCAACTGAGCCACCGCGCACCCATTCAGGCACTAGTAGCCATCACAACTGACCAATCACGACCAAAAGGGGATGTCATCATCTAGGCATTACATGGAGTCAACCTAACAGGATACAATGAAATCCTTCCATAAATATGACCTTTTGCCTATGCTAAAGGTTTTTGGGCTCGGGCACCCATAAAGGCTGCATGATGCGATCAAAATGGGACGTTCTCATCTAGACATTATTTGGAGTCATCCTACCAAGTTACAATGAAATCCCTTCATAAATATGACCTCTAGACTGTGCTAAAGGTTTTTGGGCTTTGGGCCCCTGTAGCCGTCACAGTTGCCCAATCATGCCCAAAAGGTGACTTTCTCATCTAGACATTGTATGAAGTCAACCCACCAAGTTACAATGAAATTCCTCAATAAATATGACCTGTAGACTGTGGTAAAGGTTTTCAGGTTTTGGGCTCGGGCAGTCGTCACGGTTGGCAGATCATGCCCAAATGGGGAAATTCTCATCTAGACATCATAAGGAGTCATCCTACCAAGTTACAATGAAATCCCTCCACATTAAACATGACCCGGAGACTGTGCTAAAAGTTTTTGGGTTTCGGGCTTGGGCTGCCATCACGGTTGATAGATCATGCCCAAAAGGGGACGTTCTCATCTAGGCATTATACAGAGGCATCCTACCAAGTTACAATGAAATCCCTTCATAAATACGACCTGTAGACTGTGCTAATGGTTTTCGGGTTTTGGGCTCGAGCAGCCATACCGGTTGCCTGATCGCGACCAAAAGGGGATGTTCTCATCTATACATGACCCCAAACCTGCATATGAAATTTCATGACGATCAGACAAGAACTGCGGGGTGTAGCCCGTGCTAAAGGAAAATGTGAACAGACGTCACAGACTCACAGACTCACAGACTAACAGACTCACAGACTCACAGACTAACAGACTTCCGCACGCATGATGGCAATAGCTTATCTTGACTATGTCAAGTTAAGCTAATGAAAGTGTCAATGACACTGTAGCTCAACTTGTCAAGACAAAGACATGTACATGTATAGTATGTGACACAGCAATGACAAACATCTAGGTAATGACCTGATAACAAAGGTACATATAAAGTATTGTAATGGTCTGTACATAAATACTGACCGTTGCCTGTAACAAATGTATAGGTGAAGTATTGTAAAGGTGGGTGACAGTCAGATGCTAAACTAGAAAAGGAATCTTTGAGTCCCAGAGTGGGTCTGACTCAACCCCAAAATATTTGTTCTCATAGCACAGTGATAACAAAGGCACCCCAAAACACACTCGTTCCTGTCCCAAGGTGAAAACAAAGGTACCCAAGAAGTTTTGTGAAGATCAGTTCATAAATACGAGCTGTATCGAACTTGTGACAAAAAACTGATTGACCAAATTTTGGTACAAAATGGCTACTGGCAGCCATCTTGAATTTTGGACCGCACCCAGAAACACTCATTCTCGTCCCAAGGTGATAACAAAGGTACCCAAGAAGTTTTGTGAAGATCGGTTCATAAATACAGCCTCTACCCTGAGCCGTATTGACATGTGTGCTTACATTGTGTAAGTAGCACTGAATAAATCAAAGTTCATCTAATTTGCATAATTTCTGCACGAAAAAAAAAAACCTTACAATATGTGATGTATTCCATGTTACTAAACATTCATACAAAAATTTATTCAAATCGAAACTTTCATACAGAAGTTCTGTACAAAAGACTGATTGCACTAATTTTGGTACAAAATGGCTGCTGGTGGCCATCTTGAATTTCGGACCACACTCAAAAACACTCGCTCTCATCCCACGGTGATAACAAAGGTACCCAAGAAGTTTTGTAAAGATTGGTTCATAAATATGGCCTCTAGTCTGAGCCGTATAGAAGTTGTGTACAAAAAACTGATTAGACCTAATTTCGGTACAAAATGGCCACTGGCAGCCATCTTGAATTTTAGACTGCACCCAGAAACACTCGTTCTCGTCCCAAGGTGATAACAAAGGTACCCAAGACATTTCGTGAAGATCAGTTCATAAATACAGACTCTAGCCCGAGCCGTATTGACATGTGTACTTACTGTGTACTTACTGTGTTTAAGTCACAATGAAAAAATCAAAGTTCATCTAATTTGCATAATTTCGGCATGAGAAAAAAACCCATATTATATGTGATGTATCCCATGGTACTAAACATTCACACAAAAAATTATTCAAATCAGCGCTTTCATATGGAAGTTCTGTGCAAAAATCTGATTGCACCTAATTTTGTACAAAATGGCTGCTATCGGCCATCTTGAATTTCGGACCGGACCCAAAAACACTCGTTCTCGTCCCACGGTGATACCAAAGGTACCCAAGAAGTTTCGTAAAGATCGGTTCATAAATACGGCCTCTAGCCCAAGCCGTATTGGCATTTGCACTTACAGTGCTGAAAGTAACACCAAAAAACATCAAAATTAGTCTAATTTGCACAATTTACGCACGAGAAAAAAACCTGTATTATAAGTGATGTATCCCATGGTACTAAACATTCATACAAAAAATTATTCAAATCAGAGCTTTCATATGGAAGTTCTGTACAAAAAACAGATTTCTGCATCGTCAGTACAAAATGGCAGCTGGCGGCCATCTTGAATTTTGGACCGCACCCAAAAACACTCGTTCTCGTCCCACGGTCATAACAAAGGTACTCAAAAAGTTTCGTAAAGATCGGTTCATAAATACGGCCTCCAGCCCGAGCCGTATCCAATTGTTGACGTACGGACAGACGGACAGACGGACGATGGGCCATTACAAAAGCTCAAATTTGGCTTCGCCAAAGTTGAGCTAAAAACTGGTGTTGATTCAAACTGAAGTTATCAACCAGACAATGAATTTCCAAAGTTGCAAAATTGGGCAGAAAAGTGTTCAAAAGTTAAAAAATTTATAGTAATTTATATATTTTTTATACTTACCAATGACCCAGACATAGCTGGTGCTAACTCTAACAAAACCAGGGCCAAACACAAATTTTGCCCCCCAATCCCCAAAATTTGCATCCAAAACAAAAAGAAATCATGTCCTAAAGGACCTCCATACTACGCCTCTACTGTGCATGCGCAGTGACGCAGACGTCCCGAAATTGGCGCCAATTATCATTCTTACTGGCAGTGCCTGGTCAGCGCTATGTACTCAGCGGGGAGGCAAGAGTTCCCAACTCCAGGGAGGGCCATCCCCGTCTGGGTCATTGGTAAGTATAAAAAATATATAAATTACTATAAATTTTTTAACATTTTTATACTGTACCAATGACCCAGACTTAGCTGAATAGTAAACAGGCTGGAGGGCCTAGGACATAGAGGAAAATCCAATAAGCTCAACTATATAGTAAAGAGGTAACCCCTTAAGGAGAAAAGGAGTATTAGGCTTTACATGTATTTTTCTTATTTAATATTAAATTAGAAAGGTACACTACCCTTAATAATTGAGCACAATAACATTCATGTTCTCTATTAACATCCAGTATAACCCTTATACTAATTATTTTTAAAGCAAGCCAATAAATAAAGTAGTCCAGAGAATTGAGACTCTTTATAGTCATTTAAAAGTGTCCGAGTATTGTATATTAAAGCCCGTTTGACACTTGACATATACAAATGCTTCACACCGAGCTACACTTTAAAAATAAGACATGAATGAATTTAAACATTAATATTACACTTTAAAACCATCCCGGAAGCGACTCAGAAATACTGACTTGGAGGAGGCATTCCCTTGCTTTTCACTATAAAGCAGGTGACCTAAGGGAACACCCGCCCCCCCCCCCCCCCCTTCCCCTTGCCCTGGGTCAAATAGCCCAGAGCGAAGAGGGCAGCCGGACGGAGTCACTGCCGGAACAGAAAGCCTGCATAACTATAGTTGCAACTGTTTAGTGGATGACATTCTGAGCAACAGATAACGGACCTAAACAATGCAGGTCTCCAGAAATGGACTCAATATTTCTGAGATAAAAATTCGTAAATGTGGATGGCTGAGACCAATAAGCAGCCTTCATTAAATCTGTAATAGCAATACTATTAGCATAAGCCCAGGAAGTAGAAAGAGCTCTTACTTCATGAGCAGAAATCTTAAGCACAGACTGCTGAGAAGAAGATAAATCTTCATAAGCAGTATGGATAGTTAACTGAATCCATCTAGCAATAGAATGGACTGAAATGTCCTTTCTATTAGGCATCAAAGACAGAAAGAAACGTTTCCGTCCCTTTCTGATAAACTGAGATCTCTGTTTATAGATACGTAGTGCTCTAACAGGACAGAGTAAAGGCCTACGCTCGTCTGAAGACGGAAGAGCCTTAATAACAATAGGTTCCGGATATTTATTAGGAGCCTGATTCTTAGCTAAAAAACCCACATTAGTAGTGAAGGTGATAGTGTTCCCAACACTACGATAATGAGAATCATCCACCGATAGTGCATGAAGCTCACTGACTCTTCTGGCAGAAGAGAAAGCTAAGAGAAAAGCTGTCTTATAAGATAAGAATTTGAAATCTACTGTCCCAAGAGGTTCAAATGGCTTTTCCTTCAATTTAAGGAGAACCCAAGCTAAATTCCACTTAGGAATTAATCTAAGAGTTCTGGGTCTATTTATCGAAAAGTTTCTAACCAACTTCGATAAAGAGACATTAGATCCAATTTGTAAACTATCATAATGTGCATAGGTATCAGATAACATAGATCTATAACCCTTTATAGTAACAGGCTGCAGTTTGATTTCGTCAAACAAGTATACTAGAAAGTTTGCAATGTCTGGTATAGAGGGATCGAATATATCTACAGAATGATCCCTACACCAACGACGAAAAACCTTCCACTTAGCCGCATAGTTTAGCGAAGAGGAGGTCCTCCTACAGTTAGAAATCGCGTCCACTGCTCGTCCTGTAAAGTGCTTGCCATGCAAGAAGGACCGCACAACGGAAAAACGTGAAGGTTGAGACCTTGCGGGTTGTGATGGAGTTGGCGCGATTTCCCCTGCGAAAGAAGATCCTCCCGTGGAGGAAGCTTCCGCGGTAGGTCCCACAACAGACACCTGAGTAGATTTATCCACGGTCTCTGTGGCGACAGAGATGCTACCAACAGAATCTTGCATTGAGATTGTTTTATCTTTAGCAATACTTGTGGAATTAACGGCGCTGGAGGATACGCATATCCTATCATTCCGTCCCAAGGGATCGACAGAGCGTCTACTGCAAAAGCTCTTGGATCCGGACACGGAGACACATACGTCTGCAACTGATTGTTGAGATGTGTCGCAAATAAGTCTATCATTGGCCGTTCCCATTGGTAGCAAATCTGATTGAATACTTGTTTGTTGAGAGTCCACTCCGACGGCAACAAGCGACCCTTTCGTGAAACGGAGTCTGCTAGCACATTCAGACGACCCGGTATGTGACGGACCGAAAGAAGAACGTGATGTTCTAACGCAAACAGAAGGATTCTTTCCGTTAGATTGAACAACGGAACTGAATGAGTGCCTCCCTGATTCCGTATATACGCCACTACTGTCGTATTGTCGGATAGGATTTGGACATGAGCATCGTGAATAATGTCCATCCAGTGACGTAACGCAAGCCAAATTGACATCATTTCCTTGATGTTTATGTGCTTGCACAGGAATTGCGGATCCCAAAGACCCTGGCATCTCGAATCCGTTGGGATTAATGATGCACCCCAACCTGTTTGACTGGCATCCGTCATGACGGTAAAACTCGGATCCGGCAACTGCAGCGGAACTCCTTGAGTTAACCACTGAATGTTTGCCCAAGTCTGTATCTCTTGTTTCACTTGATCTGACAAGAGAACGTCTACATCGAGCGAATGAATTTTCACACTCCAATTCTGAGTCAGGAAAATTTGAAGAGGACGTGTGCGTAACCGCCCCATCGGAATGAGATCTGCGGCGGCTCCGCACAGACCTATCAGTCTCATAAATTCTCTCGCCGTGACTTTGTCTGCGTGCAGACAATAGCGAGCATAACAACTGACTAATTTCGCTCTGGTTAACGACAGACGAACGAGATTGTTGTGCGTCTCGAAGCTCATTCCCAGATGAGTGAATGACTTGGACGGCACCAGATCCGACTTCTCCTCGTTTACTATAAAACCGAGACGTCGGAGCAATAGAAGAAGATTCTGAACATCGTTCTGAAGCGTTAACTCGTTGCCGTACCTCTGAAGAATGTCGTCCAGGTAGGCCGACGTTACCGCAGACGAATGAGCTCGGAAGTAGATCATTACCGAGTTCATTACCCGAGTGAAAGCCCAGGGTGCTAGATTCAATCCGAAGCACATCGCCCAGAATTGATACACCACTCCTAGGACTGTGAAGCGTAGATACTTTCGGAATGTCGGATGTACCATGACGTGAAAGTACGCATCTTTGAGATCTAAGCTCGTTGCATAATCGTTCACCCGAATACTCGCTCTGACCGATCGAATCGTCTCCATATAAAACTTCGGAGCGACGATCAGCTTGTTTATCCAGCTCAAATCTATGACTGGACGGAACGAGCCGTCTGGTTTCGGAACCAGAAACAGATGGCTGTAGAATCCCGGAGATTCCTGGTTTTCTACGACCTCTACCGCGTTCTTCATTAAAAGAGACTGCACCTCTGATAACAGAGCGTCTCTTTTCTGTGGATTTGACGGAAGATGAGTCCACTTTGGACTTCGAGTTAATGGAGGCTTTCGTTTGAAGGATATCTTTAGACCTTCCGAAGTCACTCCTCTCACCCAAGGGTCGTCCGTAATCGACGCCCAGTCTTGTGAAAAGCTCGACAACCTTCCGCCAACCGGAACGCGATAGAGGTTTAAGCCATCACCTCCTGGACCTGCGAGGCCTGCGGTAGGAGAAACCACGTCTTCCACGACCCGCACCTCGCCTCGTCGACCTCGGGGCGTCCGACCAATTGTCCCGGCCTGAAGGACGTCCAGAACGAGAGTCGCTATCCTGACGGTCTCTCGAATAAGACCAAGAGGACGCACCGGAACCTCTATAGGAACCTCTCTTGGGCGCATTAGACCCAGAAGTGCCTGTCTTATTCGTGTCTGCTGTATCCGACTTCTTAGGAGCAGATCTGAACAACAGAGAATCATTAGCTTTCTTTTTAATTTTATCATAAATAGCGGAAAGCTTGCCGTCAAAGAGAAGTTCTCCTGAGACCGAAGCGACTCTAAGAGAGTTCTTCACCTTAGAATCCACTAGTGTGGATGTAGCTAGGGCTGCGTCACGTCTAACCAACTCCAGATTTGCCACTGAAAGGGCGGAGTTACACGTGGAATAAGCTACTGCCCTTGAAAGAAGTCTTAAAGAGGATTGTATATCCTGAAACTCTTTCCCCTGAAGGCGCAGTGATAACGCCTTAGTAAGGTGATCTGCGTAAGATAAGGCATCTAAATTGGCTCTGTTAGACGCAATAGCTGTTTCCAACACCGCGGTTGGAATAGAAGCTGACGACGGTAATGATAGCTCTAAGTCTTCCGCCTCGTCGTCCATACGCAGAGGAACTCTCGGTATACCCTGTCCTGCCGTATCGAATTTATTCCTTGCATTAATGAAAGGCAGGTTGAGAGTATTAGCGGACAAGAAACCTGCTTTCCCCGTCCTGGAAGCAAGTTTAAATATAGCGTCGTTCAATAATTCAAATGTTCTTGCAACATTATTGGACTGCGACGGAAACTCGGGAGCGATGTCCCTGAACCGCTCAAAAAATTCAGAGTCCAATGACGCTATAATTCTCTTGTCCGGAAGCGCAGCAGTCTGGCCCGACGGAACAACTTGAGGGAGAAAGTGCCGGATGAAGTCCACGGCAGCTTTATGTTGTTCCGAAAGGGATAGCTCCAAGTCATCCATATCCCTTTCACCATCCGGTCGGACCTCATGATGTTCCCGGTCGTCCGCCCCCGATGCTTCGGCGGAGCGTACCGACCCAGCGCCGTCGGATAATTCTCGATCCGACACCGTTTCTGTTGGCTGCTGGGATGCTGCGATAAGCTGTGCTATCTGCACAAGAATGTCCGGCGTCGAGACCTGCGGAGGCGCAGTCTTTCGCTGCTTCGCCGAGGGCAGCTCCGCATCAGATGGCTCCCGCATACTTTTCCTATGCGAACGTCCGGAGTCCATCGGTCTCGAATCCCTGGCTGCCGGATGGTGTGACCTGGTCGCCGAAGAATCCTTCATCGGTGAAGCTGGTAATATATCGGCGGTCACGCAGCCAAGGTGCGGTCGTGTGCGCTGACGAGAAGAGGAAGCCTTAACAGTCTCTGCGGACTGCTTATACAACGGAGCGTCCCGAGCGACGGACGTATGCTCCGCTAAAGACACATTTTGTACCACAACATCTGGTCCCAGATGTTGTTGTACGAGAGAGGGGCCTCTCTCGCTCGCGGCCCGGCTGGACCTGGACGAGCTAGGAACCGGACTCAAAGGCTTCCTCCGTTCTCGCTTACTATCCGCCGTCACTGGGTGTGCATCTATTATGTTTATAGTGCTCGCATCACCCAAAATTTCCTCTTGGACCGCATCGGATGAACCCGGCTGCCGAACCATTCGGTGAATGGACGCTACACCGGGCGAGCTAGCGGACGACATTTGTCTAATCTCCATGAGCACTTTTGCCGCTAGCTCTGAATTCATTTGTGACGACGGACGCACACTTGAAGAAGATAACATGGAAACATCACCCTGTTCTGGTTCCTCTGAAATAGAAACTGAGAGAGTAGAGTGACCTTGCGGAGAAAGAGCCGGAATCGCTCTTTCTCCAGAAACAACATATCGTGACACACGTTTCCAATGTTTCTCATCCCAATGTTCACATATAGGACAGGGATTAATGCGAGAACACTGACTACAATTAATACAATGATCATGAAAGTCAGAGGAAGATTTCTTCCTATTACAATTTGAACAATGTCCCTTCATTGTGAAAGAACAACAATAAGTCCTAGTTACTCGCAAAAACCCCTGACACAAAGATACATAATAACATGATCCATTAATAAATGAAAAAACAATTGCAAAACAAAATAATTTTGAAAAAATATTTTTTCAGCGAAGCCCAAGTTGCTGAAAAGTAACGTTGAGCCCCGATGGATCCGATGGCAAAGTGTGGTCAAAAATTTTAAATTTATATTAAATAATTAATGAGACACTTTCGGATAATATAAATGTATCTTATAGTGAGATAAACTACAGCAAAGGCACAAACAGCCCCCCTCAAAAAAGGCTGTTGCCAATGAAAACAAACAGTGTAAAAACACCAGAAAACATGACTCCAGGCACTGAAAAAACTGGCCCGGAATCAGTCATCAATTACACTCTATCTGATGCAAAACAGAGACTCCCAGGGGAGAATCTGTAGAACATCAGATGGAAGATGCAGAACACAAACGTTATACACCCATGGGTGAAAACGTAACTATGGGGAAAATAACAGAAAACATTCTGTAACCAAACAACTCTCCCAGGAAATTTTAGAAATGAAATTTCTCAAAAATATGCCAAAAGCATGGGAGAATTGCAAGGGGGGACTTTAGAAGGCTAGGGGAGAGGAAACACTGAATAAGTAGTGCAACAATTAGCAAGAATGACAACAAGAGGCCCATGCCTCGAAAATAGGCAACTTAACATAATTTCATCAAAAAATTTTAAGTACAGCCCTGATTATTTTTTGTCACTTCTTTTTCCTCTCTTCCTTCTATCCTCCTTAGAATCACATTTTCTCCAAAAATTACGTGTCTGGCATCCTTTAAACTGAGATTTACAAGCACAAAGATCAGTGAGATGTTGACTGATGAAGGGCCAAACAGAGAATGATAATTGGCGCCAATTTCGGGACGTCTGCGTCACTGCGCATGCGCAGTAGAGGCGTAGTATGGAGGTCCTTTAGGACATGATTTCTTTTTGTTTTGGATGCAAATTTTGGGGATTGGGGGGCAAAATTTGTGTTTGGCCCTGGTTTTGTTAGAGTTAGCACCAGCTAAGTCTGGGTCATTGGTACAGTATAAAAATATGGGCATAACCCCAACAAAAATCATTAGATCCAGCCAGTATTGCGAATTCCTCTAATCATTGGGGGAAGGGATATATACACCAAATTTGGTTTGGATTCAATGACCCAAACTTTAGTTATCACTCCATATGGATGGACAGACAGACAAACAGATGAATGGACAGATGCAGCTGATTACAATAGTCCTGCGACAAAATGTCTTTGTCGGGGGATAAAAAGTGGAGATTTATCCCCCAAAATCTCTAGAAGGCTTCATTCTCTGACAGCTCATTGCATTCAAATATCATCCATGACAACACAGGTTCCTAACTTGTGCATATGTCTGTGGTATCTGTATGCAATGCTATGATCCTAAAAGCCACTTGCTGACTTGCCCCCACCCCCATCCCCTTCACAGGGAATGGGGAACATTTGTCTTGTAAAACCAGGCCTAGCAATCTAGAAAACCCAGGAGTGCAAAACAGCTGCCCTCCTCAGATTGCTTGGAAGTGCAATTGCACCTGAAATTTTCAATGCAAAAACTTGTATGCTATTTTGGTTATATTCATTTCAAGGTATTAATATTGTGACTGAAAAATTGTACTACATTCAGCTACATAGTGGAAAAATTGGCACACACATCTTCTCATTATTCAAAATGTTGCATTCAGTTCTTATGTGACTGTCTTCTACACTCAAAATGTATCCAAATGCGACACAGGATGGGTCATGAATAAATGCGTATCAATGCAACATTCACAAATCGTCCCTGAGTTCGAATGTGTTCTCTGTGCCAGTAGGCACAGAGAACACATTAAAACTCAGGTGACGAAATGATAATACATTTTAAAGGCAGTCCCAAACAGGTCCAGAAAATCAAGGGGTGCAAAAAATTGCCCTCCTCAATTTTTTCTAGGCGTGCAGTAGGCGTGCAGCACTACTGCACTCTTAACTGGTAGAGTGCTGGAAGCCCATATTTGGGCTTTAATCTGATGTGCAGGGACTGTAATAAAAGGGCCTCACACTCAGTGGATATGCTTCATATGATCTTCGAAGTGAAATTATTTAGTCTGTGTAGATTTGCCTTGTTACAAATTATGGGGGAGTGCCTACAGGCACTCTCCCATAAATTGTAACAAGGCAAAGACATTTAAACAAATTTTGATGGTCAAAAATAATTTAGCACTCTACCAGTTAAAGAATGCCAGGCCTGTAAAACAGTTTCTGGCACCATCTCAGTCAGGTTATGCAATACCTTTTTTATGCTCACTGAGCTCTGTCAAACAAGTTCAGGTTAAATTCCTAGTTGCATTATTGTAAAATTTGATACTTTGAAATTTCAGCATTCCTCCGGTGCATTAAATTTATGTGTAGTTATAAATGTACTCACGAGTGTTAGATCCAACCCAGGCAAGACCAAGAGTTCCCTGTGTGAAGTCTCGGTAGGTGAACACATAGGCTAAACAAAACTCAGAATGATCTGTTTGAGAATTGAGATTAAGGAAATTACTGACATCAATGTTTGGCTTGCAATAATCGGTAGCTTGTGAAGTACCACATTTCTCTGTTTGATCTGTCATAATCTATCAAAGTAAATAGATAAAGATAGGAAGGTAAAACAAAGATGCTCTGAAATAACAACTAGACAACTTAATACAATTTTTGTCCACTGTATAAAAGCAATGCTTTCATTAGAGATTTACAAGTCCAATTCTGTAACCATACTTGCAAAATTATCATATACAACAAAGGGATCCGACACTAAACCATTAAAATTACTATATACAACAAAGGGTTCCGACGACACTTAACCATTAAAATTATCGTATACAACAAAGGGTTCCGCCACTTAACCATTAAAATTATCATATACAACAAAGGGTTCCGACGACACTTAACCATTAAAATTATCGTATACAACAAAGGGTTCCCACGCCACTTAACCATTAAAATTATCATATACAACAAAGGGTTCCGACGACACTTGACCGTTAAAATTATCATATACAACAAAGGGTTCCGACGACACTTAACCATTAAAATTATCATATACAACAAAGGGTTCCGACGACACTTAACCATTAAAATTATCATATACAACAAAGGGATCCGACACTTAACCGTTAAAATTATCATATACAACAAAGGGTTCCGACGACACTTAACCATTAAAATTATCATATACAACAAAGGGATCCGACACTTTACCGTTAAAATTATCATATACAACAAAGGGTTCCGACGACACTTAACCATTAAAATTATTATATACAACAAAGGGTTCCGACGACACTTAACCATTAAAATTATCATATACAACAAAGGGTTCCGCCACTTAACCATTAAAATTATCATATACAACAAAGGGTTCCGACGACACTTAACCATTAAAATTATCGTATACAACAAAGGGTTCCCACGCCACTTAACCATTAAAATTATCATATACAACAAAGGGTTCCGACGACACTTAACCGTTAAAATTATCATATACAACAAAGGGTTCCCACGTCACTTAACCAATAAAATTATCGTATACAACAAAGGGTTCCCACGCCCCTTAACCATTAAAATTATCATATACAACAAAGGGTTCCGACGACACTTAACCATTAAAATTATCATATACAACAAAGGGTTCCAACGACACTTAACCATTAAAATTATCATATACAACAAAGGGTTCCGACGACACTTAACCGTTAAAATTATCATATACAACAAAGGGTTCCCACGCCACTTGACCATTAAAATTATCGTATACAACAAAGGGTTCCCACACCACTTAACCATTAAAATTATCATATACAACAAAGGGTTCCGACGACACTTAACCGTTAAAATTATCATATACAACAAAGGGATCCGACACTTAACCGTTAAAATTATCATATACAACAAAGGGTTCCAACGACACTTAACCGTTAAAATTATCATATACAACAAAGGGTTCCGACACTTAACCATTAAAACTATCATATACAACAAAGGGTTCCAACGACACTTAACCGTTAAAATTATCATATACAACAAAGGGTTCCGACGACACTTAACCATTAAAATTATCATATACAACAAAGGAATCCGACACTTAACCGTTAAAATTATCATATACAACAAAGGGTTCCAACGACACTTAACCGTTAAAATTATCATATACAACAAAGGGTTCCGACAACACTTAACCGTTAAAATTATCATATACAACAAAGGGTTCTGACGACACTTAACCACTAAAATTATCATATACAACAAAGGGTTCCAACGACACTTAACCATTAAAATTATCATATACAACAAAGGGTTCCAACGACACTTAACCATTAAAATTATCATATACAACAAAGGGTTTCGACAACACTTAACCATTATCATATGTAACAAAGGGTTCCAACACTTAACCGTTATCATATACAACAAAGGTTTCTGACACTTAACCGTTAAAATTATCATATACAACAAAGGGTTCCGACACTTAACCGTTATCATATACAACAAAGGGTTCTGGCAGGCCTGGCATTCTGAAAAATGCAGGAGGGCAAAAAATCACTCTCCTCAATCAGCTTAGGAGAGCAATTAGCTTTACACAGCATTTTAAGTACCCAGTTGAATGAACTCATTGAAACTGAAACCAACAGACTATGACATCAGTGATTTTATTAACTTTACGAAGGTAAAGCGAAATCTCTTAGATATCTAGATGCCTCACTCAACAACCGAACACACACTTGACAAGACCTGTGTGTGTGCCCAAGTTGGGGGGGGGGGGGGGGGGGGGTTGAAGGTGGTAGTGGTAGGCGTATGACTTTCTTGAACAACAGGTCTGCTTGAATCTACAGTCACATCCTGGTGCACATGCTTCAAGTGACAGGATAGTAGTAATGGTAGTATATTATAGAGTCAATATTCCTTGAATAATTACCCTTCAAACTGTGATGTCAGTTGTTGTAACTGACAGAAAAAAAAATATTGCTGTGACCCATTTTGCTTCAAATGATTGCAACTGTGTTTGGGTATGTACAAAGTACAGCCATCACCTTTTACCAATAAACCACTTTCAAAATGAAATTATGTGATGTTATGTGACTTCAAAGTTAAATTACATTTTTGCTTTACAACAAAAATTTAATGTGAGCATAATACATGTAATCTCAATCATCCCAAAGCAAAATATTTAGGAGGGAAATTTTTCGCTCTCCTTAATTCTTTCAGAAGGGCAGTAAGGAGAGCTAAAAAATCACTCTCCTGAAATTGCCAAGCCTGGTTCTGGCGACACTTAACCATTAAAATTATCATATACAACAAAGGGTTCGGACACTTAACCATTAAAATTATCATATACAACAAAGGGTTCTGACACTTAACCATTAAAATTATCATATACAACAAAGGGTTCTGACACTTAACCATTAAAATTATTATATACAACAAAGGGTTCCGACAACACTTAACCGTTATCATATACAACAAAGGGTTTCCGACACTTAACCGTTATCATTTACAACAAAGGGTTCTGGCGACACTTAACTGTTAAAATTTTCATATACAACAACGGGTTCCGATACTTAACCATTAAAATTATCATATACAACAAAGGTTTCCGACACTTAACCGTTAAAGGACTATCTCCAAAATTATAATATACAACAAAGGGTTCCGACATTTAACTGTTAAAGGCCTATCTCCAAAATTATCATATACAACAAACGGTTCCGACACTTAACCATTAAAGGCCTATCTCCAAAATTATCATATACAACAAACGTTTCCGACACTTAACCGTTAAAGGCCTATCTCCAAAATTATCATATACAAAAAACCGTTCCGACACTTAACTGTTAAAGGCCTATCTCCAAAATTATCATATACAACAAACGGTTCTGACTATTTAACTGTTATCATATACAACAAAGTGTTCCAACACTTAACTGTTATCATATACAACAAAGGGTTCCGACACTTAACCATTAAAATTATCAGACAAAACAAAGGCTTCCGACACTTAACCGTTAAAATTATCATATTCAACAAAGGCTTCCGACACTTAACCGTTAAAGGCCTATTTTCAACTCTAATAACCACAACATGTCAACATGAGTAGGGCCTAATGACAATAACCAATTTTATTTTAAGTGATTCGTCTATATGAAGATATTACAGACTTTCATTTATCTATTTGAATATATACTAGACTTTCGTGAAGTTATTTTAAGTGATTTATCTATATGAATATATTACTGACTTTATAGGAGTTATTTTAAGTAATTTATCTATATGAATATATTACTGACTTTATAGGAGTTATTTTACGTGATTTATCAAAATGAATATATCACTGACTTTTGTGGAGTTATTTTCAGTGATTTATCTATATGAATATATTACTGACTTTTGTGGAGTTATTTTAGGTGATTTATCTATATGAAGATATTACTGACTTTATAGTTTATAGGAGTTATTTTACGTGATTTATCAAAACGAATATATTACTGACTTTATAGGAGTTATTTTAAGTGATTTATCTATATGAATATATTACTGACTTTATAGGAGTTATTTTACGTGATTTATCAAAACGAATATATTACTGACTTTATAGGAATTATTTTAAGTGATTTATCTATATGAATATATTACTGACTTTTGTGGGGTTATTTTAAGTGATTTATCTATATGAATATATTACTGACTTTATAGGAGTTATTTTAAGTAATTTATCTGTATGAATATATTACTGACTTTATAGGAGTTATTTTAAGTGATTTATCTATATGAATATATTACTGACTTTTGTGGAGTTATTTTAAGTGATTTATCTATATGAATATATTACTGACTTTATAGGAGTTATTTTAAGCGATTTATCTATATGAATATATTACTGACTTTTGTGGAGTTATTTTAAGTGATTTATCTATATGAATATATTACTGACTTTATAGGAGTTATTTTAAGTGATTTATCCATATGAATATATTACTGACTTTATAGGAGTTATTTTAAGTGATTTATCTATATGAATATATTACAGGCTTTCATGGAGTTATTTTAAGTGATTTATCTATATGAATATATTACTGACTTTATAGGAGTTATTTTAAGTAATTTATCTATATGAATATATTACTGACTTTACAAGAGTTATTTTACGTGATTTATCTATATGAATATATTACTGACTTTTGTGGAGTTATTTTAAGTGATTTATCTATATGAATATATTACAGGCTTTCATGGAGTTATTTTAAGTGATTTATCTATATGAATATATTACAGGCTTTCATGGAGTTATTTTAAGTGATTTATCTATATGAATATATTACTGACTTTCGTGGAGTTATTTTAAGTGATTTATCTATATGAATATATTACTGACTTTATAGGAGTTATTTTAAGTGATTTATCTATATGAATATATTACAGGCTTTCATGGAGTTATTTTAAGTGATTTATCTATATGAATATATTACAGGCTTTCATGGAGTTATTTTAAGTGATTTATCTATATGAATATATTACTGACTTTACAAGAGTTATTTTACGTGATTTATCTATATGAATATATTACTGACTTTCATGGAGTTATTTTAAGTGATTTATCTATATGAATATATTACTGACTTTATAGGAGTTATTTTAGGCGATTTATCTATATGAATATATTACTGACTTTCGTGGAGTTATTTTAAGTGATTTATCTATATCAATATATTACTGACTTAATAGGAGTTCTTTAAAGTGATTTATCTATATGAATATATACCTGACTTTCGTGGAGTTATTTTAAGTGATTTATGTATATGAATATATTACTGACTTTATAGGAGTTATTTTAGGCGATTTATCTATATGAATATATTACTGACTTTCGTGGAGTTATTTAAGTGATTTATCTATATGAATATATTACTGACTTTTGTGGAGTTATTTTAAGTGATTTATCTATATGAATATATTACTGACTTTATAGGAGTTATTTTAAGTGATTTATCTATATGAATATATTACTGACTTTTGTGGAGTTATTTTAAGTGATTTATCTATATGAATATATTACTGACTTAATAGGAGTTCTTTAAAGTGATTTATCTATATGAATATATTACTGACTTTCGTGGAGTTATTTTAAGTGATTTATCTATATGAATATATTACTGACTTTATAGGAGTTATTTTAGGTGATTTATCTATATGAATATATTACTGACTTTCGTGGAGTTATTTTAAGTGATTTATCTATATGAATATATTACTGACTTTTGTGGAGTTATTTTAAGTGATTTATCTATATGAATATATTACTGACTTTCGTGGAGTTATTTTAAGTGATTTATCTATATGAATATATTACTGACTTTATAGGAGTTATTTTAAGTGATTTATCTATATGAATATATTACTGACTTTTGTGGAGTTATTTTAAGTGATTTATCTATATGAATATATTACTGACTTTCGTGGAGTTATTTTAAGTGATTTATCTGTATGAATATATTACTGACTTTATAGGAGTTATTTTAAGTGATTTATCTATATGAATATATTACTGACATTCGTGGAGTTATTTTAAGTGATTTATCTATATGAATATATTACTGACATTCGTGGAGTTATTTTAGGCGATTTATCTATATGAATATATTACAGGCTTTCATGGAGTTATTTTAAGTGACTTATCTATATGAATATATTACTGACTTTATAGGAGTTATTTTAAGTGATTTATCTATATGAATATATTACTGACTTTATAGGAGTTATTTTAAGTGATTTATCTATATGAATATATTACTGACTTTATAGGAGTTATTTTAAGTGATTTATCTATATGAATATATTACTGACTTTTGTGGAGTTATTTTAAGTGATTTATCTATATGAATATATTACTGACTTTCGTGGAGTTATTTTAAGTGATTTATCTATATGAATATATTACTGACTTTATAGGAGTTATTTTAAGTGATTTATCTATATGAATATATTACTGACTTTATAGGAGTTATTTTAAGTGACTTATCTATATGAATATATTACTGACTTTATTGGAGTTATTTTAAGTGATTTATCTATATGAATATATTACTGACTTTATTGGAGTTATTTTAAGTGATTTATCTATATGAATATATTACTGACATTCGTGGAGTTATTTTAGGCGATTTATCTATATGAATATATTACAGGCTTTCATGGAGTTATTTTAAGTGACTTATCTATATGAATATATTACTGACTTTATAGGAGTTATTTTAAGTGATTTATCTATATGAATATATTACTGACTTTATAGGAGTTATTTTAAGTGATTTATCTATATGAATATATTACTGACTTTATAGGAGTTATTTTAAGTGATTTATCTATATGAATATATTACTGACTTTTGTGGAGTTATTTTAAGTGATTTATCTATATGAATATATTACTGACTTTCGTGGAGTTATTTTAAGTGATTTATCTATATGAATATATTACTGACTTTTGTGCAGTTATTTTAAGTGATTTATCTATATGAATATATTACTGACTTTTGTGGAGTTATTTTAAGTGATTTATCTATATGAATATATTACTGACTTTCGTGGAGTTATTTTAAGTGATTTATCTATATGAATATATTACTGACTTTATAGGAGTTATTTTAAGTGATTTATCTATATGAATATATTACTGACTTTTGTGGAGTTATTTTAAGTGATTTATCTATATGAATATATTACTGACTTTCGTGGAGTTATTTTAAGTGATTTATCTATATGAATATATTACTGACATTCGTGGAGTTATTTTAGGCGATTTATCTATATGAATATATTACTGACTTTATTGGAGTTATTTTAAGTGATTTATCTATATGAATATATTACTGACTTTATTGGAGTTATTTTAAGTGATTTATCTATATGAATATATTACTGACTTTCGTGGAGTTATTTTAAGTGACTTATCTATATGAATATATTACTGACTTTATTGGAGTTATTTTAAGTGATTTATCTATATGAATATATTACTGACTTTATTGGAGTTATTTTAAGTGATTTATCTATATGAATATATTACTGACATTCGTGGAGTTATTTTAGGCGATTTATCTATATGAATATATTACAGGCTTTCATGGAGTTATTTTAAGTGACTTATCTATATGAATATATTACTGACTTTATAGGAGTTATTTTAAGTGATTTATCTATATGAATATATTACTGACTTTTGTGGAGTTATTTTAAGTGATTTATCTATATGAATATATTACTGACTTTATAGGAGTTATTTTAAGTGATTTATCTATATGAATATATTACTGACTTTTGTGGAGTTATTTTAAGTGATTTATCTATATGAATATATTACTGACTTTCGTGGAGTTATTTTAAGTGATTTATCTATATGAATATATTACTGACTTTGTAGGAGTTATTTTAAGTGATTTATCTATATGAATATATTACTGACTTTTGTGGAGTTATTTTAAGTGATTTATCTATATGAATATATTACTGACTTTCGTGGAGTTATTTTAAGTGATTTATCTATATGAATATATTACTGACTTTATAGGAGTTATTTTAAGTGATTTATCTATATGAATATATTACTGACTTTTGTGGAGTTATTTTAAGTGATTTATCTATATGAATATATTACTGACTTTCGTGGAGTTATTTTAAGTGATTTATCTATATGAATATATTACTGACTTTATAGGAGTTATTTTAAGTGATTTATCTATATGAATATATTACTGACTTTTGTGGAGTTATTTTAAGTGATTTATCTATATGAATATATTACTGACTTTCGTGGAGTTATTTTAAGTGATTTATCTATATGAATATATTACTGACTTTCGTGGAGTTATTTTAAGTGACTTATCTATATGAATATATTACTGACTTTATAGGAGTTATTTTAAGTGATTTATCTATATGAATATATTACTGACTTTATAGGAGTTATTTTAAGTGATTTATCTATATGAATATATTACTGACTTTCGTGGAGTTATTTTAAGTGATTTATCTGTATGAATATATTACTGACTTTATAGGAGTTATTTTAAGTGATTTATCTATATGAATATATTACTGACTTTCGTGGAGTTATTTTAAGTGACTTATCTATATGAATATATTACTGACTTTATTGGAGTTATTTTAAGTGATTTATCTATATGAATATATTACTGACTTTATAGGAGTTATTTTAAGTGATTTATCTATATGAATATATTACTGACTTTATAGGAGTTAATTTAAGTGATTTATCTATATGAATATATTACTGACTTTTGTGGAGTTATTTTAAGTGATTTATCTATATGAATATATTACTGACTTTCGTGGAGTTATTTTAAGTGATTTATCTATATGAATATATTACTGACTTTCGTGGAGTTATTTTAAGTGACTTATCTATATGAATATATTACTGACTTTATAGGAGTTATTTTAAGTGATTTATCTATATGAATATATTACTGACTTTATAGGAGTTATTTTAAGTGATTTATCTATATGAATATATTACTGACTTTCGTGGAGTTATTTTAAGTGATTTATCTATATGAATATATTACTGACTTTATAGGAGTTATTTTAAGTGATTTATCTATATGAATATATTACTGACTTTTGTGGAGTTATTTTAAGTGATTTATCTATATGAATATATTACTGACTTTCGTGGAGTTATTTTAAGTGATTTATCTATATGAATATATTACTGACTTTCGTGGAGTTATTTTAAGTGACTTATCTATATGAATATATTACTGACTTTATAGGAGTTATTTTACGTGATTTATCTATATGAATATATTACAGGCTTTCATGGAGTTATTTTAAGTGATTTATCTATATGAATATATTACAGGCTTTCATGGAGTTATTTTAAGTGATTTATCTATATGAATATATTACTGACTTTTGTGGAGTTATTTTAAGTGATTTATCTATATGAATATATTACTGACTTTATAGGAGTTATTTTAAGTGATTTATCTATATGAATATATTACTGACTTTATTGGAGTTATTTTAAGTGATTTATCTATATGAATATATTACTGACTTTATTGGAGTTATTTTAAGTGATTTATCTATATGAATATATTACTGACATTCGTGGAGTTATTTTAGGCGATTTATCTATATGAATATATTACAGGCTTTCATGGAGTTATTTTAAGTGACTTATCTATATGAATATATTACTGACTTTCGTGGAGTTATTTTAAGTGATTTATCTGTATGAATATATTACAGGCTTTCATGGAGTTATTTTAAGTGATTTATCTATATGAATATATTACTGACTTTCGTGGAGTTATTTTAAGTGATTTATCTGTATGAATATATTACAGGCTTTCATGGAGTTATTTTAAGTGATTTATCTATATGAATATATTACTGACTTTCGTGGAGTTATTTTAAGTGATTTATCTGTATGAATATATTACTGACTTTATAGGAGTTATTTTAAGTGATTTATCTATATGAATACATTACTGACTTTATAGGAGTTATTTTAAGTGATTTATCTATATGAATATATTACTGACTTTTGTGGAGTTATTTTAAGTGATTTATCTATATGAATATATTACTGACTTTATTGGAGTTATTTTAAGTGATTTATCTATATGAATATATTACTGACATTCGTGGAGTTATTTTAGGCGATTTATCTTTATGAATATATTACTGACTTTATAGGAGTTATTTTAAGTGATTTATCTATATGAATATATTACTGACTTTATAGGAGTTCTTTTAAGTGATTTATCTATATGAATATATTACTGACTTTATAGGAGTTATTTTAAGTGATTTATCTATATGAATATATTACTGACTTTATAGGAGTTATTTTAAGTGATTTATCTATATGAATATATTACTGACTTTATAGGAGTTCTTTTAAGTGATTTATCTATATGAATATATTACTGACTTTACAGGAGTTATTTTACGTGATTTATCTATATGAATATATTACTGACTTTTGTGGAGTTATTTTAAGTGACTTATCTATATGAATATATTACTGACTTTATAGGAGTTATTTTAAGTGATTTATCTATATGAATATATTACTGACATTCGTGGAGTTATTTTAAGTGACTTATCTATATGAATATATTACTGACTTTATAGGAGTTATTTTAAGTGATTTATCTATATGAATATATTACAGGCTTTCATGGAGTTATTTTAAGTGATTTATCTATATGAATATATTACTGACTTTTGTGGAGTTATTTTAAGTGATTTATCTATATGAATATATTACAGGCTTTCATGGAGTTATTTTAAGTGATTTATCTATATGAATATATTACTGACTTTCGTGGAGTTATTTTAAGTGATTTATCTGTATGAATATATTACTGACTTTATAGGAGTTATTTTAAGTGATTTATCTATATGAATATATTACTGACTTTATAGGAGTTATTTTAAGTGATTTATCTATATGAATATATTACTGACTTTTGTGGAGTTATTTTAAGTGATTTATCTATATGAATATATTACTGACTTTATAGGAGTTATTTTAAGTGATTTATCTATATGAATATATTACTGACATTCGTGGAGTTATTTTAAGTGATTTATCTGTATGAATATATTACTGACTTTATAGGAGTTATTTTAAGTGATTTATCTATATGAATATATTACTGACTTTATAGGAGTTATTTTAAGTGATTTATCTATATGAATATATTACTGACTTTTGTGGAGTTATTTTAAGTGACTTATCTATATGAATATATTACTGACTTTATAGGAGTTATTTTAAGTGATTTATCTATATGAATATATTACAGGCTTTCATGGAGTTATTTTAAGTGATTTATCTATATGAATATATTACTGACTTTCGTGGAGTTATTTTAAGTGATTTATCTGTATGAATATATTACTGACTTTATAGGAGTTATTTTAAGTGATTTATCTATATGAATATATTACTGACTTTATAGGAGTTATTTTAAGTGATTTATCTATATGAATATATTACTGACTTTTGTGGAGTTATTTTAAGTGATTTATCTATATGAATATATTACTGACTTTATTGGAGTTATTTTAAGTGATTTATCTATATGAATATATTACTGACATTCGTGGAGTTATTTTAGGCGATTTATCTATATGAATATATTACTGACTTTATAGGAGTTATTTTAAGTGATTTATCTATATGAATATATTACTGACTTTTGTGGAGTTATTTTAGGCGATTTATCTATATGAATATATTACTGACTTTATAGGAGTAATTTTAAGTGATATGAATATATTACTGACTTTATAGGAGTTATTTTAAGTGATTTATCTATATGAATATATTACTGACTTTATAGGAGTTATTTTAAGTGATTTATCCATATGAATATATTACTGACTTTATAGGAGTTATTTTAAGTGATTTATCTATATGAATATATTACAGGCTTTCATGGAGTTATTTTAAGTGATTTATCTATATGAATATATTACTGACTTTATAGGAGTTATTTTAGGCGATTTATCTATATGAATATATTACTAACTTTCGTGGAGTTATTTTAAGTGATTTATCTATATGAATATATTACTGACTTAATAGGAGTTCTTTAAAGTGATTTATCTATATGAATATATTACTGACTTTCGTGGAGTTATTTTAAGTGATTTATCTATATGAATATATTACTGACTTAATAGGAGTTCTTTAAAGTGATTTATCTATATGAATATATTACTGACTTTCGTGGAGTTATTTTAAGTGATTTATCTATATGAATATATTACTGACTTTATAGGAGTTATTTTAGGCGATTTATCTATATGAATATATACCTGACTTTCGTGGAGTTATTTTAAGTGATTTATCTATATGAATATATTACTGACTTTCGTGGAGTTATTTTAAGTGATTTATCTATATGAATATATTACTGACTTTTGTGGAGTTATTTTAAGTGATTTATCTATATGAATATATTACTGACTTTCGTGGAGTTATTTTAAGTGATTTATCTATATGAATATATTACTGACTTTATAGGAGTTATTTTAAGTGATTTATCTATATGAATATATTACTGACTTTCGTGGAGTTATTTTAAGTGATTTATCTATATGAATATATTACTGACTTTCGTGGAGTTATTTTAAGTGATTTATCTATATGAATATATTACTGACTTTTGTGGAGTTATTTTAAGTGATTTATCTATATGAATATATTACTGACTTTTGTGGAGTTATTTTAGGCGATTTATCTATATGAATATATTACTGACTTTATAGGAGTTATTTTAAGTGATTTATCTATATGAATATATTACTGACTTTATAGGAGTTATTTTAAGTGATTTATCTATATGAATATATTACTGAGTTTCCATAACAATATCTTAGGAGCTGGTCATTTTGGGGGTTTCCCAGTTCAGTGCCCATTTTTGTGGGAAACCAGAAAACTAAACTGCAAAACCCAGCAAAAGATGGCAGAACAGTTTATTGTGTTTGCGCATAAACTGATTAAACTATCCTACTAGGAAGGAACAGCACTAGTGGCCCAGTGGAGGATCATCACTATACTAGGAAGGAACAGCACTAGTGGCCCCAGTGGATTGTCATTGCTATACTAGGAAGGAACTGCACTAATGGCCCCCAGTGGACTCTCATCGCTATACTAGGAAGGAACAGCACTAGTGGCCCCAGTAGAGGAACATCACTATACTAGGAAAGAACAGCACTAGTGGCCCCAGTGGACTCTCATCACTATACTAGGAAGGAACAGCACTAGTGGCGCAAGTGGACTCTCATCACTATACTAGGAAGGAACAGCACTAGTGGCCCCAGTAGAGGAACATCACTATACTAGGAAGGAACTGCACTAGTGGCCCCAGTGGACTCTCATCACTATACTAGGAAGGAATAGCACTAGTGGCCCCAGTAGAGGAACATCACTATACTAGGAAGGAACTGCACTAGTGGCCCCAGTGGATTCTCATCACTATACTAGGAAGGAACAGCACTAGTGGCCCCAGTGGACTCTCATCGCTATACTAGGAAGGAACAGCACTAGTGGCCCCAGTAGAGGAACATCACTATACTAGGAGGGAACAGCACTAATGGCCCCAGTGGACTCTCATCGCTATACTAGGAAGGAACAGTACTAGTGGCCCCAGTAGAGGAACATCACTATACTAGGAAGGAACTGCACTAGTGGCCCCAGTGGATTCTCATCACTATACTAGGAAGGAACAGCACTAGTGGCCCCAGTGGACTCTCATCGCTATACTAGGAAGGAACAGCACTAGTGGCCCCAGTGGATTCTCATCACTATACTAGGAAGGAACAGCACTAGTGGCCCCAGTGGACTCTCATCACTATACTAGGAAGGAACAACACTAGTGGCCCCAGTAGAGGAACATCACTATACTAGGAAGGAACAGCACTAGTGGCCCCAGTGGACTCTCATCACTATACTAGGAAGGAACAGCACTAATGGCCCCAGTAGAGGAACATCACTATACTAGGAAGGAACTGCACTAGTGGCGCCAGTGGACTCTCGTCACTATACTAGGAAGGAACAGCACTAGTGGCCCCAGTAGAGGAACATCACTATACTAGGAAGGAACAGCACTAGTGGCCCCAGTGGACTCTCATCACTATACTAGGAAGGAACAGCACAAGTGGCCCCAGTGGATTGTCATCGATACACTAGGAAGGAACAGCACTAATGGCCCCCAGTGGACTCTCATCGCTATACTAGGAAGGAACAGCACTAGTGGCACCAGAAGAGGAACATCACTATACTAGGAAAGAACAGCACTAGTGGCCCCAGTGGATTGTCATCACTATACTAGGAAGGAACAGCACTAATGGCCCACAGTGGACTCTCATCGCTATACTAGGAAGGAACAGCACTAGTGGCCCCAGTAGAGGAACATCACTATACTAGGAAGGAACTGCACTAGTGGCCCCAGTGGATTCTCATCACTATACTAGGAAGGAACAGCACTAGTGGCCCCAGTGGATTGTCATCGCTATACTAGGAAGGAACAGCACTAATGGCCCCCAGTGGACTCTCATCGCTATACTAGGAAGGAACAGCACTAGTGGCCCCAGTAGAGGAACATCACTATACTAGGAAGGAACAGCACTAGTGGCCCCAGTAGAGGAACATCACTATGCTAGGAAAGAATAGCACTAGTGGTCCCAGTGGATTGTCATCACTATACTGGGAAGGAACAGCACTAATGGCCCCCAGTGGACTCTCATCGCTATACTAGGAAGGAACAGCACTAGTGGCCCCAGTAGAGGAACATCACTATACTAGGAAGGAACTGCACTAGTGGCCCCAGTGGATTCTCATCACTATACTAGGAAGGAACAGCACTAGTGGCCCCAGTGGATAGTCATCGCTATACTAGGAAGGAACAGCACTAGTGGCGCAAGTGGACTCTCATCGCTATACTAGGAAGGAACAGCACTAATGGCCCCCAGTGGACTCTCATCGCTATACTAGGAAGGAACAGCACTAGTGACCCCAGTGGATTCTCATCGCTATACTAGGAAGGAACAGCACTAATGGCCCCAGTGGACTCTCATCACTATACTAGGAAGGAACAGCACTAGTGGCTCCAGTAGAGGAACATCGCTATACTAGGAAGGAACAGCAATAATGGCCCCCAGTGGACTCTCATCGCTATACTAGTAAGGAACAGCACTAGTGGCCCCAGTAGAGGAACATCACTATACTAGGAAGGAACAGCACTAGTGGCCCAAGTGAACTCTCATCGCTATACTAGGAAGGAACAGCACTTGTGGCCCCAGTAGAGGAACATCACTATACTAGGAAAGAACAGCACTAGTGGCCCCAGTGGATTGTCATCGCTATACTAGGAAGGAACAGCACTAATGGCCCCAGTAGACTCTCATCGCTATACTAGGAAGGAACAGCATTAGTGGCCCCAGTAGAGGAACATCACTATACTAGGAAAGAACAGCACTAGTGGCCCCAGTGGATTGTCATCGCTATACTAGGAAGGAACAGCACTAATGGCCCCCAGTGGACTCCCATCGCTATACTAGGAAGGAACAGCACTAGTGGCCCCAGTAGAGGAACATCACTATACTAGGAAAGAACAGCACTATTGGCCCCAGTGGACTGTCATCGCTATACTAGGAAGGAACAGCACTAGTGGCCCCAGAGGACTCTCATCACTATACTAGGAAGGAACAGCACTAGTGGCCCCAGTAGAGGAACATCACTATACTAGGAAGGAAGTGCACTAGTGGCCCCAGTGGATTCTCATCACTATACTAGGAAGGAACAGCACTAGTGGCCCCAGTGGACTCTCATCGCTATACTAGGAAGGAACAGCACTAGTGGCCCCAGTAGAGGAACATCACTATACTAGGAAGGAACAGCACTTGTGGCGCCAGTGGATTCTCATCACTATACTAGGAAGGAACAGCACTAGTGGCGCAAGTGCACTCTCATCACTATACTAGGAAGGAACAGCACTAGTGGCCCCAGTAGAGGAACATCACTATACTAGGAAGGAACTGCACTAGTGGCCCCAGTGGATTCTCATCACTATACTAGGAAGGAACAGCACTAGTGGCCCCAGTGGACTCTCATCGCTATACTAGGAAGGAACAGCACTAGTGGCCCCAGTAGAGGAACATCGCTATACTAGGAAGGAACAGCACTAGTGGCCCCAGTAGAGGAACATCACTATACTAGGAAGGAACAGCACTAGTGGCCCCAGTGGACTCTCATCGCTATACTAGGAAGGAACAGCTCTAGTGGCCCCAGTAGAGGAACATCACTATACTAGGAAAGAACAGCACTAGTGGCCCCAGTGGATTCTCATCACTATACTAGGAAGGAACAGCACTAATGGCCCCCAGTGAACTCTCATCAGTATACTAGGAAGGAACAGCACTAGTGGTGCAAGTGGACTCTCATCACTATACTAGGAAGGAACTGCACTAGTGGCCCCAGTGGACTCTCATCACTATACTAGGAAGGAACTGCACTAGTGGCCCCAGTGGACTCTCATCAGTATACTAGGAAGGAACAGCACTAGTGGCCCCAGTGGACTCTCATCACTATACTAGGAAGGAACAGCACTAGTGGCGCCAGTGGACTCTCATCACTATAATAGGAAGGAACAGCACTAGTGGCCCCAGTGGACTCTCATCACTATACTAGGAAGGAACTGCACTAGTGGCCCCAGTGGACTCTCATCACTATATTAGGAAGGAACTGCACTAGTGGCCCCAGTGGAGTCTCATCAGTATACTAGGAAGGAACAGCACTAGTGGTGCAAGAGGACTCTCATCACTATACTAGGAAGGAACTGCACTAGTGGCCCCAGTGGACTCTCATCACTATACTAGGAAGGAACAGCACTAGTGGCCCCAGTGGACTCTCATCACTATACTAGGAACAGCACTAGTGGCCCCAGTGGACTCTCATCACTATACTAGGAAGGAACAGCACTAGTGGCCCCAGTAGAGGAACATCACTATACTAGGAAGGAACTGCACTAGTGGCCCCAGTGGATTCTCATCACTATACTAGGAAGGAACAGCACTAGTGGCCCCAGTGGACTCTCATCACTATACTAGGAAGGAACTGCACTAGTGGCCCCAGTGGACTCTCATCAGTATACTAGGAAGGAACAGCACTAGTGGCGCAAGTGGACTCTCATCACTATACTAGGAAGGACCTGCTCTAGTGGCCCCAGTGGACTCTCATCAGTATACTAGGAAGGAACTGCACTAGTGGCCCCAGTGGACTCTCATCACTATATTAGGAAGGAACTGCACTAGTGGCCCCAGTGGAGTCTCATCAGTATACTAGGAAGGAACAGCACTAGTGGTGCAAGAGGACTCTCATCACTATACTAGGAAGGAACTGCACTAGTGGCCCCAGTGGACTCTCATCACTATACTAGGAAGGAACAGCACTAGTGGCCCCAGTGGACTCTCATCACTATACTAGGAACAGCACTAGTGGCCCCAGTGGACTCTCATCACTATACTAGGAAGGAACAGCACTAGTGGCCCCAGTAGAGGAACATCACTATACTAGGAAGGAACAGCACTAGTGGCGCAAGTGGACTCTCATCACTATACTAGGAAGGAACTGCTCTAGTGGCCCCAGTGGACTCTCATCACTATACTAGGAAAGAACTGCACTAGTGACCCCAGTGGACGCTCATCACTAAGACTGTATGGAAAAGGGGCCAATTTGGAGCAGGGATCGATTTAATTTGAAAATTCTGATCAGCGTTTTGCTAGACATAACTGGGAAATGATTAGCAATTTTGTCCATTTGATTAGCATTTTTGCACTTAGTTTGAAAAGATGAAAAAAATGATGAAAATAGCCTGGTCCATCAAAAAGAACCAATGCAAACTGCAATGTATGTGACTGAGGTTCAAAACATCAGTTACATACATTGGAATTTGCATTGGTTCTTTATGAGAATTGAGAATAATGTTACGTATAATTCAGTCATGTTTTAAAACACTTTTGGTCACTGATGTATCTCTTAGATTAGTGTACACCATGTTTTAATTGAATCACTTGACAACTGTTTTGACTTGTGTGAGGCCCACCGGCACAGTGGGGGACTGTAATTTCTAATACACAATTTTGTAATTTACAGCCATGATGAGGAAAGATGAGAATCAGAAGATGAAAATGCTTGTTTGGTTCAGGTAATATAAGGAGCTAGTCGATAAACCGGTATTTCGATACGGTTCGATATAATTTTTGTAACCAGTAAAATATTGCTCGTCTTGAAAAATTACCAGTATATCCAATCTGTCGATATTAGGAACAGAGGGGTTGATATTCATATTCTTGGACTTTCATTCACAAGTTGCCTTGCCTGAGAAAGTTAACAGAAATATAATGGAAATATAATTAAAAAAAAACTACATTATTTGCAAACTGGTTCTTCATTTATTGACGGGTAAGTATTGTTTTCTTCACCAAAATTACATTGACATGTCTAATGAATTGACCAATCAAATTTTGTTTTTTAGAACCATGTGTTTTCAATTTGGGAAGACAAAAGCCACAAATATTATGCTGTACAAGCCTTAAATAATGGCAATAATTAAAGAGTCCCATAAATAAATCCATATAATGCAGTATAGACAGAACAGGATAATTATCACTTCAAATAAACACATTCACAGACACAGTGTACTGAACTGAAATAAAATTCCCTAACAATAAAAATAGATCGACCGACAATGAGGTCAGCAGGTGTGGACGGCTGCTGGCGTGTTTCACAAAAATGAACACTATCAAAGCGTATCAGTATTCAACATTTTATTTTACTAATTTCCTCCGACATGTGCAATGTATGGAGGAACTGTGGAGAAGATACTTACTATTATTTCAGTTTACTCCGGCGCCTGCTTCATATTTTGGGGATGGTGGGGGCACAGGTACCCGGCACAAGTTGAGAAATGAAAAAAAAGAACAGATCCAACAACATTTTTGGATCGATGCTGACTTGATCCCATAATGGTATATAAATATTAACGTTAATATTCATATGCCATTATGGAGGCACGTCAGCATCGATCCAAAAATGCTGTCAGATATTATTTTTTTTCCATTTCTCACCGTTTGTTGAGTACCTGTGGGTGTTTGGGGGGTGTGGGTGAGGGTGGGGGGTGGGGTGGGGTGGGGTGGGGTGGGGGTGGGGGTGAATAAATTAATGTGTTCCGCATCTGGGAGGGGGAACTATGTGTGTGTGTGGGGGGGGGGGGGGGGGGGGGTAAAATAATATGTATTCTGGTAATTGTCATTCTAAATAACAGCAATCAGAAGTCGACCAATGAGGGGGCAGTTAACATACGAGCGGTGCTGAATAAGTGAAAACAAAAAAATGATTTTCGATTTAGGTCGCATTTTCTTGAATGAAAGTACTGTGTAAGAATCCGATGTCGGAGAGAAATTACCATATGAAATTCTCAATAAAGCTGTTTCACAAATAGCTAGTGAATTACATGGAATGTATCGCAGATCTCAAATTATGCATTGCAAATAGCGATGCGAATACGGTTAAATGGAACCCCGATATGGAGAGTTCTCACTGTGACAAGTCAATAAGGGATAAAATGAGACAATGACATACATGAGATGAACTTTAGTCATTTATGACATTAATTTATATTTTTCTGACTCAATAGGCGTATCTACTGATCCCATAGTACCCGAAATAATCATCACGCGTATCTACTGATCCCCTAGTACCCGAAAAAATCATCACGCATATCTACTGATCCCCTAGTACCCGAAATAATCATCAACAATAGGCGTATCTACTGATCCCCTAGTACCCGAAAGAATCATCACGCGTATCTACTGATCCCATAGTACCCGAAATAATCATCACGTGTATCTACTGATCCCCCTAGTACCCGAAAGAATCATCACGCGTATCTACTGATCCCCTAGTACCCAAAATAATCATCACGTGTATCTACTGATCCCCTAGTACCCGAAAGAATCATCACGCATATCTACTGATCCCCTAGTACCCGAAAGAATCATCACGCATATCTACTGATCCCCTAGTACCCAAAAGAATCATCACGCGTATCTACTGATCCCCTAGTACCCGAAAGAATCATCACGCATATCTACTGATCCCCTAGTACCTGAAAGAATCATCATGTGTATCTACTGATCCCCTAGTACCCGAAATAATCATCACGCGTATCTACTGATCCCCTAGTACCCGAAATAATCATCAACAATAGGCGTATCTACTGATCCCCTAGTACCCGAAATAATCATCACGTGTATCTACTGATCCCCTAGTACCCAAAATAATCATCAACAATAGGCATATCTACTGATCCCCTAGTACCCGAAAGAATCATCATGCATATCTACTGACCCCCTAGTACCCGAAATAATCATCAACAATAGGCGTATCTGCTGATCCCATAGTACCCGAAAGAATCATCACGCGTATCTACTGATCCCCTAGTACCCGAAAGAATCATCACGCGTATCTACTGATCCCCTAGTACCCGAAAGAATCATCACGCGTATCTACTGATCCCCTAGTACCCGAAAGAATCATCATGCGTATCTACTGATCCCCTAGTACCCGAAATAATCATCAACAATAGGCGTATCTACTGATCCCCTAGTACCCGAAATAATCATCAACAACATGTGTATCTACTGATCCCTTAGTACCCGAAAGAATCATCACGCGTATCTACTGATCCCCTAGTACCCGAAAGAATCATCACGCGTATCTACTGATTGCCTAGTACCCGAAAGAATCATCACACGTATCTACTGATCCCCTAGTACCCGAAAGAATCATCACGCGTATCTACTGATCCCCTAATACCCAAAATAATCATCAACAATAGGCGTATCTACTGATCCCCTAGTACCCAAAAGAATCATCACGCGTATCTACTGATCCCCTAGTACCCGAAAGAATCATCACGCGTATCTACTGATCCCCTAGTACCCGAAAGAATCATCACACCTATCTACTGATCCCCTAGTACCCGAAAGAATCATCACGCATATCTACTGATCCCCTAGTACCCGAAAGAATCATCACGCGTATCTACTGATCCCCTAGTACCCGAAATAATCATCAACAATAGGCGTATCTACTGATCCCCTAGTACCCGAAAGAATCATCACGCGTATCTACTGATCCCCTAGTACCCGAAAGAATCATCACGCGTATCTACTGATCCCCTAGTACCTGAAAGAATCATCATGTGTATCTACTGATCCCCTAGTACCCGAAATAATCATCACGCGTATCTACTGATCCCCTAGTACCCGAAATAATCATCAACAATAGGCGTATCTACTGATCCCCTACTACCCGAAAGAATCATCACGCGTATCTACTGACCCCCTAGTACCCGAAATAATCATCACGCGTATCTACTGATCCCCTAGTACCCGAAATAATCATCACGCGTATCTACTGATCCCCTAGTACCCGAAATAATCATCAACAATAGGCGTATCTACTGATCCCCTAGTACCCGAAAGAATCATCACACATATCTACTGATCCCCTAGTACCCGAAATAATCATCAACAATAGGCGTATCTACTGATCCCCTAGTACCCGAAAGAATCATCACGCGTATCTACTGATCCCCTAGTACCCGAAATAATCATCAACAATAGGCGTATCTACTGATCCCCTAGTACCCGAAAGAATCATCACGCGTATCTACTGATCCCCTAGTACCCGAAATAATCATCACGTGTATCTACTGATCCCCTAGTACCCGAAATAATCATCAACAATAGGCATATCTACTGATCCCCTAGTACCCGAAAGAATCATCACGCGTATCTACTGATCCCCTAGTACCCGGAAGAATCATCACGCATATCTACTGATCCCCTAGTACCCAAAAGAATCATCACGCGTATCTACTGATCCCCTAGTACCCGAAATAATCATCAACAATAGGCGTATCTACTGATCCCCTAGTACCCGAAAGAATCATCATGCGTATCTACTGATCCCCTAGTACCCGAAAGAATCATCACGCGTATCTACTGATCCCCCAGTACCCGAAAGAATCATAACGCGTATCTACTGATCCCCTAGTACCCGAAATAATCATCACGCATATCTACTGATCCCCTAGTACCCGAAATAATCATCAACAATAGGCGTATCTACTGATCCCCTAGTACCCGAAAGAATCATCACGCGTATCTACTGATCCCCTAGTACCCGAAAGAATCATCACACGTATCTACTGATCCCCTAGTACCCGAAAGAATCATCACGCATATCTACTGATCCCCTAGTACCCGAAAGAATCATCACGCGTATCTACTGATCCCCTAGTACCCGAAATAATCATCAACAATAGGTGTATCTACTGATCCCCTACTACCCGAAAGAATCATCACGCATATCTACTGATCCCCTAGTACCCGAAAGAATCATCACGCATATCTACTGATCCCCTAGTACCCGAAAGAATCATCACGCGTATCTACTGATCCCCTAGTACCCGAAATAATCATCAACAATAGGCGTATCTACTGATCCCCTAGTACCCGAAAGAATCATCACGCGTATCTACTGACCCCCTAGTACCCGAAATAATCATCACGCGTATCTACTGATCCCCTAGTACCCGAAATAATCATCAACAATTGGCGTATCTACTGATCCCCTAGTACCTGAAAGAATCATCATGTGTATCTACTGATCCCCTAGTACCCGAAATAATCATCACGCGTATCTACTGATCCCCTAGTACCCGAAATAATCATCAACAATTGGCGTATCTACTGATCCCCTACTACCCGAAAGAATCATCACGCGTATCTACTGACCCCCTAGTACCCGAAATAATCATCACGCGTATCTACTGATCCCCTAGTACCCGAAATAATCATCACGCGTATCTACTGATCCCCTAGTACCCGAAATAATCATCAACAATAGGCGTATCTACTGATCCCCTAGTACCCGAAAGAATCATCACACATATCTACTGATCCCCTAGTACCCGAAATAATCATCAACAATAGGCGTATCTACTGATCCCCTAGTACCCGAAAGAATCATCACGCGTATCTACTGATCCCCTAGTACCCGAAATAATCATCAACAATAGGCGTATCTACTGATCACCTAGTACCCGAAAGAATCATCACGCGTATCTACTGATCCCCTAGTACCCGAAATAATCATCACGTGTATCTACTGATCCCCTAGTACCCGAAATAATCATCAACAATAGGCATATCTACTGATCCCCTAGTACCCGAAAGAATCATCACGCGTATCTACTGATCCCCTAGTACCCGGAAGAATCATCACGCATATCTACTGATCCCCTAGTACCCAAAAGAATCATCACGCGTATCTACTGATCCCCTAGTACCCGAAATAATCATCAACAATAGGCGTATCTACTGATCCCCTAGTACCCGAAAGAATCATCATGCGTATCTACTGATCCCCTAGTACCCGAAAGAATCATCACGCGTATCTACTGATCCCCTAGTACCCGAAAGAATCATCACGCGTATCTACTGATCCCCTAGTACCCGAAATAATCATCACGCATATCTACTGATCCCCTAGTACCCGAAATAATCATCAACAATAGGCGTATCTACTGATCCCCTAGTACCCGAAAGAATCATCACGCGTATCTACTGATCCCCTAGTACCCGAAAGAATCATCACACGTATCTACTGATCCTCTAGTACCCGAAAGATTCATCACGCATATCTACTGATCCCCTAGTACCCGAAAGAATCATCACGCGTATCTACTGATCCCCTAGTACCCGAAATAATCATCAACAATAGGTGTATCTACTGATCCCCTAGTACCCGAAAGAATCATCACGCATATCTACTGATCCCCTAGTACCCGAAAGAATCATCACGCGTATCTACTGATCCCCTAGTACCCGAAAGAATCATCACGTGTATCTACTGATCCCCTAGTACCCGAAATTATCATCACGCGTATCTACTGATCCCCTAGTACCCGAAAGAATCATCATGCATATCTACTGATCCCCTAGTACCCGAAAGAATCATCACGCGTATCTACTGATCCCCTCGTACCCAAAATAATCATCATGCATATCTACTGATCCCCTAGTACCCGAAATAATCATCACGCGTATCTACTGATCCCCTAGTACCCGAAATAATCATCAACAGTAGGCGTATCTACTGATCCCCTAGTACCCGAAAGAATCATCACGCATATCTACTGATCCCCTAGTACCCGAAATAATCATCACGCGTATCTACTGATCCCCTAGTACCCGAAATAACCATCACATGTATCTACTGATCCCCCAGTACCCGAAAAAATCATCACGCGTATCTACTGATCCCCTAGTACCCAAAATAATCATCACACGTATCTACTGATCCCCTAGTACCCGAAATAATCATCAACAATAGGCGTATCTACTGATCCCCTAGCACCCGAAAGAATCATCACGCGTATCTACTGATCCCCTAGTACCCGAAATAATCATCAAGCGTATCTACTGATCCCCTAGTACCCGAAATAATCATCAACAATAGGCGTTTCTACTGATCCCCTACTACCCGAAAGAATCATCACGCGTATCTACTGATCCCCTAGTACCCGAAAGAATCATACCGCGTATCTACTGATCCCCTAGTACCCGAAATAATCATCAACAATAGGCGTATCTACTGATCCCCTAGTACCCGAAAGAATCATCACGCGTATCTACTGATCCCCTAGTACCCGAAAGAATCATCACACGTATCTACTGATCCCCTAGTACCCGAAAGAATCATCACGCATATCTACTGATCCCCTAGTACCCGAAAGAATCATCACGCGTATCAACTGATCCCCTAGTACCCGAAATAATTATCAACAATAGGTGTATCTACTGATCCCCTAGTACCCGAAAGAATCATCACGCGTATCTACTGATCCCCTAGTACCCGAAAGAATCATCACGCGTATCTACTGATCCCCTAGTACCCGAAAGAATCATCACGTGTATCTACTGATCCCCTAGTACCCGAAATAATCATCACGTGTATCTACTGATCCCCTAGTACCCGAAAGAATCATCACGCGTATCTACTGATCCCCTAGTACCCAAAAGAATCATCACGCGTATCTACTGATCCCCTAGTACCCAAAATAATCATCATGCATATCTACTGATCCCCTAGTACCCGAAATAATCATCACGCGTATCTACTGATCCCCTAGTACCCGAAATAATCATCAACAATAGGCGTATCTACTGATCCCCTAGTACCCGAAAGAATCATCACGCATATCTACTGATCCCCTAGTACCCGAAATAATCATCAACAATAGGCGTATCTACTGATCCCCTAGTACCCGAAATAACCATCACATGTATCTACTGATCCCCCAGTACCCGAAAAAATCATCACGCGTATCTACCGATCCCCTAGTACCCGAAATAATCATCACACGTATCTACTGATCCCCTAGTACCCGAAATAATCATCAACAATAGGCATATCTACTGATCACCTAGTACCCGAAAGAATCATCACGCGTATCTACTGATCCCCTAGTACCCGAAATAATCATCAAGCGTATCTACTGATCCCCTAGTACCCGAAATAATCATCAACAATAGGCATATCTACTGATCCCCTAGTACCCGAAAGAATCATCACGCGTATCTACTGATCCCCTAGTACCCGAAATAATCATACCGCGTATCTACTGATCCCCTAGTACCCGAAATAATCATCAACAATAGGCGTATCTACTGATCCCCTAGTACCCAAAAGTATCATCACGCATATCTACTGATCCCCTAGTACCCAAAAGAATCATCACGCGTATCTACTGATCCCCTAGTACCCGAAAGAATCATCACGCGTATCTACTGATCCCCTAGTACCCGAAAGAATCATTAACGAAAAGACCAGCTGAACCCAATGGACATTCTTAAAGACAGGTCTTTTTGCAGTGGGTGGTGTCATCCAAACTATTGCATATTTTTTCCAAGTTAACAGGTTGGCTGCTAGAAGCCACAATCATGGCTCTATTGAATGAAAGTGTCAATGACACTGTAGCTCAACTTGTTAAGACATGTACATGTATAGTATGTGACACAGCAATGACAAACACCTAGGTAATGACCTGATAACAAAGGTACATATAAAGTATTGTAACGGTCTGTACATAAATACTGACCAAGCCTGTAACAAATGTATAGGTAAAGTATTGTAAAGGTGGGTGACAGTCAGATGCTAAATAGAAAAGAAATCTTTGAGTCCCAGAGTGGGTCTGACTGAACCCCAAAATATTTGTTCTCATAGCACAGTGATAACAAAGGCACCCCAAAACACACTCGTTCCTGTCCCAAGGTGAAAACAAAGGTACCCAAGAAGTTTTGTAAAGATCAGTTCATAAATACGAGCTGTAATGAAGTTGTGACAAAAAACTGATTGGACCTAATTTCGGTACAAAATGACCACTGGCAGCCATCTTGAATTTTGGACCGCACCCAGAAACACTCGTTCTCGTCCCAAGGTTATAACAAAGGTACCCAAGAAGTTTCGTGAAGATCGGTTGACAAATACAGCCTCTAGCCCAAGCCGTATTGACATGTGCACTTACAGTGTATAAGTTGCATTGAATAAATAAAAATTAAAAATCTTTCCTGTTCAGCCCAAATGGTAGCAATGTTCGTAGGCGATATATCCAGTTTATTTCAGCTTCTTTCCTGTGCCCTATCGTTCGTATGGAGTCGGTGTCCGAGTGTAGCTGAGTATCGAACGAAACATGGCCACAGTCTGCACTACATGTGGGGCAACGTTCGCCCACAGATCAAGACTTTATCGACACAATAGGACTACACTTCTAATTACACTATCAACAAAGAAAGTGAAACAGTCCACCCACATCACTGGAGCCACCAAGGCAACACGCCTGTTACTGGGATAGCGAATTTATATAATACAGATAAAGTTCTGAACTATGCAGCAAGAAAAGTTTACTCCATTTTACATTACATTACATTAAAGTTCATGCAATTTACGTCTACCATTTATGAATTTTTATCACCACAACGGAATTTCTATACCCATCCCCCATTGGGTATACACAATACTCTCCCGCTCACCATAATCATGCCGGGTATATAAAAATATACCCGCCGGGTACTAAAATATAACCGACGGGTACAAAAATATACCCGTCGGGTACAAAACATACCCGCCGGGTATAAAAACATACCCGCCGGATATAATTAATATACCCGCCGGGTATAAAATATACCCGCCGGGTACACTATTATGACGTCACGCACAAAAAAGTATATAAAAGGAGAGAGTCCGTGGTTCTAACGCCTCTGATGAGTCTAAAAAAAGACGAAACCGGTCAGGCTACTATTTATTCTTTCACTATCTAACAATAGAGGAACGTGTGTGCCACCTCTTGGATCAAATAAAGTTTATTTGAATTGCATTGAATAAATCATAGTTCATCTAATTTGCATAATTTCTGCACGAGAAAAAAACCTGTACTATATGTGATGTATTCCATGTTACTAAACATTCATACAGAAATTTATTCAAATCAGAACTTTCATACAGAAGTTCTCTACAAAAGACTGATTGTACTAATTTTGGTACAAAATGGCTGCTGGTGGCCATCTTGAATTTTGGACCACACCCAAAAACATTCGTTCTCATCCCACGGTGATAACAAAGGTACCCAAGAAGTTTCATAAAGATCGGTTCATAAATACGACCTCTAGCCTGAGCCGTATAGAAGTTGCGTACAAAAACCTGATTAGACCTAATTTCGGTACAAAATGGCCACTGGCAGCCATCATGAATTTTGGACCGCACCCAGAAACACTCGTTCTTGTCCCAAGGTGATAACAAAGGTACCCAAGACGTTTCGTGAAGATCGGTTCATAAATAAAGACTCTAGCCCGAGCCGTATTGACATGTGTACTTACTGTGTGTAAGTAGCACTGAAAAAATCAAAGTTCATCTAATTTGCATAATTTCTGCACGAGAAAACAACCTGTATTATATGTGATGTATCCCATGGTACTAAACATGCACAAAAAAATTATTCAAATCAGCGCTTTCATATGGAAGTTCTGTGCAAAAATCTGATTGCATCTAATTTTGTACAAAATGGCTGCCATCGGCCATCTTGAATTTCGGACTGGACCCCAAAACACTCGTTCTCGTCCCACGGTGATACCAAAGGTACCCAAGAAGTTTCATAAAGATCGGTTCTTAAATACCGCCTCTAGCCCGAGCCGTATTGGCATTTGCACTTACAGTGCTGAAAGTAACACTAAATACATCAAAGTTAGTCTAATTTGCATAATTTACGCAAGAGAAAAAACCCGTATTATATGTGATGTATCCCATGGTACTAAACATTCATACAAAAAATTATTCAAATCAGCGCTTTCATATGGAAGTTCTGCGCAAAAATCTGATTGCACCTAATTTTGTACAAAATGGCTACCAGCGGCCAACTTGAATTTCGGATCGGACCCCAAAACACTCGTTCTCGTCCCACGGTCATAACAAAGGTACCCAAGTAGTTTCATAAAGATCGGCTCATAAATACGGCCTCTAGCCCGAGCCGTATTGAATTATTGACAGACAGACGGACGACTGGCCATGGCAAAAGCTCAAATTTGGCTTCGCCAAAGTTGAGCTAAAAATGCTGAAAACCACTTTAGTGCCAACAGGTGCTCTCCAATAAATTGTAACAAATCGATTATTCATGAGCAAAATATTGCCAAACTAAGGCTCTGATTGCTGGTACCAATGGAATCTCTTAACAAAATACTGTTACAAATCACGTTTGAAAAATAATTTAGCACTTTACCAGATACAGAACCCAGGTGTTATTTACAAAATGTTCTTAACACACAGAAATACTGGACCAAAACCTTAACCTTAGGTTTTTTGCTGAAACCAAAGTGGAACTGAAATCAAATCTGAAAATTCAAAACTTCCCAGCTTTGAATATCTTCATATTACAATATTATCAATAATAACAGTTAACTGGTAGAGTGCTAAAATGTTCATATTACAATCTTATCAATAATAACAGTTAACTGGTAGAGTGCTAAAATCTTCATATTACAATCTTATCAATAACAGTTAACTGGTAGAGTGCTAAATTATTTTTGATCATCAAAATTGTTCACATGTCTTTGCCTTGTTACAATTTATGGGAGAGTGCCAATATAACAAGGCAAATCCATATCGATAAAATAATTTCACTTAAAAGATAATATGACACATATCCACAGAAAATGTAGCCTTTAAGTTATGGTACCTGCACTTCAGATTAAAGTCCAATTATGGGCTTCCAGCACTCTACCAGTTAAGGCATAGGTGACGGAAGTATTATGAGCAAGTCTGCAAAAACCTCTTCTGTCAAAGTCATTGACAAGCAAATATATGTTTGAGCAGCACCAATTCATGTGTGCCTGATATAATGAACAGTACAATTTCTTGGGATTGGGAGTTGAAAAGGAGTGTAAGGCACTTAATCCCAATTTCCCACATGGGGGTACAGTGGCGCTGTGTACTAATGTGTACTGCACATTGATGGTGCACTTGTCTTCAACCAATTCTTACCCTGCTTTTGCCGAGTTAGTATGTTGGGGAGACTGACAGTTGTTCACCACTGCTCAGTGGTTCTCTCCAGGTACTCTGGCTTCTACCACCCGTAAAACTGTCTGACACGAGGTGACCCCGGCTTCTACCACTCGTAAAACTGTCTGACATGAGGTGACCCCAGCTTCTACCACCCGTAAAACTGGCTGACACGAGGTGACCCCGGCTTCTACCACACGTAAAACTGTCTGACATGAGGTGGCCCCACGGCTTCTACCATCTGTAAAACTGTCTGACATGAGGTGACCCCATCTTCTACCACACGTAAAACTGTCTGACACAAGGTGGCCCCACGGCTTCTACCACCCGTAAAACTGTCTGACATGAGGTGACCCCGGCTTCTACCACCTGTAAAACTGTCTGACATGAGGTGACCCCAGCTTCTACCACACGTAAAACGTCTGACATGAGGTGGCCCCAGGGCTTCTACCACCTGTAAAACTGTCTGACATGAGGTGACCCCGGCTTCTACCACACGTAAAACTGTCTGACATGAGGTGACCCCGGCTTCTACCACCCGTAAAACTGCCTGACACGAGGTGACCCCGGCTTCTACCACTCGTAAAACTGTCTGTCACGAGGTGACACCAGCATCTACCACTCGTAAAACTGTCTGACATGAGGTGGCCCCATGGCTTCTACCACCCGTAAAACTGTCTGACATGAGATGACCCCGGCTTCTACCACCTGTAAAACTGTCTGACACAAGTTGATCCCGGCTTCTACCACTCGTAAAACTGTCTGACACGAGGTGACCCTGGCTTCTACCACAAGTAAAACTGTCTGACACGAGGTGACCCCGGCTCTTGAAAGTGTTGTTAAATTCCACTAACTAAATAAATAAATAAGAGGCAATAATTGCTCACCTGACAGTAGAGCATGGAGGTTATTGAATTTTGGGTCAGTTTCGGTTACAACTCGGTTTTTAATAAAAAAGTCGGGTTACGGTTTCGTTTTTTTATTAAACAGATTCTAAACCGAAATAACAGAAAAAAAATAAGTTGTATGAACTAAATAATGATTGAATAAACTCTCCATGAGAGTGTAAAAACATAGTCGAGTCGTTGACACTTGGAAATAATATAAACGAACTTTAAGGACGAACTCTCGCGGTCTCTGCCGAAGACTTGAAGTTAATTAAAAATAATTTGTAGCGAGCACAAAACGGAAATTGGGTTAATAGTTGAGCTAATTTCAGCTCCTATGCTCTTCTAGACCGTAATTGCCGCCATTGTTTCAGAAAAAAACACGTAAAAATGTAATTCTCACGTGACATTCAAATAACCAAGAAAGTCGATTTTTCAGTTTATCATCCGTCTTGGTTGTCGGTTATTTTTTCATAACCGAAACCGAGTTGTTTTTCGGTTAACCTCCCAGCTCTACCTGACAGAACAGAAAATGTGATTTCCCATAGGATTTCTAGAGTAACTATAAGTCACATTGTGGCCATGTTTGCAACCTGATCAACATTGAATGAGGATCGTTGGTAGAGGGTGTCCCAGTCATCAATCATGTGAAGTTTCAAAACATTTGGCCTTGTGGTTTCAGAGGAGAAGATTTTTCAAAATTCACCAATCAGAATCAAAGAATGCCTCTGGCAGCCATGTTTTTCATCTGCCGGGAACAAAATGAGGATTGTTCAACATTAAATGACAATCACTGGTAGAGGGTGTCCCAGTCATCAATCATGTGAAGTTTCAAAACATTTGACCTTGTAGTTTCAGAGAAGATTTTCAAAATTGACCAATCAGAATCAAAGAATGCCAGGGGCACGGTGGCGCCACAGAACCGGTTCTCGTCAGATCACAAGTTAAGCAACGTCGAGCGTGGTTAGTAGCTGGATGGGTGATCAGCAACTGATTCGTGCTCCCACGTCGTGTCCTTGGGCAAGGCACTTCACCCTGTTTGCCTACATGGGGGCACGATGACGCTGTGCACTAAAGTGTGTACTGCACGTCGATGGAGCGCATGTCTTAACCAATCTAACCCTGCCTGTGCTCAGGTAGACAGTTACGATGTTGGAGAGCTGACAGCTGCTTGTCGTTGCTCGGTGGTTCTCTTCAGGTACTCCTGCATTCTCGACCCATAAAACTGTCACTGACATGATATGACCCTGGCTGTTAATGTGTTGTTAAACCCTAATAAATCAATAAATCAAAGAATGCCTCTGGCAGCCATGTTTTTCATCCAACAGGAACAAAATGAGAAACAGTTGTAGAGAACCTCCCAAAAACCATTCCTGCCAAGATCGGCTATGTCTGCAACCCAATAAACATTAAATGAGGATCTTTGGTCAAGGGGGTAGTGTTGAAACGATTAGCCGACTAATCGATGTCGACGCGATTATTAAATTAGTCGATCCCTAAATCTGCTAGTCGATTAGTCGGAACATCTGCCCCAACCATACACCATCCCCTTAAATTCACCCAACATTGTTGCAAATGTCACAAGTAAACTCCCGAAATCAAAAAACAACCCACGGAAATAACGCGTTTGATGTTTCCGACTGCATGAATAACAACCGTAGTTGGCCAACTGACCAGAGATTGAATAAGACCAGGGGTGCGTGAAGTAAACAGGGAAAAATATATGGGTGAGCTTATTCTCGAGGGAGCAGCCTGCAGGAAAATTAGGACCCAAAGTTGACATGAAATTAGGCCACCTACGGACATCAATTTGTTCTCCAGGTACTGGAAAGTTCGAAATGTTTTACAGAAACATCAAAGAGAAATTATGGAAGAACACATACCAGTTCGTATTTGGAACAATTTGTTATCACTAAAGAACCAATTACAAAATCCATGTGCTTTTTATTTTCATTTTGTAAATACATGCGGACAAATTCCTGGAAATCTGCGAGTTTCCGGGAAATTGAAAGTGAAACTAGCTTTTCCTCGAACTGCAACTGAGTTAAGAGGAAACCCAATCAGGTCAGGTGATGATTTTCAAAGCAGACATTATGGAAATTAGTAGGCGTGTTCGATGTATGCATAATTATGGACAGATAAGAGGTTAAGTCATAATACGAGAAGTTGTGTGGGAGTGTTCAGTGTACAATTGTTGACAGGCTGATGACTGCTGTGGGCGTTAACTGTGCTTAATTTTCGACAGGGGATGTACATCACGCAGGCGTAAAGAGCACTTCCTTTTGTTAACATTCAATGGGATGGAACGAATAATATAAAAAAACCTGAATAATGATTTATTTTATTAAAATATCAGTGACTATATTGAGAAAAAATGATTTTAAACAGAAGCTACCAACATTAATTCTCTCTTGAAACTGAAAGAGGTTTTGAGGACTTTGAAAGCTTCACTTGCCATTGTTTCATTGCAAGTATTACTGTTAGTTTTAACCAGGGAAGAACGGCAGTACACGTGTTTGATAACTATAACATGGGTGCTTCGACTAGTCGATTAGTAATCGATTACTGCTGGCGACTAGTCGATTCCTGAAAATCACTAATCGTTTCAACACTACAAGGGGGTCCCAGTGATCAATCATGGAAAGCTTCAAAATATTTGGCTTTGTAGTTTCAGAGGAGAAAGTTTTTAAAATTCACCAACCAGAAACAAAGAATGCCTCTGGCGACTATGTTTTTCATCCGACAGGAACAAAATGAGGATCCTTTGTATAGTACCTCCCATAGATCATTCCTGCCAAGTTCAGTTCACACCAGCTGAGCGGTTCCAGAGAAGAAGATGAAAATGGGACAAGTTTATGGACAAGTGATAACAAAAGCTCACAGTACCTTTTAGACCAGGTGAGCTAACAAATAATTAGTCACCAAACTCTTTTCCTAATTTTAATTAATCTTTTTCCTTCATAATTCACAATGACGTTTTACTTTTTGCCACTTTCTTGCAACAGTGTAGCCTTTGTTGCTGGTGTGGTACTAAGCACCAATAAATACTCCCAATCCTAGTCAAAAATACAGTAAGGCCACACAAAGTAGATCTTCTGTTTCTCAGGCCATTATTGGTGAAATTGCATGCGGGCGAGCGGCTTTTTATTTTATTTTTTATTTCAATAATTACTTCTTTGCCATCAAAAGTTCATGTTCTTGGTTCAAGTTTTAGGCCTCAATCTACAGAATAGCATGGGTGGTGGTGTATTTCATCCCTTGAGTGCAAGAAGGCTTTGCAATGCTAAAGCATTGCAAAGCCTTCTTGCACTCAAGGGACAAATTCATCAATTTTTTAACTTGGGTAAAATATCAGACATAAACCATTTAATTTTAATTTTTTTAAAGTTTAAATTGGTTATAAAAAGAGAGCATGCGGCAGCCAAAAGGACCATGCGAGAGGGCCTGAGAAACAGATTTTTTTATTTTTTTAGGCCTAAATACTATTTATTTTACTTCAGTATTTAGTACGGTTTATAGTTGAGTACCTTCTGATGACCTAGTTTTATACCATACTGATAAAGATTTCAAACAATACTGATATGGCTGTGGACCAGACACATGGTTTGACAACAAAGCGGATATGATCGGAAAACAATAATAATATTTTGAGGAGGAAATTAATAGTCATATAATAAGGTGTACATACTAAGAGTCAATACTTACACTGGTTCTCTGTACAAGAAACTGGACGCCTTGATAACCATCCTGTGTATTCATCTTAACAAACTGTGTGTTGCCATAAATTTTATTGATTGCAGAAACATGGCTAGCAAAAAATGCCAAGATTTCATCTCGCACTTGTTTGTCTGATTTAGCCGATCCCTGAAACCAAAAAAAACAAACAAATATTTGTGCTGCACAACATTTAGCATTACTAAAGAAGGATGGAGGCCATCAACTATTATGATTTATGAAATTGCTGTAAGAATTATTCTCTCTTATAGGTAATTGTATTTTATTGCATAGTTTAGTTACTTCTGGGATGAAAGAAGATCGACAGAAGGGGATTCGAAGTTACCACTAGAATGGAGATATGTGTCATATTGATCGCTGACAATAATGCCTGGACCTTACTAATGAAAGTGTCAATGACACTGTAGCTCAACTTGACAAACTTGAACTTGGTAAGTTATAAATGAAATGGCAAAATTGAAGATCACCAATGTTATTTGATGAAATTTCAACATAACAGCATTGTGTGTGCACAATGTCAGAGTAATCCATGCATTTTTAAATGTAAACTGTAAGACTGGCTAAAGGAAGAATGTTGATACACAAATGCAGTATGTTCAGAGGTTATTCTAAATGGCAACTTTTTTCACAGAAATGAATGCTAATCAATGGCACTTATCTAAAGGTCTTGCCTAATGAGTACACCAAGTTCAAAAACAATCCTAAGATAAATGTGCCCTGTAGGCCATGTCAAAGAAGAATGCTGATTCACAAATGCAATAAATTCAAAGATTGTTGCTAACAGCAACAGTTTTTGATGGAAATGAAAAGAAAATCAATAGCTTCTATCTTAGTCCCCCTGAATAAGCATACTAAGTTTCAAAACAACCCGATAATGAATGGGTCCTCTGAGGCATGCCAAAGGAAGATGTTAATGCACAAATGCATAAATTGGAAGGTCACTGCTAGTAGCAATGTTTTGGGGTTTTTTTATGGAAATTTATAAATATGCCCTGTAGAAAGTGCAAACACGATAAGTTGCTGCAGAAATGCACTAGGTTCAAAGGCTGAAGCTAACAACATTAATTTTTCATGGAAATGAAAGAAAATCAGAAGCTTCCATCTCGATGTCACCCTGAACATGCATACCAAGTATCAAAATGATCCAATCATAAATGTGCTCTGAAGGGCATGCCAGAGGAATTTATTGATGTCTGAGTAAATTAAGTTCGAAGGTTGTTGCCAATGGCAACGTTTTTTGACAGAAATGGAAGAGAATCCATAGTTCCCATCTAGAGATCATCACCAAACAAGCATACCAGGTTTCAAAGCGATCCGTTCATAAATGTGCTCTGTTAGGTGTGCCAACGGAAAATATTCATGCCTAAAAAAACAAAATTCAAAGGACATTGCCTACAGCAAGATTTTTTGATGGAAATGGAAGAAAATCCATAGTTCCCATCTAGAGGTCAACCCAAACAAGCAGACCAAGTTTCAAAGCAATCTGATCATAAATGTGCCCTGTAGGGCATGCCAAAGGAATATATTAATGCCTGATCAAACTAAGTTCAAAGGTCATTGTCAATGGCAACTCTTTTTGATGGAAATGTAAGAAAATCGCAAGTTTCAAAGTGATCTGATCATAAAGGTGCCCTGCAGGGTGTGCCAAAGAGAAATATTGATTCATAACTGCATTACGTTCATTGAAGGTTGTTGCCAACGGCAGCTATTTTTTAATGAAATAAAAGAAAATCGATAGCTCCCTCTAGAGGTCACCCCAAACAAGCATACCAAGTTTCAAAGTGATCTGATCATAAATGTGCCCCATAGGGCATGCCTGACTAAACTAAGTTCAAAAGCCGTTGGCAGTGAAAACATTTTTTTTCGGAAATGGAAGAAAATCGATAGCTCGCATCTAAAGGTCACCCCAAACAAGCACACCTAATTTCAAAGCATATTCAAATTTCAAAGATATTAAAATTGTGTTTTCAAAGGCCTTGAACATACTTGAAATTTCAGCATAAGTCATAAAAGTCCTTAATTTTTAAGAATCTGTCAATGCTGTGCACAAGCCCGGATATAGTTTTTTGGGGGGTGCCAAACAAAATGACAGGTACATACTGACGCCTGTTAGACATCTGGAGACCCTGCCAGACAGGGGTAAAATCTTACCGGCAAAGAATAGGTGCCATCCACTGAAATTAGCTCTGGGTTTGACATTCTAATTATAATTAAGAAAATATAACACATACCTTGAAGGGTTTATACCATATCATTGATACGTCAGTGCGATGACAGTACTCCAATTGAAAACACTGCATTCGGGTTGCTTTTGACAATTGTGAATACGGAAATTCAAATCAATGGGAAGCACTACATGTTTGATACATTGCAGGAGTAATGCCTTGGGAAAGTGTCCATCTACAAAATCCTTGTTTTATGTTTTTGTTTTGCATCAAATTTTTATAACGTGGTATACGGAATTCGTAAATGATTGTGTCTTATGATGATGGGAAATAAACTGTTTTGGATTTGTGCTTTCAATGAACTAAAATAGAGGTGAGTGATAATTTGCTCATGTAACTATGAAAATTGGCTTCGGACAGAGTGAGGGGCAGAAGCAACTGGCCGTCTGACAAACGCATACCTGAGTCGGACTTTCTCCGCGTCTGACCTCTTATATCCAGGCTTGGCTGTGCAACCGAAATTAAAACTTTGAAGCCTTCTATACCCATGGAAACCCCAGAAAGTGAAGCAGTGGTTGTTTACTGTAGTAGACAAGTTCTGTATTACAGTGGAACCCTGTTAATTGAAAAGCCACTTTGCCAATGAAAGTTATCTAATTAACAGGAATATTCAATTAACAGCAGTTGTCACTTTCCTGTGTTCCATAGATATCATTTATTCTATTATATCTTGTTTGACAGAGCTCCATGAGCTCTGTTAAACTAGATATAATAGATTAAATGCCTGTATTGAATGAGGTCAAATTGGTCTACAAACAAAGGAAAACTGGGGAGCATCAAGGTAATTTCACGACAGGTTACAAGATTTTTTATTCAATTAACAAGAGTTTACTCTATAACCTATATTCAATTAACAGGTGAAATTTGTACTGGAGGTATTGTAAATGGTTTTGTGTTGGAAAATTATATTCAAGTAATAGGGTTATTCAGTTAAGAAATATCCAATCAAGTGGGCTTAACTGTACTGTTAAAATAGTACCTGGTAATATTTTAAAAAGGAGGAAACCAGCTTGAGACACAACACACCCTAACAGGTAAATTAAATCAGCTTGAGAAACAACACACCCTAACAGGTAGATTAAATTATGTGGGATTGAATGTGTCCAAAACAAAAGAAAGGATAGTACATTTTAGAACATCCAGTTCCGGTTATTTCAAAAGATTGTGCAGTCGAATGGCTCTCTTTTTACAAGTATTTAGGTATCATGATTGATGAGAAACTGAACTAGCAGGAATGTGAGAATTCTATTGACAAAAAGGTGCGTTCTAGAAGGTACTGCTGTCTTAGAAAATTTAATTCTTTTAATATGGATCCCACAATACTAAACATATTTTATGATTTTGTAATAGCTATTGTTTATAACAACTGGTTGGTCTGCTGGGTGGGAATGTTTTAAATGAGGATAAAAAAAGGATTCATAGAGATATATACCTTGATCTTCGACTGGGAAGTTGCGACATAGCTATGGGTGACGAAAGTCAGTTTGTCAATGCAGATTCCCTGATCTGGACAGTTTCACCTCCTGTATGCCACATCTTACCGACACTCTTCTTACTCTACCCCAACTTTGGTTCAGTTGTTTATGTAACAGGCTATGCTAACTGATATATTATTTTAGCATCAGAAACTGATGAGTTGTTTACATACATATATTATATCTCACGTGACTTAATGGGCTCCTGATTGGACGAATGCTGCACCCCTATTTTGTGTAGTTTGCATCCACAGAACTGGCCAGGCACTACACCCAGGCACTACACATTTTCTATTTTTAGCACACTCACTACTATATCAGTTTTCTTTTCATACTGGGAGAATAAAACTAATCAGGCTAAATTTAAATATCGATTCACAGAGGCACAACATCCCCGGAAAGGAATCATTGTGGAAAAATGCATCGCTTTTCCATTTTCGAAGTCACATTTTTCGAGGCGTTCATTTTATTCCTTGAGAAGATGATCCATACCTTGTTTCGAAGAGAATGATCCACACCTGGGTACAACTTTCATGAGAACGCATCCGGATATGAAAAATCGTTTGTTTTCGCTGCTCATATTATTTCGCTATTTAATTGTATGTTTTGGGCAGAAAACGAATAAATAATGGAATTCAATTGAATCTTCGGAGTTTGTATCCCGTACTGTCCCATTCGGTAATGTATATGTGTGACAAATGTGTGGAAATTATCCAACTGCGTTGTCAAATTTCAAAAAAGTTAGTTTTCATTCGCGAGTTGCACGATTCTAGAATACACAGTTCCATTTGGGGGAAATGTTTTGTTTACCCTTGCCCACCGATTCAAAATCTGTCTTCTGCTCATATCAATAATCCAAGTTCGCCGTGTTTTGGAAGAAGAAAATGTTTTTTTAAAAACTACATGGTATTTTTTTCTATATAACGCTGGTTGGTAGGGCTGCTACCTTGGTAATAGATTAACAAATCGGACAAATGTTTTTCTTGATGGGTGTTTGATATAATATAAGGATTAGTGCATATCTTGTTGTTGACTGTGCCCATATAGTGCCCAGTGAGGTGGTGTGGTTCCCTCCGCTTCGTGGCGGGAACTACACCACCTCACTGGGCACTATATGGGCATAGTCAACTCCAAGCCATGCACTATTCCTTAAATATGAGCATGAGTTTATGTTGTATATATAGAGCAATGGAAGTGTTACAATTACTGACAAAGTTTTAATAAAGTATTACTTGACTTGAATATATTGATGTGATAAATTAAGAAAATCCTACCCCATTTCCTGTGTTCTGTTTAATATAATTATATAACAATGGATCTGATCGTAAGTACATATAGCATGTATTTCTTGTGCCTAAAGACTTCACTGCTCTTTTATCTCTGTGATGAACTTTATTTGCAGCGGCACTATATTTACTGATGTGACTGTCTTCTAGTTCTCTTGTATTTGTTGACTGCAAAATATATAATATTAAATAATACAGACCTGTAGTAGTAGAAAAATACATAATATCAAATAATACAGACCTGCAGTAGTAGAAATTGAATCAACCATGGAAAAGGGTTAGCTTAATCCATCACTTAACACAACCAGTATTTAAAAGGTTTCTTGAATAACTATCAATTTTCACATTTTCCCTTTAAAACACAGTGCATGATGCCTTACTGGAACAATCTCAATAAGCTCATTCCAATGAGGGGTCACAAGCTAGGTTTCAGAGGCAAATATTGAAACCAGAGGCTCAAGTGAGCCTAAAACGCTCACCTGGCTCAAGTTGTCAAAAGAGATGAATGTATCAGTAAGTGATCAGCAGCAAGAGCAATTTTTTGACTTGAAATGATACAACCATAGGCATCTTTTTTGGCCATTGATCTCTGCTGGTCCGAGGAAAGCTTCTTAGCAAGCTCTGTTCTGTGAAATATTAAACAACAGGCCCCAAGGATCCTTAATCGCTCACCGGCCAAAGTGGTTCAAAGAAGTATTTGGGGGTCACATTCAGTTAGACACGGTTCATCAACACAACAAAGGAATGTAGTCATGAGAGACAAATTTTATGGAACTAAGGCCATGGCTTGAACAAACTTGAATTTTACCCCCCTAAGGATGTTGCTTACCAAATATCAAAAGCATTCATCTGCTGGATCTGAAGAAGAAGATTTTTAAAGAAAATTCCTCATTTTGAACTAAGTTATCATTCGGGCTCCCACAGTGAGCCCAAATATGAACCCAGGGACTTGGCTTGAACAAACTTGAATCTCACCCCCTAAGGATGCTGCATGCCAAATATCAAAACATTCTGACTGATGAATCTGAAGAAGAAGATTTTTAAAGAAAAATTCCTCATATTGACTAAGTTATAATTCGGGCTCCCACAGGGAGCCCAAATAGGGACCCAAGGACTTGGCTTTACCAAACTTGAATCTCACCCCCCCCTAAGGATGCTACACACCACATATCAAAACATTTCAATTGCTGGATCTGAAGAAGAAGATTTTTAAAGAAAATTCCTCATTTTGAACTAAGTTATCATTCGGGTTCCCACAGTGAGCCCAAATATGGACATAGGGACATGGCTTGAACAAACTTGAATCTCACCCCCCTAAGGATGCTGCATACCAAATATCAAAACATTCCGACTGCTGGATCTGAAGAAGATTTTTAAAGAAAATTCCTCATTTTGAACTAAGTTATCATTCGGGCTCCCACAGTGCGCCCAAATATGGACATAGGGACATGGCTTGAACAAACTTGAATCTCACCCCTAAGGATGCTGCATACCAAATATCAAAACATTCTGACTGCTGGATCTGAAGAAGAAGATTTTTAAAGAAAATTCCTCATTTTGAACTAAGTTATAATTCGGGCTACCACAGTGAGCCCAAATATGAACCCAGGGACTTGGCTTGAACAAACTTGAATCTTACCCCCCTAAGCATGCTGCATACCCAATATTAAAAAATTCTGCCTGCTGGATCTTGAGAAGAAGATTTGTAAAGAAATTTGCCTGAAATGCACTAAGTTCAAATTGGGCTCCTATACTGAGCCCAAATATGAACCCAGGGGCTGATTTGAACAAACTTGAATCAGATCCACCCCACAATGTTGCATACCAAATATCAAAAGATTCTTCCTGCTGGATCTGGAGAAGAAGATTTTTTAAGAAATTTGCCTGAAATGCAATAAGTTCGAATTCGGGCTTCTATACTGAGCCCAAATATGAATCCAGGGGGCCGATTTGAACAAACTTCAATCAGATCCACCCCACAATGTCGCATACCAAATATCAAAAGATTCTGCCTGCTGGATCTGGAGAAGAAATTTTTTTTGAAATTTGCCTGACATGTAATAAGTTCGAATTTGGGCTTCTATACCAAGCCCAAATGTGAATCCAGAGGGCCGATTTGAACAAACTTGAATCAGATCCATCCCACAATGTTGCATACCAAATATCAAAAGATTCTGCCTGCTGGATCTGGAGAAGCAGATTTTTTTAAGAAATTTGCCTGAAATGCACTAAGTTCGAATTTGGGCTTCTATAGTGAGCCCAAATATGAATCCAGGGGGCCGATTTGAACAAACTTGAATCAGACCCATACCAAGATGCTGCATACCAAGTATCAAAAGATTCTGCCCACTGGTTCTGGAGAAGAAGATTTTTAAATAATTTTCCTATAATTCATACGCTGCTATCAAGAGTTATGCCCCATACAGAGCCCCCAAGGGACGTGGCCATTTCATTTGAACAAACATGAATTGCCATATAGTAATGAACATCCACATGAAGTTTCATGAAAATTGGACCAGTGCTTTCAGAGGAGAAGTCGTTTGAAAAATGTTCACGACGCCGTGGACGACGGACGGCAAGTGATAAGTTGAGCTCCCTTCGGTGAGCTAAAAACAACAACCAAACAAAATTTTTGTTTTGTTTTCAACTACTGTGGTTCTCTCTACCCACACCCCCTACCCCCCCCCCCCCCCCCAAAAAAAAAAAATAAATCCGGCACAAATGAAATACTTATGACCCAGTTATATACCTACATGAAAAATTTGGTTCACATCTACCCATTGGATCTGAAAATAGAAATTTTGAGTGTACCCCAAATTTTGACTTACTGAGTTTCTCTGAAAAAAAAAAAGTGAATATTCATCACTAAAGTAAGTTCCAAACAAGAAATCTAAGCATTATTGCAAGTGGTTTATAAAAAGAGGATTTTAAAAGCATATTAGGCTTATGGAGCATTAACCCCACCCCAAGGGATATAGAAATTTGGAGGAAAAAATTAGAAGAGTAAATTCCACCAGCCCGAAGATGGCAGCAGCTTCATTTGAACAATGGAGAAAAGGTTTACTCCAAAGATGGTCTGTGCCATAAATGAATGAATTTGGCCCAGTGGTTTTAAAGATAAGAAAAATTTCAAACTAGAGAAACAGAATTTTACTGCCATCAGTAAATTCAAGTCTGTGTGAAAATGGTTAAAGCATCAAAAATGAACAAACAGAAAGATAATTTATGGAGGCCTATTTTGGGGTGTAAAATAATTTTAAAGAAATCAGAAATAGGTTTTTGTTAACAGTATTACATGAAATAAAATGTTTGGAAACTACACTGAAGTCCTGAGAGGGTTAAATTAAAGTTATTCATACAGGAATTAGAGAAATTTTTCCAAGAAACCAGAAAAAACATATGTACACAGCACTGAAAAGGTTTGATCAAGGCATTAATAAAATCTTTGAAACCCACGCTGAAGTCTTGAGAGGGTTAAATTAAAGACATTCATACGGGAATCAGATAAATGTTTCCAAGAAACCAGAAAAAACATGTGAACAACATTGAAAGGGTTCAACATGAAATAAAATCTTTGGAAACACACTGAAGTCATGAGAGGGTTAAATTAAAGATAACCATACAGGAATCAGATAACCTTTTTTCCAAGGAACCAGAAAAACATATATGTGCACAGCATTGAAAGGGCTCAACATAAAATAAAATATTTGGAACCACTTTTAAGTCTTGAGAGGGTTAAATTAAAGATATTCATACAGGAATCAGATCAATTTTGCCTCTGCCACTTATGGAAGTCCTGAGAGGGTTAAAAGTTATTTTCATTCCCTGTAGCTATATTCATTTATTTATTGGTGTTTAAGATCATATACTGATGCACAATTGCTAATCATGACTGTGACAGTTTTACGGGTGGAGGAAGCCTGAGTACCCAGAGAGAACCACCGAGCAATGATGAGCAGCTGCCAGCTCCCCAACATCATAACTCCGCACTGCAACACAGGCAGGGTTAGATTGGTTGGAGACCTGCATACCATCGACGTGCAGTATGCCTTAGTACATGGCGTATTCATACCCCCATGTGGAAAATTCGGGGTTAAGTGCCTTGCCCAAGGACACAATGTGGGAGTCCGAATTCATCGCTCAGACGGTCACCCATCCAATGATTAACCAGGCTCGACGTTGCTTAACTTTGGTGATCTGACGAGATTCCCTGTAGCTAAAGAAAACAAAATAACATGTGTGTTTGACAGGTAGATGTTGACAGAATTTGCTGGAAGAGATAAAATTGGAAACTAACAATTTGTATAGGGAAATTATTTTGCAAAAATGCTGACCTATCATTTTTTCAGTACACCTCTCCCGGGCACCCTGATAGAAATGGTGGCAATTTTATTTAACCAATCCATTCTACTGGTCCTAAGGATGCTTCATACCAAATAACAGTTATCTGTTCTGTGTGGTTTGGGAAATATGGGCTTTTGAATTTTTTTGTTTTTAGCTCCTGGGGTTGCCATCATGGGCTGTGAAATTTTTTTCCGGGCATCAATCAGTTACTTATGATCCACTTATGCTACATGCCAATTTGGTTGAAATTGGCCCACAAGTTCTTGAAATAGAAATTTTGAACAGAGCCCAAAATGGATATGCCCCCACAGAGAGCCCAAATATTGACTTTGCAACTTCCCTTGAAGAAACTTTAATCTTCAACACCAAATGATGTTACATACCAAATATCAGGGCATTCTCTTTGATGATTCGTGAGAAGATTTTTAAAGGTTTTTTAAGCTATTAGGGCATTAACCTGAGCCTGAATATGGCAGCTGCTTCATTAGAATAAAACAGAAAGAGTATACTCCATAGATGGTTTGTGCAATATAAGTATGAATTTGGACAAGTGATTGTGAAGAAGAAGTCAGGTTTGCAAAAGTTAACGGACGATGAACCCTAAGAGCAGGCAATAGCTCCCACTGACTTGACGTCACGGGAGCTAAAAACAAGAGGCCCCATGGGGCCTGAGGCGCTCACCTGACAATAGTTGTTTAAAGAAGGATTTAATTAGCATCTATAGCTAGTAAACACTACTGAGGAATGAAGTTATTTAATTATTTATAACTTTGTTGTCCATGCCAGATGATTTTTTTCTAGTACTGGGATGCTACCACAGAAATAATGCCCCGATTTCCAATAATGCAAAACTTGGGAGTCCAAACATCAACCAAGTAACTTAACTTGAACAAACTTGAGTCTGAGCCCTTCTCTTCCACCACCAGGATGCTGTATACAAAATGTGAAAGGATTCTGACTGGGGGGGATCTGAAGGAGAAGATTTTTAAAGAAATTTCCTCATATTGCACTAACTTGAAATTCGGGCTACTATAGGGGGCCCAAAAATTAACCCAGACCCCCCCCCCCCCCCCCCCCCCCCCCCCCCCCCCCCCCCCCCCCAGAGATGTTGTATACCAAATATCAAAACTTTCTAAGAGATAGTTCTGGAGAAGAAAACTTTTAAAGAAATTCCCTCATATTGCACCAAGTTGAAATTCAGGCTCCCATAAAACACCCAAATATTAACTCAGGGACCAGATTTGAACAAACTTGAATCTGACCCACCTTGAGATGTTGTGTATTAAATATAAAAGGATTCTGACTGGTGGATCTGAAAAAAACCAAGATTTTTTAAGACATTTTCTCATGTTGCACTAAGTTAAACATTGGGCTTCAATAAAGATCTCAAATATTAACCTAACAACCCGATTTGAACAAACTTGAATCTGGCCCACCTAGAGATGTTATATACCAAATATGAAAGGATTCTGATTATTAGCATAGGTCTTCTGGACTGCTTCCTATTCTATCAACTGTAGATAAGCACTGCCAAACTTCCAAGGGTTGTTATGTCATTACAGTTTGAAAGACAAATTTTATGGAAAAACACTAAGGAATGGGTTTGAACAGCCTTGAACCTAACCTGCCCCCTGCCCCACACCCCATAGAGAGCCCAGATATTAAGCCAGGGACTCAATTTGAACAAACATTAATAATAATAATAATAATTAATAATAATAATCTGACCCCTCCTCACAGTGAACTCAGTTAAACTTTGGGCTACAATAGAGAGCCCAAATATTAACCCAGTGACCCGATTTGAACAAATTTGAATTTGGCCCCCCTAGAAATGTTGTATACCAAATATGAAAGCATTCTGACTGGTGGATCTGAAGTTCAGAAGAAGATTTTTAATGAAATTCCCTCATATTACACTAAGTTAAACTTTGGGCTCTAATAGAGAGCTCAAATATTAGCCCAGGGACCCGATTTGAACAAACTTGAATGTGACTCCCCTAGAGATGTTGTATACCAAATATGAAAGCATTCTGACTGGGAGATATGAATAAGATTTTTAAAGAAATCTCATTATATTGCACTAAGTTACAATTTGGGCTGCCATAGGGAGCCCAAATATTACCACAGGGACTCGATTTGAACAAACCCGAATCTGATCCCCCCTAGAGATGTTGTATACCAAATATGAAAGCATTCAGACTGGTGGACCTGAAGACGATTTTTAAAGAAATTTCCACATAATGCACTTAGTTAAATTTTGGGCTCCCCAGCCCAAATATTAACCCAGGGACTCGATTTGAACAAAGTTGAATCTGCCCCCACAAGAGATGTTATATACCAATGAAAGTGTCAATGACACTGTAGCTTCACTTGACTATGTGTTGTGTTTGATGAAAAGGATAATGTTCAATGTTTACGAGACGATTATGAAATACTACAAGAATTGTGATAATTGAGAATATGTTAATTTTTGTTCCCTGTATGCCATGTTTTCAATAAAAATAATTTGAGGTGCATACTGTACTAAAGAACTGAGGGGTCGGTTAATGTGGCCCTCAAAGTTATGCATGTCAACCAAAGTTACCAAGTTACAGTGAAATTATTCTAAAACGAGTCATCCTATCAAGTTACAATGAAATCCCTTCATTAATACAGCCTGTAGGCTATGCTAAAGGTTTTGGACTTTGGGGCTGTCTAGCCATCACGGTTGACCCATCACAACCGAAATGTAACGTCCTAATCTAGACATTATACAGAGTCATCCTAAAAAGTTACAATGGAATCCCTTCATAAATATGACCTGCAGTCTGTGCTAAAGGTTTTAGGCTCAGGCAGCCATTTCGGTTGAATGACCATGACCAAAAGGGGACATTCTCATCTAGACAATATCTGGAGTCAACCTACCAAGTTACAATGAAATCCCTTCATGAATACGACATGTAGACTGTGCTAAACGTTTCGGGTTTTGGGCTTGGGCAGCCATCACGGTTGACAGATCATGACCAAAAGGGGACATTCTCATCTAGACAATGTGAACAGACTCACAGACTAACAGACTTCCGCATGTGTGGTGGCAATAGCTTATCTTGACTTTGTCAAGTTGAGCTAAAAATGATATTTAATGTTGTTTGACTGAATCAGAAAAAATCAAAAAATCTATCAAACACTATTTTTAACTTGCTGGCTTTTCCTGAGAAAAGGTGATTACAAAAATTGGAGCATTCTTTTCAGAAGCACTAGCATTTCCATGCCAACAGATTAGCAACATGTGTTCTTCAACATTTTAAATGTTTTTGTATTCTTCCAAATAATCACCCACACACTTTGATGAATTATGTTTTAGGAGATTTATTGATTTTTGAAACGTAAATGAATTCTGTGAATTACCCGAGCTTTTCGAACTAATGGAGAACTGACTGCTGATTGTGACACTGAGTCCATCCATTCTTTGACACTATCAGTCAATCCACATCCACTATATTCTTTGGACAATTCTCTCTTTTTTCTGTAAAGAAAGGTATTAGACAATCATAAGTGAACTTAATGTAAACACATACTAAAAGGCAATGGATCATGTTTGGTCTGCATGATATTTCGATATACCAGCAATACCGGTATTGAAATCTTCTAGGGCTGAAACGGTTGGCTCATTTTCACAACCAACTAACCGAGAGCTGTAACCGGATAATATCTGGTTAACCGTAGCCATTATTTCACCGAATCTGGGATCAAGACTAGAGGAATTGGAAAGTAGTATTCTCAGAAACTATTCCGTAGAGTGCATACAAACGAACGTTGTCGAGTACTCAACAACATTCGTTTCTATGCATACTACGGAATAGTTTCTGCGGTTACTCAGTACTCACAGAAATTGCCGATCATTAACGAAGTCTTGAATGCCAAAGTCGATTATTTCTCAATATATACAGCGCTGCTTCGAGGTGTAATCTATCCCAAAGGAGAAGCGGCAGATTTACTATGTTTTAACCATGGAATGACGATCACTATCGATATTTCAGATAACCGGTTGACATTCTTTTTAATCGGTTAGGTAGGTAACAGGTTTCAAACCGGTTATACAGTTAACCATTTCAGTACTAAAATCTTCACCGGCTGAATATCCTCCATTCCATTTGAGTACTGGTATTTCATCTCTAACGATATTCATTTTTAACACACGATATAAAACATAAAAGTCTTCGTTTTCAAAAAAAAAAAAATGATTTAATCTAACAGTTGATCGGAGAAACAGGAAGTTTTTTTTTTTACTTCTTTGACAAATGATGAACAGAGAGATATTACCTGACTTTGGTTTCTGACATTTGAACTATGCCATGTATCACTAAACAGACATGTTTTTTTAAGACTCATGGGGAATATTAGTTTGTTTGTTTTTATCAATAAATTTCATATCTGGTACATGAAATATTCTCAACATATATTATTAGCCAACATTCTCCCAAGCACTTGCTTTACCAGCTTTCATTGTACAGAAAATGTGAAACACAGCAAATCCCCACTGTCCATTAAACTGCTGTAAAAACAATATCGTTCACTGTGGGTAACTTTGCACTCACTGAGCCACGCTACTGCTGTAATAACAATATCGTTCACTGTGGGTAACTTAGTACTCACTGAGCCATGCTACTGCTGTAATAACAATATCGTTCAATGTGGGTAACTTAGTACTCACTGAGCCATGCTACTGCTGTAATAACAATATCGTTCAATGTGGTTAACTTAGTACTCACTGAGCCATGCTACTGCTGTAATAACAATATCGTTCACTGTGGGTAACTTAGTACTCACTGAGCCATGCTACTGCTGTAATAACAATATCGTTCACTGTGGGTAACTTAGTACTCACTGAGCCACACTACTGCTGTAACTAGAACTATCACTGAAGGTGATTAATACCCCCGCTTTGGGTTTTTAGAGGAATGCACTTCTGATCATGTAGGCGAAGGCCATAAGGAAATGTATACATAAAGATCATTTTTTGTTGTTGAAATTTGTATTTGCATGTAGGAGGAGTTGCACACACAAGAATCCCATTTGAAAACCCATAATAAATCCAAGTTAAAGGGAGATAACCTGGTTAAAATTGTCGCAGATCAAAAATTTGGGAATATGCGTATGTTCACTTAGTTGTGATAATGTTTGAAAGGTTTCGTCAATATTGATTGATAAATGTAGGAGGAGTTGCACGCACAAGAATTTCATGTAGAAACCCATAATAAATCTGAGTTAAAGGGAGATAACCTAGTTAAAATTGCCACAGCTCAAAAATTTTGGAATATGCGCATGTTCACTTAGTAGTGATGATGTCTGTAAACTTTCGTCCAAATTGATTGATAAATGTAGGAGGAGTTGCGCACACAAGAATTTCATGCAGAAACCCATATTAAATCAAATTTCAAGAGAGATAACCTGGTTAAAATTGTCGCAGATCAAAAAGTTTGGAATATGCACATGTTCACTTAGTAGAGATGATGTTTGAAAGGTTTCATCAAAATCGGTTCATTAATGTAGGAGGAGTTGTGCACACAAGAATTTGTTCGAACGGAAAGACATAATAAATCTAAGTCAAAGGGAGATAACCTGGTTAAAATTGTCGCAGATCAAAAATCTTGGAATATGCGCATGTTCACTTAGTAGTGATGATGTCTGAAAAGTTTTGTCCAAATTGATTGTTAAATGTAGGAGGAGTTGCGCACACAAGAATTTCATGTAGAAACCCATATTAAATCAAAGTTCAAGAGAGATAACCTGGTTAAAATTGTCGCAGATCAAAAAGTTTGGAGTATGCACATGTTCACTTAGTAGAGATGAAGGTTTCATCAAAATCAGTTCATTAATGTAGGAGGAGTTGCGCACACAAGAATTTGTCCAGATGGAAAGACGTACGGACGGACGGACGGACGGACGGACGGACGGACGTACAGGGCGATTCCTATATAGCCCCCACTTCTTCGAAGCGGGCGTAGAATAACTTAGTATTCACTGAGCCACACTACTGCTGTAATAACTTAGTACTCACTGAGCCACACTACTGCTGTAATAACTTAGTACTCACTGAGCCATGCTACTGCTGTAATAACTTATAGTCCAGGCACATTAGACATAAAAATGAGAAAGTAAGGAAAAAAATCGGAGAAAGCTGATTTTTTTATATGTTTCCGGGACACACATTGCGGATAAAGTGTGAAAAGTCCCCGCGAATCCGAGTTGAGCTTTTTTAGTTATAGCGTTTTTTTGATGAAAAAAAAAATTCGACCCAGCTCCATATTTCTCATTCTTATTCGCCTTAGTAGGGTGAGAATCATAAATATCGTGCTGAATTATATTGAGAATACATATCCCCAACAGAAAATGCCAACTTTGTACCAATCCTCACACTCAATGGTGAAATATTCACGAAAATGTACAAAATTACGAAAAAAAATTTATTGTTTTCATACACACAACGGTACACAACGTCCATTAAATCAAATCTACGACTACTTTGGGAGTTAAATTATATATCAAAAATTGCAGAAAAGCAGTGGCTTTATAATGATATATAACAATAGTCATTTATTCCATAATGAACTGGTGAAACGTGTGAAATATTAACCATACCCCCTAAACTCAAATTCAAACGGCATCGACTTTTCTCATTCAAATACCGTATTATAGCATCATTGTTTCAATTTCCATGTTCGATTAAATCACATAATGTGGTGTTCGCCTACACTCAAGATGCATTGGCAGTGACGTTTGACCAACCACTTTATATCAAAGCAGTGGAGATTGTGTCTTCGTCAGATAAGTTGACAAAAGTTTTCGTTAGACTCGGCGGCTTCCATATGATTATGTCATATTTAGGGGCAATTGGTTCGATCATGGCTGGTAGCGGCTTGGATGAACTTTGAGGGACTGTTTATGCTGGTGGGTCAATCCATCATTTGATCAGTGGTCATGCATATTCAAGAGCAGTACGTGTCCATTTGCTAACACAAATTGCCATTACAAAACTTGTGTTTGAAGAAAGCCGAACACTAGATAACATAGACTGCACAGAAGTCAATGAAATATTCTGTGGACTTGCCAGAGGTGACTGTACAACAGCTGACGCTGTCAGTCAAGAAAGTGTCAACCATCTACTGTCAAAATTACACGAACTGCTCCAGAATGCGTCCGTAGGACACACAGGAAAGCTTTGGGTACAATACTACGAGCAAATAGGTCTTCTCCAGTTGTTCTTGAGAGCAGAGCGCACAGGCGACTGGGAACTCCACACATATTGTGTTCGCAATATGGTTCCAGTATTTCACGCAGGTGGTCATTTTGCATATGCAAAAAGCTCTCATCTCTATTTGCAGCAGATGAATGAGCTAACAGAAATAATGCAACAGGATGATTTGAAGTTGTTCACTGAGAAAGGTTACTTTACCATAAGGCGCTCAGATAAATTCTGGGACGGGATATATTCTGATCAGACCATAGAGCAGTGTTTAATGAGAATGTTCAAGCTCCCTGGTGGTCTCACACATGGCAGGGGAATAACCGATAGCAATGTTGCGAAATGGGTACATGGACTACCTCTTTGCCTTCCGATATGTAATGCTCTCGAAAATTTTGTTCATGTTCACACTGGTCATGGCGAACAACATCGGGATCTCCGTCAAAGTTCACAATTGACTGATGCCAATGATATCACCAAATTATTGAACTGGCTCAGAGTGCATTCCCCCTTTCAGAATAGAGATCCACTACAATTAGTCTCTATAGCGACCGGGCTTGTGGCCGACGAAACTGTGAACTGTGACCAAGTTCGCAAAATTGGTGAATGTTGCGTATCGAATGTTGTAAGCAAAACGTTCAACAGCATCAAACTACGACGTGTTGACACTGTGAAGTCTTTCGCATCGATGGCAAATAGCATCAAAGTCCGTGGAAGTAAGGTAGTGATTGACCCCACAATTCTGTTCAACCGCATCACATGTGTTATTCAGTCACAAGCAGAGATGGAAGAGTATCTCAAATATGAACTCGCCCCGAAACCACCAGCATTGTTTGATTCTGCTGGAATGAGGAAGACACAGAAAAGCACGCTCGGTAAGATCCTCAAAACATACGGTTCCGAGCAAACTAAAATCCCAGAACATTCTCTGTTTGTTGTAGATGGTGGATTTTTATTGAGGGCAGTTGTATGGCCTAAACAGTCGTCATATAAGGACATATGTACATCATATTCCAATTATCTAGTGAGACATTTTGGGGCGAACGTCGTGGTTGTTTTTGATGGCTATGCTTGTACAATGTCGACAAAGGGCATGGAACAAGCCCGTAGATCTAAAGACAGGTATTCCATTGATATCAATATCTCAGCCGAGTTACCAGCCACCACACCCCAATCCGATTTCCTTGCAAATGCCAAGAACAAAACCCAACTGATCGATCTTCTAATGCAGGAGCTATCTGCTATCAATATTCAGTCCAAGCAGGCCGAGGCTGATGCTGATGTACTGATAGCCGAAACTGCACTTGACATCGCTCAAGATGACAACAATGTTGTCGTTGTGGGAACAGACACAGACTTGTTAGTCATTCTTACCTCTCGAGTTCAACCGGGATGTAATATTCACATGATGTATTCCATTACCCCAAACTTACTAGTTTCAGTTAGTGAAATAGCAACCAAAATGGGTGACCATAGAAGCAACCTCCTTGTAGCACATTCTATAAGTGGTTGTGACACTACTTCTGCACTCTTTCGAGTTGGTAAGAAGAAAGTATTCAGTACAATTGTCTCCCATGTTACTAGCGACTCACTACAGTATGTCAACACAATTTTGGCGGATGACAGTACACCAAGTGCAGTAGCCGCTGCCGGGGAACGACCTCTCCTGATCTTATACGGGAGTAAAACTGTTTCCTCTCTCGGCCAATATAGATATGTCACTTACAAGCGTTATGTAGCAAAATCTAAACTGAATAAACCCATCGACCTAGCCTCACTCCCACCAAGCAGCGATGCTGCACAACATGTCTACAAATGTTATCTCCAGGTCCAACAATGGCTGGGCACTTCGCTTCCTCCAACGGATTGGGGGTGGCCGCTAGACAATGGACTTCTTGTACCGACTGCAGCCACAAAGCCATGTGCCCCCGATAACCTACTGAATCTGATCAGTTGTGGTTGCAAGAGTGCTTGTACAAAAAGGTGTGGGTGTAAGAAGGCAGGACTCTCTTGCTCAGGTTTGTGTAATTGCAGTTCGGATTCTTGTAACAACCACAGAAACACTGTCCTGTCGGAAATTTCTGAGTTCCATGAATAATATGTATATAGGTCATGTCATTTCTGTATATAGCGTTGATAATAGTCAATGTAACTTAATCCATGTTGATTGATTTGTACATTCTGTAAATATTATTTATTGATTTTTGTACATTCTGTAAATATTATTTATTGATCTAATGCTGCCAGACACAGACGTGTCTGTTCGGTCCCAAGCCCGAAAATAGTTGAGTTCTCATGCTGACGAATTTTATGCCAAAAGGGGAACTCGGCCAGAAGCAGAGGGGGTCTTCCATAATGTCTATTTTGTAAGCAATGATAAAAGTCTTCAAATGGTGGTGGATTTTTTATCGTCTGTCCAACTAACATCCCGTTCTGTACTACGACCCTTTGGGCAAATCCGTTAGGAAAATCGTCATTTTTTGCGTAAATCCGATACTTTTTTGTGAATTTTCAATAATTTTTCGCAGAAATTGTCACAGAATGCACATTTTCCTCTAGGTAAATGTATATTAGACATTATGTAGCTCGAAATACGCGTAAACAAAAAATACAGTTGGATCAATTCGAGGTTACAAAGTTTGTGCGATTTTTTTTTATTTTTTTCAAACGCGTTTTCGAAAAAAGGCTGTAGAAAAAAAAAACTCAACTGGGATTTTAGGGGACTTTTGTCTAATCGTTCAGTGACATGTACTCGACATTCCCTGAAAAAATCAGCTTTCTCCGATTTTTTTCCCTAGTGAAACCTAATGTTCTTGGGCTATTAGTACTCACTGAGCCATGCTACTGCTGTAATAACTTAGTACTCACTGAGCCATGCTACTGCTGTAATAACTTAGTACTCACTGAGCCATGCTACTGCTGTAATAACTTAGTACTCACTGAGCCACGCTACTGCTGTAATAACTTAGTACTCACTGAGCCATGCTACTGCTGTAATAACAATATCGTTCACTGTGGGTAACTTAGTACTCACTGAGCCATGCTACTGCCGTAATAACTTAGTACTCACTGAGCCACACTACTGCTGTAATAACTTAGTACTCACTGAGCCACGCTACTGCTGTAATAACAATATCGTTCACTGTGGGTAACTTAGTACTCACTGAGCTAGGCTACTGCTGTAATAACTTAGTACTCACTGAGCCATGCTACTGCTGTAATAACTTAGTACTCACTGAGCCACACTACTGCTGTAATAACTTAGTACTCACTGAGCCATGCTACTGCTGTAATAACTTAGTACTCACTAAGCCACACTACTGCTGTATAACTACTCTTTGTAAGTTGCTTGTGTGCAGCTTAATGAAAAACCAGGATACAACACAATAATACTTTTGTCCACTGTAATCTTGTCACAACAGTGTCGGCCCACTGAAGAAATTTTGGCCCCACTGTACAAACAAATATGCATTGAAGAGTATATATCGCCCAATTTTATCCGTAAATCATATCAAACTGCCCCCAATCCATATTCTAAGGGCCACTGCATTGTAGCTGTCAACAGTCAACACTGCATGTACATGTAACAACTAATTTAAATAAATTAGCCGGCATGTTGACGTCCCATGGTAATTGTCATTTCAGTAAAGCAATCGGCACAGTTGTTCCCCTTGAGCATACTTGAATCAAAACAATTGTAAGCCATTTCCATTTGTATGAAATGTTTTGACTTGGACTTGCCATCTTGTAACAATAGCTACCCGTTTCCACAAATATACAGAACACTTTCAACAAATACTAATAAGCACATAACCCTCTATTTAATAATATCGAAAAAGACAATTTTCTAGAGTATCATTACAGCGACTTTGAACAAATGTTTGATGATATACCAGTATATCATGATATTTCTTTTGATATCATGACCGGTATTCAAATTTGAATGTCATGCAGCCCTTGATCATGTTGATAATGAATGACAGTAATAAATAGACAATAGACCATGTAGATAATGAATTGACAATAGATCATGTAGATAATGAATAATTGCTCCAAGTAGATAATAGACAATAGATCATGTAGATAATGAATAGACAATAGATCCTGTAGATAATTAATAAATACACCAAGTAGATAATGAATAGACAATATATTGTGTAGACAATGAATAGACAATAGATCATGTAGATAATTAATAACTAAACCATGTAGATAATGAATAGACAACAGATCATGTAGATACTGAATAGACAATAGATCCTGTAGATAAAGAATAAATAAACCAAGTAGATAATGAATAGACAATAGACTGTAAATAATGAATAGACAATAGATCATGTAGATAATTAATATACACTAGATTATGTAGATAATGAATAACTACACTAAGTAGATAATGAATAGACAATAGATCATGCAGATAATGAATAGACAATAGATAAGGAACAGGCAATAAATCCTAGAGATAATGAATAAATGAACCAAGTAGATAATGAAAAAACAATAGATCCTGCAAATAATGAATAGACAATAGATCATGGAGATAATGAAAAGACAATAGATGATGCAGATAAGAGACAACAGATGATGAAGATAATGAACAGACAATAGATGATGCAGATAATGAATAGACAATAGATAATGTAGATAACGAATAGACAATAGACAAACTTGACAAACTTGCACATCAGCAGAGTAATCCATGCATTTTTAAATGTTTTTAAATGTAAACTGTAAGGCTGGCTATAGGAAAAATGTTGATACACAAATGCAGTAAGTTCAGAGGTTATTGTAAACGGCAACTTTTTTCACAGAAATGAATGCTAATCAATAGCTCTTATCTAGAGGTCCCCCAATGAGCACACCAAGTTCAAAGACAATCCTAAGATAAATGTGCCCTGTAGGCCATGTCAAAGAAAAATGTTGATGCACAAATGCAATAAATTCAAAGATTGTTGCAACAGTTTTTGATGGAAATGAAAAGAAAATCAATAGCTCCTATCTTTGTCACCCTGCATAAGCATACAAAGTTTCAAAACAACCTGATAATGAATGTGCCCTCTGAGGCATGCCAAAGGAAGTAGTTAATGCACAAATGCACTAAGTTTGAAGGTCATTGCTTGTGGCAATGTTTTTTTATCTTTTTTTATGAAAATTCATAAATATACCCTGCAGAGAGTTCAAAAGGGATAAGTTGCTGCACAAATGCAGTAAGTTCAAAGGCGGGTGATAACGACAATAAGTTTTTATGGAAATGAAAAAAATCAATAGCACACATCTAGAGGTCACCCCGAACACACATACCAAGTTTCAAAGTGATCCAATCATAAATGTGGCCTGCAGGGTGTGCCAAAGAGAAATTAAAATTTTTTAGTAAATTTTGTTTCTTAACATACCTACCACAATTGTTTACAATTGGCTGTAACATAAGTGCAAGCCCTACTTCGGAACTAACTCAAGCTTTTAGAATCTTTTCCAAACGAGTTGGAAAAGTACTAGAGTGCAAAAGCACGAAAAAGATCGAAAAAAGGGTCGAGCGAGACCAGCGCTCGAAATTACAGGTACTCTCTCTGCACACCTCTTGCGTTTACCGAGCGCATGCGCAACAAACCGTGACGTCAATTCCGTATTTCCGCCAACGAGAAGTTTGTGATTTAGCGGGGAGGCATCGATATCAAAGATATCCCCAAGGAGGGTGGGCCTCCGGTAAACAATTGTGGTAGGTATGTTAAGAAACAAAATTTACTAAAAAATTTTAATTTCTTTTCAACCTACTCACAATTGTTTACAATTGGCTGAATAAACAATAGGAGGAGGTGAATCACATAACCAATACCAACAAGAGTAGCAGTAACGAAAGCAAGGATGGCAGAGAACAAAAACTAAAACCTGTAATGAAGAAAGAGAGAAGGCACCTGAAAAGAACAAGGCTGAGAGAAGCGCAACCTCGACAAAAACAATTTAACGAGGGTGCACCACAGCCTGAGCAGCAACGAGAGGACCTAAAGAATAAAGGTCCTCAGATTGCTGCTGAAGGTGGCGGAGATAAAAGGAGGAGAAGGTAGAAGCATTCCTCCAGTAAGCCGCATTCATAACATCACGGAGCGAAACAGAATTGGAGAACGCCCAGGATGTAGAAATGGCACGAACCTCGTGAGCATTAAGCCGGTTCGAAACAAGATCCGATGCAGACAAGCGAGAATAAGCCAGCTTGATTGCAAGACAGATCCACCTGGAAATAGAATGGGAAGAGATAGACTGCCGCTTAGGAATGAGAGACAGAAAAAATCTCTTCCGATCCCTCCTAATGAACTGAGTGCGAGTAATGTAAGTCTTGACCGCACGAACAGGACAAAGAAGAGGCCTCCGTCCATCTACAGCAGGGAGAGCCCGAATGCAGATGGGAGGAGGTACCGAATCGGGGAGTTGATTCTTAGCCAGAAAAGAGCAATCAGTAGTGAATGTAACACTGTTAGCCTCATTTCGGAAGAAGGCAGAATCAACAGATAGCGCATGAAGCTCACTGACTCGACGAGCAGAAGCAAACGCTAGAAGAAAAGCCGTCTTATAGGTGAGAAAACGCATGTCGGTCTCAGATAAAGGCTCGAAAGGCGCCCCCTCCAAACAGTGCAACACCCATGCCAAGTTCCACTTGGGTGTAAGACGCAAAACTCGAGGCCTCTTCAAAGAAAAGTGCCGAATAAGTTTGGAGAGGAAAAGATTACGACCGATACACCGCTTTCCCACATAAGAGAAAGTATCAGACAGCATAGACCGATAGCCCTTAATCGTAATAGGCTGGAGGCCCTTGGAGTCAAAAAGAAAAACCAGAAAATCCGCAATTTGAGCGATAGACGGATCACGGTAATTCACATTGTGATCTGAACACCAGCGGCAGAAAACCTTCCACTTGGCGGCATAAGTCATTCCAGTGGAAGGTCGCCGCGATGCAGAAATGCACTCCACTGATCGTCTCGAAAAACCTCTACGTCGGAGACTGGACCTGATAAAAGACAGGCATGAAGGGACAGGCTCGCCAGGTTGTTGTGATACTTCCTGGGACGACCCTGTGAAAGAAGATCGCGACGTAGAGGTAGACGAATCGGTCGATCGGCCAATAGAGGCCGCAGCAGATTGATCCACACCCTCTGTGGAGACAGGGGTGTGATCAGAATGATCCTGCAACTGCAAGCACGAATCTTCGCTAAAACTTGAGGAAGAATCGGTGCAGGAGGAAAGGCATAGCCGACCCAGCCTGTCCAGTCCAGAGACAGAGCGTCTACTGCAAATGCCAGAGGATCTGGACAAGGGGAGACAAAAGTCTCTACCTGATGATTCCAGCGAGTAGCGAAAAGGTCGACCTGAGGACGACCCCACTGCTCGCAAATCGCCTGAAACACCGACCGATGTAGCATCCATTCGGTTGGAAGGACACTGTCGCGTCGGGACAGGGAGTCTGCTAGGACGTTGAGACGCCCGGGAATGTGTCGAATGGACACCCGAGCGTCCACATCCCGTGCCAACAGAAGAAGATCCCGAGACAGCCGATACATAGGAATCGAATGAGTGCCTCCCTGATTCCGTATGTAGGCCACTACTGTCGAATTGTCCGAAAGAAGTAGGACAACATGGTCCGACAGATGAGGGATCCAAAGCCGAAAACTCAACAGAAGAGCAAGGAGCTCCTTCTGGTTGATATGAAGGTCCACCTGCTCGCTGTCCCACTCTCCGTGAGCAGACAGACCGAGAGGGTCCAACGTCGCACCCCAGCCCCGATCGCTGGCATCCGCAGTAAGGATGCGATCGGCCAAAGGAAGATCCAACGGAACACCCTGTGTCAGCCAGGGAATATTTGCCCAAGGGCGGAGGTGACAAAGCAGAGACCGAGGAATAGTGAGTTCCAGGTCCAGCGGATCTACACTCGGACGCCAATGAGGAGGAAGTGTTGGAGAGGTCGGACAAACAAGCGACCGAGCGGAATGAGATCGGTCACCGAACCGCAAAGGCCCAGCATCCGAAGGAAAGTCCTGGCCGAGACCGAGGAAGATTGAAGCAGGTCCCGAGTCAAGGCGGAAAGAATCGTCGCCCGAGCCTGGGGAACCGACACTACATTGTGAAGAGTGTCGAAATCCATCCCCAAATGACGGAATCGCTGAGAAGGAAGAAGATCCGACTTCTCGCGATTGACTCTGAAACCCAGCGACGCTAGAAGGCAAAGAAACTGCCGGACATCGAACTCCAGAACAGCAGCATCGTGGTGCCGTTGGAGGATGTCGTCTAGGTAGGCGGACGAAGTCACCGCCGACTGAGTGCGATGGAAAGCAAGCACATGTGACATCAGTCGGGTGAAGGCCCAAGGAGCCAGGTTCAAACCGAACGGGAGAGCTCTGAATTGAAAAACTCGATCCCGAAACGAGAACCGAAGGTATTTCCATGACGCCAGATGAATGGGTACATGGAAGTAGGCATCCTTCAGGTCGATACTGGCCGCAAAATCGCCCTGATGAACTGAACGTCGAACCGACCGGAAAGTCTCCATACTGAAACGAGGAGCAATTATGTACTCGTTCAGGGTACTCAGATCGATGACAGGACGAAATTGGCCGTTTTTCTTCGGCACCAAGAAAAGTCTCGAGTAAAACCCCGGTGAAAGGGTGTTCCTGACCACCTCGATCGCCCCTTTGGTGAGGAGATTGTCGATCTCCTGCACCAGAAGGTCCCGACGCAGAGAATCTGAAGGGACCTGAGTCGGAAGGGGCACCCGAGATAAACTGGGGTGCCGATGGAAGGACAGTCGCAGACCGGAATGAATGACGTCGAGGACCCAAGAGTCCGACGTTATCTCTGTCCAACGGTCGTAAAACAGCGACAGCCTTCCTCCGACTGGAGGCGAATCGAGGTGAGAACCTTCACTTGCGGCCTCGACGAGGCCCCCGAGAGGAGAAACCACCTCGGGAAGTGACAGAGTCCTGAGACTTTCCAGCCTGAGGCTGCCAGCGGGCCTGGCCACGTCGGCGCTTCTTATGAGCAGAAGGAGCAGACGGAGCCGAAGGCGTAGCCTACGTCGCCGACGAGGCAGACGCAGCAGCACGCTTGGCGGGCCTGGAATGACCCCCACCCGCAGCAGCAGGTGGGTCAAGCTGTCTCAGCAAAAGCTGGTCCTTCGAATGACGAAGAACTTCGCCACGAACAGCTTCCACGGAACCATGGAACAACTGAGGTCCTACCAAAGAGGCAGACCTCAGAACAGCACGTTGCTCAGAAGGAAGGGATGGTAAAGAATCCAAAACCGCATCCCGGTGTGCCAGCTCCAAATTGGCCATGTTACAGGCGTGAGCGTGAGTCAAGTTCATAAGAGCCTGTGACAAAACGCGAAAAGGCGCCTGAGCGTCATCAAACTCCCCTGGTGGAAAATATTCAGCCAGAGCAGCGACAACATGGTCCGCGAGAGATAACATACCCAGCATCTCTCGGGACAGGCCCACCATAGACTCAACTACCGACATCGGGAGAACTGCCGACTTAGGCTTAGTCAACCCGAGGGAAGAAGAATCCTCATCCACAGTAGTCATCCCTTGGAAGACTGGTGGAGAGACGGAATCGTAAACACGAAACCGCGATGGAGGCAGGAAGGCATCAGCTCTAGAAAAGAAGGAACCCTTAAGGGCCTTAGAACGCATTTTGGCGTCTAAGCCCTGGAAGGACTCAACCACCTGAGCCGATTGCAGAGGACGCAAAGCCCCGGAGCTAGAAGGCTCAACAGGGTTACGGCGCTCCACAGTGGACCGCGGCCGGACGGTCACAGAAGGCTGGTCGGAAGGTAGAACGTCCGGCAATAAGCCAAAGACGAAATCCAAAGCCTGCCCCAAGACTGACGAGGGGGGACCATCACCTTCAAGATACTCGTCATCCTCCGTAGCAGAGGAGACGTAGCCCAACTCGGGCTGACCAGCAGAAACCTCCTGTGAATACTGTGCAGTATCCAAGGGGCCAGGCGAGACATCTCGGCGACCGACCAAAGGAGGTTGTGCCTCAGGAGGCACAGGGAGGCCAACTTGAGGGTTGCCAGAAAGCAACCGGGTGAGCGCCAAAACGGCCTGGCGTAGGTCACCCTGAGAATCCGTCGCAGCAGAAACGCCCGACGGAGTGTCCTCCCAATGGACCCTTCTGGTAGAAGAACCCAAATCCTCAGAAGAGACCGACGGCGAACGTCGATCGGCAGACAGAATAGGAGCACGGTGAGAAGACACCGGAGGATAGTCCCGATTGTGACGCCCAGGAGCCATCACTGGCCTCTGCGAAACAGAAGGCCCTGCCTGCAAATCCTCGAAAGGGACCGACGGCGCACGTCGATCGGTAGCTGGACCTAGGACACGGTGAGAAGACACCGGAGGATTGTCCCAAGAATGACAGGAACCTGTCATTGACCTCTGCGCAGCAGACGGCCCCAACTGCCTATCCTCTGAGACCGACGGCAAGCATCGATCGACACCCAGACTCGGAACACAGTGAGGAATCACCGGAGGAAGGTTCCGAGAGTGACAGCTAACCGGGGCTGTCACTGACCGCTGCCGAACAGCAGGCCCTGGATGCCAACGTCCCAACAGCATCCCGCTAGTCGGCACACTAGCAGGCGAAGGTGGAACAATAAACGATTCACTCGAGGGACGAGGAATCGCTGCCGAAGCGACCGGCCGGCTCAACCGACTAGGAGCAAACCTAGCCAGATGAGACGGAGCAGACAGCAAACCCGCACAGCCTCGCCGCGAGGCTGGGGGAGGCTGAGAACACACAGACACACCAGCAGATACAGCCTCGGTCCCCCGAGACTGTAGACCATCCCCAGAAGAGATGGAAGAGCCACCATCAGACAGAATAGGATCTGGAGTAGCAACCCCCTCAACAACGGTGGACGGTGTTGGAGGCAGATCGGAGAGGGTTACCGAGTTGACCTCGGAAAAGCTCTCAACGAAAACAGACGCCTCAATAGTGACATCCGAAGACAAAGAGACCGCGGTCTCCTCATCAGGTATCACAGAACAAACACCGTCAACAGTTGCAGAGGAGCTCGCCACAGAAGTCAGATCCGAATCCTGTGTGACAGAGTCACCACGTGCACCAGCAGAAATGTCTGCAACGGCACGGCTACCCTTACCCCGAGAACGAGGGGTTCTAGCTCTGGAAAGAACCACCTTGTTAACAGAAGCCCAAAATTTAGAGGACCAAACCCCACAGATACCACATGATTGGGCCTGAGTGCAATTGTTGCAAGTGACACATGTGGTATGGGAATCGTCCACATGTTTCACCTGCAAACAAGAGGTACAAGGAATAGTCTTAGGCATGATATAAATACAACAATCAAGCTTCCCGCCGACGGAAAACAGAACGAAGGTCGTGTTCACACGTGGGGGAAAGGCAAGATAAAGTGTGAAAAGCACAGCAATAATAATACAAATTAACATTAAATGTAGAGTAATAATTTGGTAGCTTGAAAAAGGATACAATCCAGTAGCACACTAAAGACGATTAATAAGTTGTTCACGAAGAATTAGTATCATAAACAGCACAGTCACAAAAATTTCCGACCATGAACAATGGCGGAAAATAAAGGAATTGACGTCACGGTTTGTTGCGCATGCGCTCGGTAAACGCAAGAGGTGTGCAGAGAGAGTACCTGTAATTTCGAGCGCTGGTCTCGCTCGACCCTTTTTTCGATCTTTTTCGTGCTTTTGCACTCTAGTACTTTTCCAACTCGTTTGGAAAAGATTCTAAAAGCTTGAGTTAGTTCCGAAGTAGGGCTTGCACTTATGTTACAGCCAATTGTAAACAATTGTGAGTAGGTTGAAAAGAAATATTGATGCTTAACTGAACTAAGTTTTTACTAAGTTCATCAAAGGTCATTGCCAACGGCAACTATTTTTGATGGAAATGGAAGAAAATCGATAGCTCCCATCTGGAGGTCACCCCAAACAAGCACACCAAATTTCCAGGTGATTCAATCATAAATGTGCCCTGCAGGGTGTGTCAAAAGGAAATATTGATGCTTAACTGCACTAAGTTTTTACTAAGTTCATCAAAGGTCATTGCCAATGGTAACTATTTTTTACGGAAATGGAAGAAAATCGATAGCTCCCATCTGGAGGTCACCCCAAACAAGCATATATAGTTTCAAAGTGATCTGATAAAAAAATGTGCCATGCAGGGAGTGCCAAAGGGAAATATTGATGCATAACTGCACTAAGTTCATCAATGGTCACTGCCAACAACATTTTTTGATGGACAAGGAAGAAAATCAATAGTTCCTATCTAGAGGTAACCCAAAACAAGCATACCAAGTTTCAAAGTGATCTGATAATAAATGTGCCATGCAGGGAGTGCCAAAGGGAAATGTTGATGCATAACTGCACCATGTTCATCAAAGGTCGTTACCAATGCCAACATTTTTTGATGGACAAGGAAGAAAATAAATAGCTCCTAATTAGAGGTCACCCCAAACAAGCCTACGAAGTTTCAAAGCAATCTGATCATAAATGTTCCCTGTAGGGGGAAATATTAAGGTCTAACTAAACTAAGTTCAAAGGTCATTGCCAGCTGCAATATTTTTTGACAGAAACTGAAGAAAATCGATAGCTCCCATCTAGAGGTTACCCCAAACAAGCATACCAAGTTTCAAACCGATCTGGTCATAAATGTGCCTTGTAGGGCATGCCAAAGGAATATATTGATGCCTGACTAAACTAAGGTGAAAGGTCATTGACAGCAGCAGGTTACAAAGCAATCCGATCATAAATGTGCCCTGTAGGGTGTGCCAAAGTGAAATATTGAGGTCTGACTTAACTAAGTTCTAAGAATGGTGGAAATGGAAGAAATTTGATAGATCCCATATAGAGGTTACCCCCAAACAAGTATACCAAGTTCAATGTGATCCAGTCAAAAATGTGCACTGGAGGGTGTGCCAAAGGAAAATATTGATGCATGACTGCACTAAGTTCCTTGAAGGTGGTTGCCTGTGGCAACATTTTTTGACGGAAATTGAAGAAAATCGATAGCTCCCATCTAGAGGTAACCCCAAACAAGCATACCAAGTTTCAAAGTGAACTGGTCAAAAAAGTGTTCACTGCAGGGTGTGTCAAAGGGAAATATTGATGCATGACTGCACTAAGTTCCTTGAAGGTCATTGCCAATGGCAACATTTTTTGACGGAAATCAAAGAAAATCGATAGCTCCCATCTAGAGGTAACCCCAAACAAGCATACCAAGTTTCAAACCGATCTGATTATAAATGTGCCCTGTAGGGCATGCCAAAGGAATATATTGATGCTTGACTAAACTAGGTCCAAAGGTTGTTGCCAGTGGCAACAGTTTTTATGGAAATGGAAGAAAATTGATAGCTCCCATCTAGAGATCACCCCAAATAAGCATACCAAGTTTCAAAGTGATCCAGTCTTTTTAAAAATGTGCACTGCAGAGTGTGCGAAAGGGAAATGATGCACAACTGCACTAAGTTCATCGACGGTCATTGCCAGCGGCAACCTTTTGTGATGGAAATCGAAGAAGATCGATAGCTCCCATCTAGAGGTAACCCCAAACATGCATACCAAGTTTCAAACCGATCTGATCATAAATGTACCCTGTTGAGCATGCCAAAGGAATATATTCATGCCTGACTAAACTAAGGTCAATGGTTGGTACCAGCGGCAACATTTTTTGAAAGAAATGGAAGAAAATTGATAGCTCCCATCTAGAGGTCACCCCAAACAAACATACCAGGTTTCAAAGCAATCTGATGATAAATGTGCCCTGTAGAGTGTGCCGAAGGAAATTATGGACGTAGGTACAATATATCATGTAGATAATGAATAGACAATAGATCATGTAGATAATGTATAAATACACCAAGAAGATAATGAATAGACAATAGATCCTGTAACTTATAAATAAATACACTGAGCAGATAATGAATAGACAATATGTCATGTAGATAATGAATAGACAATATATCAATTAGATAATAAATAGACAATAGATCCTATAGATAATGAATAAATACACCAAGTAGATAATACACTACGTAGATAATAAATAGACAATAGATCCTATAGATAATGAATAAATATCCTGTAGATAATGAATAAATACACCAAGTAGATAATGAATAAATACACCAAGTAGATAATACACTAAGTAGATAATAAATAGACAATAGATCCTATAGATAATGAATAAATATCCTGTAGATAATGAATAAATACACCAAGTAGATAATGAATAAATACACCAAGTAGATAATGAATACATACACCAAGTAGATAATACACTAAGTAGATAATGAATAGACAATAGATCCTGTAGATAATGATTAAATAACCTGTAGATAATGAATAAATACACCAAGTAGATAATGAATACATACACCAAGTAGATAATACACTAAGTAGATAATGAATAGACAATAGATCATGTATATAATATTCCTCATAGGAAGCCCAAATATGAACCCAGGGACTTGGGTTGAACAAACTTGAATCTCACCCCCCTAAGGATGCTGCATACCAAATATCAAAACATCCGACTGCTGGATCTGAAGAAGATTTTTAAAGAAAATTCCTCATTTTGAACTAAGTTATAATTTGGGCTCCCACAGTGTGCCCAAATATGAACCCAGGGACTTGGTTTGAATAAACTTGAATCTCACCTCCCTAAGGATGCTGCATACCAAATATCAAAAGATTCCGATTGGTGGATCTGAAGAAGATTTTTAAAGAATATTCCTCATACTGCACTAAGTTAAACATTAGGGCTCCCACAGAGAACCCAAACATGGACCCAGGGATTTGATTTCAATAAACATGTGAAACAATCTTCCCAAGATTATATGAGAAATTTGAAAGGTTTTGGAGCAGTGGTTTGGGAGAAGAGTCTTACATGTGTTTCCCATTATCCACAGTGTTAAAAAATGCTGACTGAGCACTTTTTCAAAGTCCTGAAAAAGCACCCTATGATAAAACCGATAGCAATTTTTTTGGACCACTCCATTCTGTTGGTCCTAAGGAAGCTTCACACCAAATAAGAATTCTCATTGCAGTGTATTTTTGGAGATATGGGAGTTTCAATTTTTTTCTATTTTTAGCTCCTGCAGTTCCCATCGGGCGACAGGAAATTTTTTTTTTGCATAAATTAAGTACTTATGACCCAATAAGCCCTCATATTAAATTTGGTTCAAATCAGCCTTTCAGTTTGGAAAGTATAAATTTTGGGTGGGGCGAAAATTCTTGCCCCTCCCATAACAACATCAAATATAGCTCCTCGAACTTCTCTTGAACAAATCTGAGACTCAGTGACGCATGGGAAAGGTGTGTGATCGCTCTCGCGCACCATCGCTCACGTACAAATTGTCCAAGGTGCACGAATAATCGATCACCTCTATTCTTGGGTGTGTTTTCACCCTTTTGAATTGTGTCAATAGAAACATTCAATTAAGTTTTGATGTTGGGAAATTTTTAAGAATCACTCACAATTTGAAACATTTAAAGTACAATTTCAAACAATTTCCTTTCCGTTGTTATGAACATGACACACGACACGCTTACAGTAAGAGGATTGAACATTGACAACTTGCCCAGAGCTCACTCCCGCCACAAAATGAACATGCATGCTCAGATAAAATGAAAGTGTCAATGACACTGTAGCTCATCTTGTCAAGACATGTACATGTATAGTATGTGATACAGCAATGACAAACATCTAGGTAATGACCTGATAACAAATGTACATATAAAGTATTGTAACAGTGTGTACATAAATACTGGCATAGCCTGTAACAAATGTACAGATAAAGTATTGTAAAGGTGGGTGACAGTCAGATGCTAAATAGAAAAGAAATCTTCGAGTCCCAGAGTGGGTCTGACTGAACCCCAAAATATTTGTTCTCATAGCACAGTGATAACAAAGGCACCCCAAAACACACTCATTCCTGTCCCAAGGTGAAAACAAAGGTACCCAAGTCATGAAGAAGTTTCGTGAAGATCAGTTCATAAATACGAGCTGTATAGAAGTTGTGACAAAAAACTGATTGGACCTAATTTTGGTACAAAATGGCCACTGGCAGCCATCTTGAATTTTGGACCGCACTCAGAAACACTTGTTCTTGTCCCAAATCAGAACTTTCATACATAAGTTCTGTACAAAAAACTGATTGCACTAATTTTGGTACAAATAGGTTGCTGGTGGCCATCTTGAATTTTGGACCGCACCCAAAAACACTCGTTCTCATCCCACGGTGATAACAAAGGTACACAAGAAGTTTCGTAAAGATCGGTTCATAAATACGGCCTCTAGTCTGAGCCGTGTAGAAGTTGTGTACAAAAAACTGATTGGACCTAATTTCGGTACAAACTGGCCACTGGCAGCGATCTTGAATTTTGGACTGCACCTACAGTGATAACAAAGGCACCTAAAAACACTCATTCTCATCCCAAGGTGACAACAAAGGTACCCCAGAAGTTTCGTGAAGATCGGTTCATAAATACAAACTCTAGCCCGAGCCGTATTGACATGTGCACTTACTGGGTATAAGTAGCACTCAATAAATCAAAGTTCATCTAATTTGCATAATTTTTGCACGAGAAAAAAACCTGTATTATATGTGATGTATTCCATGTTACTAAATGTTCATACAAAAATTTATTCAAATCAGAACTTTCAACCAAAGTTCTGTACAAAAAACTGATTGCACCAATTTTGGTACAAAATGGCCACAAGCAGCAATCTTGAATTTCGAACTGCACCCCAAAACACTTGTTCTCATCCCAAGGTGATAACAAAGGTGCCCAAGAAGTTTCGTAAAGATCGGTTCATAAATACAGCCTCTAGCCTGAGCCATATTGGCATTTGCAGTTACAGTGCTGAAAGTAACATTAAATAGATCAAAGTTAGTCTAATTGGCATAATTTATGCACGAGAAAGAAACCCATAATATATGTGATGTATCCCATGGTACTGAACATTCACACAAAAAAATTCTTCAAATCCGAGCTTTCATATAGAAGTTCTGCACAAAAATCTGATTGCACCTAATTTTGTACAAAATAGCCGCCAGCGGCCATCTTGAATTTCAGACCGGACCCCAAAACACTCGTTCTCGTCCCACGGTGATAACAAAGGTACCCAATAAGTTTTGTAAAGATCGGTTCATAAATATGGTCTCTAGCCCGAGCCGAGTGTATGGCACAATGGATGGACAGACAGACAGATGGACAGACAGACGGACGACGGGCCATGGCAATACCTCAAATTTGGCTTTGCCAAAGTTGAGCTAAAAATTATCTGCAAATTCCAGTTGGCATATCAAAAATTTTCAGGGGAGTGTGAACTCTGACTAGAATGCAGTTGTTGAATACCTACCTATAAGGATTTAAGTTCATATCTTTCTCTTTATACATTATACATGGTGAAGAAATTTTATGCTTATCTCCTGCTTCTATATGATATGTTGTGTCTCCAGGTACATCAATATGGCCTTGGAATATTCCATTTATTATGGCTCCATGTACAAAACTACCTGGTGTATCTGAAGAGGAAATAAAAACATAATGAGACACTCATATTGAAGTTATAGTATTTAGGAAATGGTACGTCCATCAGTGCTGGGTTTTATTATAGGTTATAGTATTTAGGAAATGGTACTTCCATCAGTGTTGGGTTTTTATTATAGGTTACAGTATTTAGTAAATGGTACTTCCATCAGTGCTGGGTTTTATTATAGGTTATAGTGTTCAAGGAAATGGTACTTCCATTAGTGCTGGGTTTTATTATAGGTTATAGTATTTAGTAAATGGTACTTCCATCAGTGCTGGGTTTTATTATAGGTTATAGTATTTAGTAAATGGTACTTCCATCAGTGCTGGGTTTTATTATAGGTTATAGTATTTAGGAAATGGTACTTCCATCAGTGCTGGGTTTTATTATAGGTTATAGTATTTAGTAAATGGTACTTCCATCAGTGCTGGGTTTTATTATAGGTTATAGTATTTAGTAAATGGTACTTCCATCAGTGCTGGGTTTTATTATAGGTTATAGTATTTAGTAAATGGTACTTCCATCAGTGCTGGGTTTTATTATAGGTTATAGTATTTAGGAAATGGTAATTCCATAAGTACTGGGTTTTATTATAGGTTATAGTATTTAGTAAATGGTACTTCCATCAGTGCTGGGTTTTATTATAGGTTATAGTATTTAGGAAATGGTACTTCCATCAGTGCTGGGTTTTATTATAGGTTATAGTATTTAGTAAATGGTACTTCCATCAGTGCTGGGTTTTATTATAGGTTATAGTATTTAGGAAATGGTACTTCCATCAGTGCTGGGTTTTATTATAGGTTATAGTATTTAGGAAATGGTACTTCCATCAGTGCTGGGTTTTATTATAGCTTCTAGTATTTAGTAAATGGTACTTCCATTACTGCTGGGTTTTATTTATTTATTTATTATGGTTTTACGACACATTAACAGCCAGGGTCATATCATGTCGGTGACAGTTTTATAAGTGGAGGAAGCCAGAGTACCCGGAGAGAACCACCGAGCAACGATGAGCAGCTGAAAGCTCTCCAACATCGTAACTCTGAACTCTGCACCTCGGCACAGGCAGGGTTAGATTGGTTGAAGACATGCGCTCCATCGACGTGCAGTATGCCTTAGTACACAGTGTCATCGAGCCCCCATGTAGGCAATCAGGGTTAAGTGCCTTCCCCAACTGTTATATAAACATAAAAAGTCGGGGGGGGGGGGGGATGGGGTTGGGGGTCTTCCTTTCGCATTCGATAATGACGATATCAAATACAAATTGGTTTGATGTAAAATGAAATATAAGTACTTGTGAAAGCAATGAATTGGCCAACTTAAATATGTAAAATGAGCCGAATGGAAACAGAAATTCCCGAGTCCCACTATTAAGCTGCATCTGATCAGACTGATGGCTCTAAAGTTTCAACTCTCTACATTAGAAATTGTGGGAGGAGTTGATTACACCATGAAGGTACCCTTAATTAAACAAGTTATTCATAACTGAAGTTTGGGATGAACAAAATCATCAAAGTCCATAGAATGCAATAACTCCAACAGTCGGTAGACATCAATAGGATAGACTTACACACCAAATATGAAGTCATTCCATTGCTTACTCTGCAAGTTATTCATGAATTAAGTGCAAGGCGGACAAATTCTAAGTCCATAAAGGGCAATGACTCTGGCAATAAAATCTCGCAGAACACCTGCATTTCACTACAACAATAGGATATACTTGCATACCAAATATCAAGTCACTCAACCAAGTACTTTACAAGTTATTCATGATTGAATTTCTGAACGGACTGGTGGATGGATGGATGGATGGATTGGATGGATGGATGGATGGATGGAATCCAGGATGGATGGATGGATGGATTGGAGGGAGGGAGGGAGGGAGGGAGGGAGGGAGGGAGGGAGGGAGGGATGGATGGATGGATGGGCGGATATATATATATATACCCCCGCCCCTGTATAAAAATTCCAGTAGCTCTGTAATTTTTACAAGGTAGAGCTCAATCTGTATTTAAATACTTCAGGGTAATTCTGGCAAATTGTGGGTAATTTTAGTGTTTAGGAGGACCCTTTTCTGAAGCAAGCACACTTGGAAACTACTAGAGTGCATCACTATAATGTCAAGAAGATACACATTTTAACATATATAATGTGAATTAAATATGTCATTTTCACCCAAAAACATTTTAACATATATAATGTGAATCAAATATGTCATTTTCACCCAAAAGTGTTATATTCTAGAATAATGTCTGCTACAAGGGTTCATAGTTAAAAGGTATAGTTGTTTTAAAAAAATATTGAAACACCAAATCATGTTGTCTTCTGTCGATAGTCACCCTAATTCAACTATAAAAATTAACATGTTGAGTTTTATCGATAACTAGATGTTTTTTTAATCTGTTTATTTTATTTTCATCATTAAATCATTTATCATTAAATCATTTATCATTAAAAACTGCCTGTAAAATGTCTCTTACATGGTTACTTGACAAAAATTTCCGAAGCGAAATTCACCCAATTTCAAGATAGACTGAATTTTTGCAGGGCAACTTCAGGGTCACTTTTTATTGAGGGCAGAGCAAATTTTGAGGATGTGATGGCATTTCTTCGCCCCACTTTCATGGTCAGCTGATCTCTGTAACAGATGACCTGAGACCAAATGGATCTATAAATGAGGGGAGTTGGTAGGGAAATTAAGAATTTTTTCATTCGACCAACAGCAGTTTGATCAACAGCCTATATGCAATTGACAGGTCAAATCTGCATTGAAGGTATGGTAAATGGTTTTGTGTTTGGAAATTTATTCAACTAGAGGTACTGTGAGCAAGCTCACAAGGTGATACCCCCCCGCACCTGTCAGAACGGAATTATATTCCTTCATGCACATCTTCATATGGAGTTCTTCCATTGTGTAAAGTTTCATGAAAATTCTTCAAACGGTTAAGGAGTTGAGCTTATAAGGATGGACAGACGGACAGATGGACGGACGGATGGACAGACAGGATGATTCCTATATACCCCCACAAACTTTGTTTGCGGGGGGTATGATTAACAAGGTTATTCAATTAAGAGATATGCAATTAAGTAGGCTGCACTGTATTTATTTTATTTATTTTTTAGGGTTTAATGACACATTAACAGCCAAGGTCGTATCGTCTGTCAGTGACAGTTTTACGGGTGGAGGAAACCAGAGTACCTGGAGACAACCGCCAAGTAACGACGAGCAGCTGCCAGCTCCCCAACATCATAACTCCGCACTGCAGCACAGGCAGGGTTCAATTGGTTGCAGACATGCGCACCATCGACGTGCAGTACACCTTTGTATACGGCGTCATTGTGCCCCCGTGTGGACAATCGTGGTTAAGTGCCTTGCCCAAGGACACCACGCAGGAGTCTGAATCGATCGCTCAGAACAAGCTATTAATTAAAAACAGAATATGTTTTCATTTTTGGAATTCACTTGAAAAAAATTTCCACAATCCTCTATAAGTATTTCTATTAGTTCCTTGAATCCTGCACCCTATGTAACAACATGCAACCAACTAACTCAGTGTATTTTACAGCTTTACACAGTATAAAATTTCCTGTAGTGCATGATATAGCTGTTAGCATTTATTTTATAACCAGAAAGTGTGACTAACCCTGTGCAATGCACAGGGTTAGTCACAATTTCTGGTTATAAAAAAAATTTCATTATTAACCAAGTAAATAACCCTGTGTACTGTACATCCTTAGTGGAAATCTGATCTATAACAACTCTTTACCCACGTAATGGTCAAAACCAGCCAGTACTGTTTTCAAACTTAGTTTGTGACCCCTCATTAGAACGGATTGTGAAAAATTTGATTTTTTTCGTGAACTCCAAAAATGAAAACATATTCTATTTTCATTTAATGGCTTGTTTGACAGATGGTCACCCATCCAAGCACTACCCAGGCTTGACGTTGCTTAACTCCGGTGATCTGACGGGAACCAGTTACCACGCCCCTGGCTGCACAGTATGAGACGATACTGAGAGCAAGTGTTGAGACTGGAGTATATACTTACTTTTCTCTATTCCTTGATATATGTGTGATGTGTCAACATTTTCTTCAGTTTTGTTTCTATATCTTAACTTATGATCCTTGGTAAAAATCCCTGTGTGTTCATACAACAATAAATGAAAATTCCTGAAAAACGAAAGATAATGGTGAAATCCACATTAGAACTGTAGGTATCTCGAATTGCCAGACAATAGACTATTGCTCATACACATGTATGAACCTTCCGCATGTCTTAAAATTTGTTCCAAATTGCAAGAATCGGTTTTGATTCTCCTAACTGCTTCCACAAGAAACAATTTTTACTTCTCAATTTAGAATTTTATAGTACTGGTATACCCTTGTACTTGTGAGTGCAACCAGTCCATGATCACCAATAAAAATGTTAACCACAGTTTAACCCTAAAGGGTCTATAGTTCCAATATTTGTAAGATTCTTGTCTTCTATGTGCATGTCCAGTACAAGTCAAAATAAGTTGTAGGATAACCACTATAAACTGTGTGTCTTTCTCTTCCTGCAGTGATAAGACCAGAAGCTGACATCATTTTCTGGAAAGCTTTTACTGAGAACTTTCCAGAAAATGATGTCAGATTCTGATCTTATCAGTGCAGGAGCAGCAGTATACTTAGTTTACTGCGGTTATGCTATAACTTATTTTGTCTTGTACTGTAGAACACATGCTCCCACATGTATATACAGAAATGTGGCAGTCTTACTCAATGAAGATACAGTACTTTAGAAGTGGCTTCCTATAGGAAGTCAAGACATCACTAGATACCACTGCTACATGTGAGTGTTAGCTTATTATGAGGAAGCAACAAATAAGTAGATTTCGCTAGGCCTCTTATTACACTTTCAGAATCTATGACAAGAATGAAATGAATATTCTGTGGGTAAGTCCAGCCAATAGTTTATTCCCATGTTGTCCATTTTAGAGGACTTTCCCCTCAGGCATTGCTTACTGGACCCTATTTTACCAGTAAGACATAACTTATGTACCACTGTAAACAAGCACTGCTTCACTTCCTGGGGTTCCCATGGGGAAATATTTCAAACTCTACCCATTACATGTACATGTATGTTACAATATGGGCCCTTGACACCTCTAAAAAAAAATGTCCCCAGGGACTTAATTTGAACAAATTAATAAATCCTATTTACAAAGATCTTTTGTGTCAAACATGAAATCACTTGGACCAGCTGTTTGTGAGATTTTTTTGATGCTTTGCCCAAGGTCGATTGTAATGATTTATTGGCCTCTGTTACATCATTAATTGTGACCCTAGGAACTTGATTTGAATAAATAAATACATCTCCATTAGACATTACATGACAACAATCAAGGAACAGCCAACAGGGCAAAGTGGGTGATATCTCTGTCTTGGCACCGTTCACTTCGCCTTATTTCTATGTTTGGGGGAAATCAAAGTCACCTTATGATTTTTGAGAAGCTGCCGCAAGAAAAGTGATTTGTCTTGAGACATTTCAATTCAACCCTTGTTTATTGTTAGGTGACAAAACAAAGGACATAGAAACTATTTCATTCTCAAACTTACATTTAAATGAACAGATTATAAACATAAAGAAATGAAACTGATAAAAATAATTCTGCAAAAACAATCCTCTGCAGTCAAAATTAGGATAGGAGAGAGAGATAATGGTGAAAATATTGGCGTGAGGAACCAACAAAAGTGATTCGTATATCACAACCTCATTAAAAGTTAACAAAATCAAAACATTCACAATAAATATGATTTGTGCTGTGTTTCTTTTATTTCCCTGGTATTTGAAGCAGGAACCATAAAGAAACTGGGATTTTTGTGTATTTTGAACAATGTCTAAGTACCGAAACAGGCACAACAATTGGTATTATCCTTCAAAACCACAGTAAGAACTTAGCGACTCCTCAAAAAATAAGGTAATGTTGATTTTTGCATCTTGACAAAGGCCCAAGTCTCACTGACAGACCAAGGCAGATCCCACCAGTGATGGAGCCATGATCTGAAATTCTGGGGGACCATGCTAATGAAGAGTGTGGGGGGGGGCGGGGGGGGGGGGGGGATTCTCATGACTGAGGGCACTGTACTTGTACTGAGGCAGGAAATCTCTAAAAATTCTTTTCAAATTTTTGTCAACAATCAAAGCAGATAGTCTAAAGATTTAAGAAACATTTTTTAAAAATATTTTCTTAAAATTTGAACGACTATGACACCAATGAAAAGGACAAATAGGAACTGATTTGAAAAGATCTGAAGACCATCATTGCAAAAGATGGATGGTGAATATGAAATCATTCGAATGACCAATGGTTTGTGAGTAGGGTTTTTTTCAGTGTTTCCTTCATTACCCATAAAAATGAAAGTGTCAATGACCCTGTAGTTTAACTTGACTGTGTGTAGTGTTCGATGAAAGAGATAATATTCAATGTTTATGAAAGAATTATGTAATACGACAAGAATTGTGATAATTGAGAATATGTTAATTTCTGTTCCCAATATGCTATATTTTCAAAAAGAATACATGTAATTTGAGGTGTAGACTGTACAAAAGAATTGAGACATGGGTTAATGTGGCCCTCACAGTTAATGTATGTCAACCAGTTACTAGTTACAGTACAATCATTCCAAAACGATTCATCCAACCAAGTTATAATGAAATCCCTTCATAAATATAACTCGTAGACATTGCTAAAGGAATCTAGGTCACATGGCAGTTCGTGGTTGATGATCATGACTAAAATAGGGGAGTCTCATCTAGATATCATACCGAGTTATTCTACTAAGTTGCAATGAAATCCCTTCATAAAAACAACCTGTTGACAGTGCTAAAGGAAACTAGATCACGTGACCAGACAGTGGTAATGGCTGACCGATCTTGACCAAAATTGGACAAGAGAGAAACAACATCAAGTTAACACTGTTTTCAAACTTCAGAGTTGCGATACCCCATTTTTAGAACAGCTGCACTAACTATTGCATCTGAGAGTGGTATTTACCACGAAAATAGGGGACAAAATTACTTCTTACGCATTGTGTTTTAAAAGTTCATCTGTTTAGCAAATGCGATTTCCTTTGCAGAACTTGTCACTTGTTCCACATTTATAATCACAAATATATTTTTTTCTTCACGTAATTTTGAAAGCTTGAACTTCAAAGCCAGCGTCAAAATCACAGCTGAAGTTGGATGGAAAATTAGGGTTACAATGACCTATTTGAGCAACATTTTAATAAAATTTTTATGGTCGGCATAATTTTTTAGTCGGTCGGGTTACTCTAAACACAGGTATTTGGAAGGGGGTGGGGGTAATTTTGCAACAGACTCAAGGCAAAAATCATTTTTCTCAAACTTGAAATTCTTGAGATAATTTATGCAAATAAATTATGCTCAGGAAATCAGAGTAGCGGTATATTACACAGGTGCGTTGCCCTGGCAAGGCAGTCCCTGAGACACTGACTGGTGCCAAATACATCTTATATGCAAATGCAATGTATTGTTATGTTTGTACAATGAAAATGGAAACCGAAATTGAAAACCCAACTCTTTCAAAGAAACCGAAACTGGAACCGACATGAAGTTTGAAAACCGCCCATCTCTACCTGCTAGTTTAGTTGACACAGACTGCATAAAACTGATGTTATTGGCATGAAACAAACCAAGGTTCCCACAAAAAAGGAATAAAACTGATGTTACTGGCAGGAAACAAACCAAGGTTCCCGCAAAGAAGGAATAAAACTGATGTTATTGGCAGGAGACAAACCAAGGTTCCCGCAAAGAAGGAATAAAACTGATGTTATTGGCAGGAAACAAGCCAAGGTTCCTGCAAAGAAAGATGCATAAAATTCAAGGCTATTTCATTTTCATGTAAGAAATGACTGATTTTCTTTTCAGTTTTGTTTACCCTCAATGGACTGGGCAACTGTCCTGAAGTTCCACTACAACCAGTACATGTCCCATTGTTTCACAGTGATAACAGGCAGCCAAGACTGGACTAGAAATCACTGCCCTGGTGTTTTGTCTATTGTCAGCATGTCCTCCTGAGATCGCAAAAGCCTGAAATACATCTTTAAACATTAAGGTGCATTTACTAACAAGTCGCAAAATTACTGTAGATATGATTTGTGGTCATAAAAGAATGCCACTGTTGAGCTCATTGGCAGTGGTTGTGGTAGAATGATACTACAACTTACTCTATTTTTCCGATATGAATTTCTCTTTGGTACTATCAGTAAATCTCAGTCAAGTCAGATACCAAATACCGAACCGACACCAAGGTATAACCCCCCACCCCCTGACCCCCTCCCCCCCCAAAAATACCAAAACAGATACCAGGCTCAAAATTCCTAAACCGCCCATCTCTAACCCTGTGAATTTTAACAGCCTTAGTTAGTGTACATTTTCAGGAAGTGTTTCATATGGCAGTTATCATTTATATTATAACCAGAAAGTGTGACTAACACTGTGCATTGCAAAGGTTTAGTTACACTTTCTGGTTATAAACATTTTTCATTTTTAGCTGAGTAACTAACCCTGCACAATGTACAGCTTAGTTTAAACCTCATCTAAATCGACCCTTTACACAACGTAATGGCAAAAAACAACCAGTACTATTCAAACGCAGCTTAACTCTTAGAAGCCGGGAGTTAAGTTTTCTTGCCTGTGTTGTAATACGGCAGGTAATCTGGCTGTGACAGTTCGGCTATCTTTGGGCTGGGGGAGAATTAAACACTGAGCAGGTGCTTCTAGTCAAGTGTCATCTGCCTGAATAGGCAGACGACACTTGACTATAAGCACCTGCTTACTGTAAGTTTTTTGCGGTATGTCATGTTCAATAAATTCATTCTGATTCCCCGGCTTCTAAGAGTTAAGACCCCTCACTTTTTATTTTTTGTTTTTATTTATTGGTGTTTAAGGTCACATACTTATGCACAATGGCTAATCGTGACCCTGACAGTTTTACGGGTGGAGGAAGCCAGAGTACCCAGAGAGAACCACTGAGCATCGACGAGCAACTGTCAGCTCCTCAACATTCTAACTCTGTTCAAGCACCGCTCAAGCAGGGTTACAGCGGTTGAAGACATGTGCACCATCGACGTGCAGTACGCCTTAGTACACGTCATCGTGCCCCCATGTAGGCAACCGGGATAAAGTGCCTTGCCCAAGGACACAACGCGGTTGTCCCGGAAGGGAATCGAACTCGGGACATCTAGCATAGAAGTCCAACATTCTACCACTGAGCCACTGCACCCCCTATTTTATTCATTAACAACTGGTTTTCAACAACTTTGAGAGTGCCAGTTAAACCCAATTTGTCACAACAGTAATGGGTCAAGTGCCTACTGATAAAATATTTAGCAATCGGAAGGAACGCAACAGGAAGATACTTGAGTAAAAACCGAGACTGAGAACATCCCCTATTTGACTGTTGAGAGCAAACTGGAGACTGTTTATGAGGAACTGAAGATCTTGAATGCAATGATCCTTTATTCAGTCCAGAATACCTCTTGTACATGGAGAGTGTATTATCACTCAATGACCTGCAGAGTAGAAATTCTACCCAAGCAATAATTGCAAATTTCTTTCAAAACATAACAATCACAAGCAAAATTCCAGCCAATGCTCCTCCGGGTTAAACCCAGAGGTCAATTGGCTGAAGCATTGCTTGTGTTTACTGTCCATATGTACAGAATTTGAAGGTGAGATTTTGGGTGATAACTCCGCTCCACAGGTTATTTAGTTACAATCCACTCTCCACGTACTGTACATGTATTTCTTGGAATCTGACAAAGGATGAGACTACTCATGGCTTGCTTGGTAAATTCTTCATGTACAAAAGTGACTTGGTCACTGAAACAGGAAGACCCTGCCAGAGGCAATGCTCTGAGAGAGGCTTTTAGAGCGTTGTATAAGTTAGATATGGACGATAAGGCATAAGCACAAGAACAAAGTTACCCACAGTTCAAGCTGTAGTGTGGATAGAAGCCATAATGGAGTGAGATAACACTCTTAAGGAAGAAAGGATGTCTTCAAATTCATCTTTGTCAAGCCATTTATTCAAATCTCGAGTAATATGAGCAGCAAATGATAAAATATACAGTAAGCCCCTGGAGGCTACAATAGTCTGATCCAATAGGGATGTATGTTGAGGTACAATCCAGGAAGCCCCTAGAGGCTACAATGGTCTGATCCAATAGGGATGTACGTTGAGGTACAATCCAGTAAGCCCCTAGAGGCTACAATGGTCTGATCCAATAGGGATGTACGTTGAGGTACAATCCAGTAAGCCCCTAGAGGCTACAATGGTCTGATCCAATAGGGATGTACGTTGAGGTACAATCAAGTAAGCCCCTAGAGGCGAGGCTACAATAGTCTGATCCAATAGGGATGTATGTTGAGGTACAATCCAGAAAGCCCCTAGAGGCTGCAATAGTCTGATCCAATAGGGATGTACGTTGAGGTACAATCCAGTAAGCCCCTAGAGGCTACAATGGTCTGATCCAATAGGGATGTACGTTGAGGTACAATCCAGTAAGCCCCTAGAGGCTACAATAGTCTGATCCAATAGGGATGTACGTTGAGGTACAATCCAGTAAGCCCCTAGAGGCTACAATAGTCTGATCCAATAGGGATGTACGTTGAGGTACAATCCAGAAAGCCCCTAGAGGCTACAATAGTCTGATCCAATAGGGATGTACGCTGAGGTACAATCCAGTAAGCCCCTAGAGGCTACAATGGTCTGATCCAATAGGGATGTACGTTGAGGTACAATCCAGTAAGCCCCTAGAGGCTACAATGGTCTGATCCAATAGGGATGTACGTTGAGGTACAATCCAGTAAGCCCCTAGAGGCTACAATGGTCTGATCCAATAGGGATGTACGTTGAGGTACAATCCAGTAAGCCCCTAGAGGCTACAATAGTCTGATCCAATAGGGATGTACGTTGAGGTACAATCCTACAAGCCCCTAGAGGCTACAATAGTCTGATCCAATAGGGATGTACGTTGAGGTACAATCCAGTAAGCCCCTAGAGGCTACAATAGTCCGATCCAATAGGGATGTACGTTGAGGTACAATCCAGTAAGCCCCTAGAGGCTACAATAGTCCGATCCAATAGGGATGTACATTGAGGTACAATCCAGTAAGCCCCTAGAGGCTACAATAGTCTGATCCAATAGGGAGGTACGCTGAGGTACATTGAGACAGCAATTGGATGTTAAGGTCTGGAGACTTCCAATTCAATGGTAGCATAGGCTGAATAGATCGATCGACCAAAGAACTTTGATTCAATAAAATTGATGGTAGAGCTGAATGCTTTTGAGAAATAGACAGGGCTTATATTTCGTCTAAATTTATGAGAATCCATTTGGATTCTCGTGAAAATGGTTGCGAGAATCCATACCGACTTTGAGTGTCCCTGGATCCCATGACGCCACCATGGTTCAACCACTGTTGTACACTGATAACACATGTTAACCTTTTACCCAACACACTTTTTAATTTTTAAAACTAAATTTGATAATTTTTAAACAATAAATAATAAATAAATGATAAAATAATTAAATGAACAATATTTACCAATAAAATCTTACAAATATGGCTGTCGTTGGAACCGGCTCAATGAGCCAGTTCCAATGACAGCCATATTTGTAAGATTTTATTGACAAAGTGTCAGGATACTTCTGGTCATGTTAGCCTTCTGTTGGTTAATTTGTTTCCACTGTGTTAGATAAAGGGTTAAATTGACTCAATTCTATTCACGCGGATCCTAGCAGAGGTGCAGCGAGAATCTACATGGATACTCGCCGGTTTTATTGTGCAAATCTTTGTGCGAATCGATTCTCGTCAAAATATAAGCCCTAATAAAGGAAGATGAGTCAGCTTTCTGCAACATAAGAGTATTAATTTTCTTGGATGCAATGCTTCTGTTGGAAGTAAGTCGGAAATGACAGAGAATACTCTTTTTTTTGACACAATGAACAATGCCTAAAGAGGATGATGGACTTATGAGCACAGTCTATTGTGATTTTTATTTTCCTAGGGTGTGTCAGGTAGACAGCCAATCTGGCTATGTCACTTCCCACGGTATGCTGAATACATTTTCTGTAAAACATTTATCTGTAAAAAACGTTTTTATATGTATACCGTAAAGAATCTGAATCTGAATCTGAGCAATGAAGAGCTTTGTAGCTCCTCAGACAGAAGAAAAAACATTATTTTGTTCAGGTTACCCAGCCGACCCAAAACCATTTTTTATTTATTCAAATTCGGCAAACACGCTGTGTTACATTTTCTGTCACACAAACTTTTCCCTTGAAATGCAGTCCATTTCCCTGGAAATCAACCTCAATTTCCACTTTTTTTTTTAAAGGTTGACATGTCTGTTTTAATGAAGGGTGATCTGTCCCACTTTATTAAAAATTATGAGGTGAACTTGCCCCTTATTAAATACAGCATACAGTACAGTCAACGTGGAATGGCACTTTGCCATGTACCCATGGTGGGCATGAACAAGCATGTGAAAAGACAACAAAATCTCTCCAGGGTAAGTGACCGTGGACAGAAAAAATATATTGTGTGGACATCTTGCACAACTGCCCATGGCATTAATATGTTCCACGGACATTGCTGTGTTGGGGATTAAAAGCCACGCCAATAGATTATTGATAATCTTTATGAAGTCAAGCAATTTTTTTAAATAGTCTGTATGTCATCTCAGTTAATTAATGCATCGATTATTTTAATTAATGTTTTGTGTCGAAAAATAACAATAAAATTAAACTGAATGCGACAAAGGTTTCAATGAATACAGTTGCCATTGCGGTTAGATTTGTCAGTTCTAAGTTGCAATAATGCATTCGCCATTGCGTATGGTCCTACTAAAGAACGAACACAAAACAAAAACAAGCAAGAAAATGGCAAAATATAAGCTAATCACAGTTTAAAAGGACTAGCATGTGTGTGTATGGATATGTTTTACTCATGTGTGAAATTTTATCCACTTTTGATGAGTATTTTGAGGATTGAAAATGTTATTCGATTCCAGTGAATGAAAGCGAACAGGATATCAATATACCACAAATACAGATACGTACAATGAGGGGTTCAAAACCTGCGCGATTAAATTGAAGCCTTTCTTTGTTGATTCCTTGGTAAGTGATAGCCTGAAGGGTGGGGTTGAGTGCCAGAGACTGTAGCTCACAACAGAGTGTGAAAAGGATGTACATGGGAAATGCACATTATGAAGTGATCGAATAATGAAATAGCAGGCCAATTTTACAACTACCGAGTTGAAAACATGCTATCAAAATTTATGGTGAAAAGAGTTTTTTTCATTGATTGCGATGCCAGAACAAGGCGAGAAATGACACCATGTAGGCCTACACATTTTTTAAGTCACACGGGCCCTACTTTAAGGAAATCAGTAGGGTTTATGATGGTATTGAGAGTTGGTAGTTGGGACCACGGTTGGACAAATATAAGTCTACAGATGGTTTTCTCATATTGGCTTGGGGGGGGGGGGGGGGGGGGGGTTGGATGTTGCCAACAGCCGGTAGATAATAGAAATATGCCCAGCCAGTTTATTCTTTGATTTTTCCTTGTTTGCGTAGGCCATAATGTGTACCAATAACAGGCCTCATCTTGTTTTTAAAATTCATTTCTATTAAACTTTAGCTTTCTGTTATACACTTTAGAGTACCATATTCGCATATTTATTTATGTGAATGTTTGTCATTTACATCCACGTTTATCAAATTTTCACTTGGTGGCCAATGGTGGGTTTAAATTGTAATGGGTGCTGCCGACCCCTCGATAAAGTTTACTGTCCGCACATGTATATTATTCCACAGGTTTAATAAAAATGGAAGTGGGAATGAATTGAAATGAATGACATTGAACACAAAAACAACAACTTAATATTCTTTCAAAGATACACATTTGTGCTGCAAATGTAAACCAACATGGATGTCCCGTGATAAAGATTGATGCCGTTGACTTGTCAACGATCGTCTTCTGAGATGCGTCATTACTTTCTTAATCCCATCCATGCTAGAACACGCTCTGACCTTCTAAGTATTTTTCTGTCCACGGGATCCATTGAATTTCAGTTATAATAGAATATCGGGGTTTGAGAGTAGGCATTCCACGGCGACTGTACTGAATGTTGGCCTGTATTGATTCAAATTTTTATCAGATATGAAATTCTGACACGCAGGAGATTCATTGGTGATCCGACAGAGATTTTGACATCAATCTGGACTTCTCTGTTCCTTCTGTTTCCACATTTTTCTTAGGATTTTTCATCAAAATGAAAGACATCTTGAATCACGACTTTATTCAACACAGAAACAGCAAGTCATAAAGCAGTCAGTATTGCTTCTTGGGCACTTACCTGAAACATCTTTATGGCAAATTGTGCAGTCAGTTCAAACAACTCCACTTGCATGGATGATATAGACTTTCAAGGCCATACCAATGTCATACTAATTGAACAAAATATAAGGATTTATTCATGAAATGTTGCATGTCCATACATCAATGATCATGCACGTTGGGTCTTACGAGTAATTTAGAGCAACAAAAATTACCCCAAATCTGAAGTTCTGTTGAAAAATAAAGGGCTAATAAAATAGAAAAAAAAATGTTGACTAACAAACCCTATTTTTTTCTTTTTTTTTTTTGACTTAGGAACTAATGAATAAAATGCATCGCTTCCATGTGTTGAGTTGATATAGATGGACCATCTGACGACTCTACTAGAACAGAGTGAGATGAACCTTGTCCTCAGTTGTCCGAGGATTCCAAGCGGGGAATCAGAAGAAGAAGCGGTCTCTGAAGAGTAATCTTAAGCTTTTGCGAAAGGTTGCCCCAACTCGGAATCAGGTTTTTGAGGACGATAATAATGTCTTGATGATCATCTACATGGAGAGACTTGAAGATATTTACGATGTGAAGGAGGATAGATACAAGCTTGGAAATAAGCAATCTGTCATTGGAAGAATGAGGTCCCCAGAGGGTGAATTTTCTTATGCTATCCCATACAGTGGGCTAGAATCCCCCCAATTTATCCTCTGGATTGGATATCTAAATTTTATAGTAAAATTTCCTTTCTTATTATACCTACCACAATTGTTTACTACAGGGCTTGCACTACAGTGGAAGTCCCTAACTCGGATAAAAATACTCTCTATTTTTGTCTTTCCCAAGCAAGTTGGGAAAGAAAAGTGGTGCAAAAGCACCAATAAAAATAAGCCAAAACTGGGTCGAGTGCAACCGGCGCAGACCCAGTACGGGACGCTCTCCCCCAAGTACAACTCCACGACTTCCGTTGCCAGTGCGCATATACCGTCTCTAAAGACTCATTCTTTTTGAATCCGTAAACGTTCGAGTTATGTGATCAGCGGGGAGGAAAGATTCTTTACCTGTAAAGAAGACGGGAGGGCCCTCCATGTAAACAATTGTGGAAGGTATAATAAGTAAGGAAATTTACTATAAAATTTAGATTTCTTATCAACCTTCTCACAATTGTTTACTACAGGCTGAATAGACAAAAGGTTGGAGGGAATCGCATAACCAACCCCCACATAACCCTAGTGCACTGGAACCGTGAAGTAGAAGGAAGAGGTCCCGAGGCTTATCAACCATAATGTCGCAATCATTGGTAAAGGACAATGAAAAGAGACATATGAGCCTGTGTGACACACAGACAGAAAAAGGGCAGTAACAGCACAAGGCTGAAACTGACCTTCAAGAAGCCTAATGGCTATGGCAGACAACAGTCTGAGCAGAAGAAAGAGGACCCAGGGCAAAAAGGTCCTCCGACTGCTCCTGCAACTGGCGCAAATAAAAGGTGGAGAAAGTAGAAGCATTTCACCAGTAGGCTGCCTGCATAACATCCGACAACTTGACGGAGTTAGAATAAGCCCAAGAGGTAGACAGTGCCCGCACCTAGTGGGCAGAAATACGATTGGTAATACAATCGCCAGCTGCTAAACGACTATAAGCCAGACGAATAGCAAGACAAATCCATCGAGAAATGGATTGAGGAGAGATCTTCTGTCGACCCGGAATGAGAGACAGAAAAAAACGTTTTCTGCCTTTCCATATGAAGCGTGTCCGATCAAGATAAATGCGAATAGCACGGACCGGACAGAGCAAAGGGCGAGTACCCTCAACAGAGGGAAGAGCCCTGATACAGATAGGAGGAGGAGTAGTATCTGGTAACTGATTCTTAGCCAAAAAGGAGCAACCAGTGGTAAAAGTAACACTGTTGGGAGAGCTCCTAAAAAAGGCCGGGTCAACCGAGAGGGCGTGAAGCTCACTAACCCGTCTGGCCGAAGCAAATGCCATCAGAAAAGCCGTCTTATATGTGAGAAAATGCATATCCACCTGGGATAAAGGTTCGAACCCCCCCCCCCCCCCCCCCCCCCCCCCCCCCCCCCCCCCCAAGCAAAGCAGCACCCACGAAAGATTCCATCATGGAGTAAGCTGCAAAGTCCGAGGCCTTTTCAAAGAAAAGTGCCGAACAAGCTTGGAGAGGTAAGGATTAGTGCCGATACGACGCTTCCCCACATAAGAAAAAGTCTCTGAAAGCATAGACCTGTAACCCTTGATGGTAACAGGCTGGAGACCCCGAGAATCAAACAGATATACCAGAAACTCTGCAATCTGTGAAATCGAAGGATTGGCATAATCAACAGAGTGATCAGCACACCATCGACAGAAGACCTTCCATTTTGCTGCATAAGCTAAACCAGTGGAGTGCCTCCTTGAAGAAGAAATGCACTCCACTGCTCGTCTCGAAAAACCTCTACGGAGGAGACAGGACCTGACAAAAGATATGCGTGAAGGCACAATGAAGTCGGGTCGACGTGAAACCTCCTTGGGCGACCTTGACAAAGAAGGTCGCGACGTAGCGGGAGATGTGCCGGAACCGCCGCCATCAGCGAGCGGAGCTGATTGATCCACACCCGCTGAGGCGACAGGGGAGCGATCAGAATGATTCGACAACTGCAGGTTCGTATTTTGGCGAGAACCTGAGGAAGAATCGGAACCGGCGGGAAGGCGTAGCCGACTAGACCGTTCCAATCGAGTGACAGAGCGTCCACGGCAAAAGCCAGAGGATCTGGACACGGGGACACAAAAGTGTCCACCTGATGGTTCCAACGAGTCGCAAAGACGTCGATGTGGGGACGTCCCCAGAGATCGCAAAGCGACTGGAACACTGCCCTGTGAAGCATCCACTCGGTAGAAATAACCCTGCCCTGTCGGGACAGGGAGTCGGCTAGGATGTTCAGACGACCGGGAATGTGACGAACAACCACTCCGGCGTGAACATCCTGAGCGAGCAGTAGAAGATCCCGAGCTAACTCGTACATCGGAAGCGAGTGCGTGCCGCCTTGGTTCCGAATGTAAGCAACCACTGTCGAATTGTCGGATAGTAGAAGGACCTGGCGATTCGACAGGTGAGGGATCCACTGCCTGAAACTCAGAAGAAGAGCAAGAAGCTCCTTCTGGTTGATGTGTAGAGCTGCTTGATCCTGGTCCCACATCCCGTGTAGGAAAAGACCGAGAGGATCCAACGTCGCACCCCATCCGAGATCGCTGGCATCTGCCGTCAGAACACGATCGGACGTGGGTAAGTCCAGCGGAACACCCTGCGTAATCCACTGAACATCTGTCCAGGGAAGAAGGTGAGGATACAGAGAGTCCGGAAACGGAAGCACCTGATCCAGAGAATCTACATTCGGCCTCCAACGACTGAGCAGAAAGTGTTGGAGAGGTCTGACACGCAGCCGACCTAGAGGAATGAGATCCGTCACCGAACCGCAGAGACCGATCAGCCGGAGAAAACTCCGAGCGGTCGCGGACCTGGACTGGGACAGAGTCAGAGCAAAAGCTGAGAGAATCACAGCCTTGGCCTGGGGAACAGCCACCAAATTGAATTTGGTTTGGAAAGACATCCCCAGATGACAAAACGACTGAGAAGGGACCAGGTCCGACTTCTCCTCATTGACTCTGAATCCTAGCGACGTGAGCAAGCTCAACAGAGTGGCGACATCCGATTCCAGTAAGGCAGCATTGGAATGCCTCTGGAGGATATCGTCCAGATATGCCAAAGTAGTCACCCTGGACTGTGTGCGATGGAACGCTATCACATGCGACATCAGTCTGGTGAACGCCCAAGGAGCCAGGTTGAGGCCGAAAGGCATGGTCTTGAACTGGTAAACTCGCCCCAGAAAAGCGAACCTGAGATACTTCCGTGACGCCCGATGCATCGGAACGTGGAAGTAAGCGTCTCGCAGGTCGATGCTGGCTGCGAAATCTCCCTGGTGAATTGATTGGCGGACCGACCTGAAAGTCTCCATGCTGAACTTGGGAGCAATGATAGACTGGTTCAGGATACTCAGATCGATAACCGGTCGGAGTCGGTCATCCTTCTTCGGGACCAAGAACAGGCGGGAATAGAAACCCACTGACTGAACGTTCTTGACGACCTCGATCGCCCCCTTTGCCAGGAGATTGGCAATCTCCGTGGACAAAAGTTCCCGACGTAAAACGTCTGAAGGAACTGTGGTTGGAAGAGGCACCCTTGACAGAGTGGGGTGCCGTCGGAAGGATATGCGCAGCCCGGACCGAACAACATCTAACACCCATGAATCGGATGTGATGGTGGTCCAATGGTCTGCGAACTCTGCTATCCTTCCTCCAACCTGGGACGAGTCGAGGTGAGGACCTTCATTTCGAACCCCGTCGAGGCCCGCGAGAGGAGAAACCACCTCCTCTGCTAAATGAAGAATCCTGAGACTTCCCTCGATTCTGCCGACCCCTACCTTTAACCCGTGAGTAAGAAGTAGAGGCGGCGGCAGAAGGACCAGCCTTTTGCTTCACATAGGAAGCAGAAGGGTACTTGTTAGGCTTGGAACAAGAAGGGTACTTGTTAGCTGATCTTTGGAATGACGTAGGACGTCATCCCGGATCGTCGACACGGAACCATGGAAACGTTGCGGACCTGCCAAAGAAGCAGATCGAAGAGTAGCACGCTGCTCCTCGGGAAGGGATCGTCCTGTGTCCAGCACAGCGTCCCTTCGAACTAATTCCAAATTAGCCGTGTTACAGGCATGCGTGTGAGTAAGGTGCATAAGCGCCTTGGACAGCACACGCAAAGGAGCCTGTACCTCGTCAAACTTATCTGGAGGCAGATAAGCAGCCAAAGCTGAGACGACGTGATCTGAGAGAGAAAGCATGCCAAGCATCTCTCTAGTTAAGCCCAACATGGACTCCAGAGTCGTCATAGGAATGACGGCAGACTTGGGCATGGGAAGCCCGAGGGAAGTGGAGTCCTGATCCAGAACCGTCAAAGCCTGGCAGACTGACGGATTGGCGGAATCGTAGGAACGATAACGCACAGGAGGCAAAAAGGTGTCAACCCTGGTGAAGAACGAAGTCTTCAAAGCCTTGGAATTCAGCTTGGCATCCAATGCTGAAAAAGCTTCAACCACCTGTACCGACTGGCACGGTCGAAGGCGCCCAGAAGCAGGTTGCTCCATAGGCTGTTGGCGCGCGACCGATGATCGCGGCCAGGCTGACATTGTCGGCTGGTTAGCAGGTTTGAGCTCAGGCAGAAACCCAAACACAAAGTCAAGAGCCGCCCCCCAAGTCCGAAGACTGCTGGCCCTCGACCTCAAGCATGTCGGACTCCTCCCCAGAGTCGGAAGACACATAGCCCATCGTGGGCAAACCAGCCGACGCCTCCCATGGTGTCGGGACACCAGAGGAATCGGAAACCGGCCTGTTTCCAATCCCGGGAGGCGGCGCCATAGGAGGCGCCTGGAAACCACCCATAGCCTCGCTGGAAGCAACAGGAAGGCTCTTAGAAAGAACCTGAGTGAGTAAGGAGAGGGCCTCCCTAAGCTCACTGCCTGTACCGACCGGTTCGACAGGGGAGCAAACCGGCAAAGTGGCTTCACCTCTGACCCTCTTAACCAGCGAAGGGTCACGATCCTCCAAAAAACCCGACGCGGGACGGCGGGCGGCAGCCGAAACATCTGAAGGCTGACGTGTATAGGGGTACGATGCACCCCGAGGATCAATATTGCGAGAACTCATGAGAGTCACCGCGGACCTCTGCGGGGCAGAAGGTCCAGGCTGCACAAAAGGCGTTGGTCCCCCAAAACTGGTCGTGTGACCAGAGTGAGTAGACGGAAACGCCACGGAGTTCATAGTGTTTCCACTACGAACATCCGAATCCAAAGACACAACTGTGGTGCTCGACGGCGAAGAGACCACAGCGATGGGCTCGGCCGGCAGCCCCTTCCGACTTCGTTGAGTTGAAGTCAGGGAAGGCTGAGGCCGATATCCCACGTCTACAGTATCGGACAGTCCTGCAGTCCCCTGCAGCGAAAAGCCGAGGCCGGCTGAAACAGACAACGAAGCAGACGGGCCAGCAGCAGTAGTAGATACGTCGAGAGTCGTTGAGGCTGGTGAAATAGTGGAGAGAGCACACCGGCTCGGCTCCGAAGGAGGAGTCACAACCCTAGTGACAGCTTCAGATGTCGACTGGAGGGGGACCGTAGTCCCGGAACCAGGCATCTCTACACCAGAACACTCAACGGCCCCCGCAGTATCCACCACAGGAAAAGACTGCACATCCCCCACGGAGGAGGAATAACTCTCACCAGACAAAGTCGGCTCGGGAGGCCCCGAACGACCACATTCTCCTTTCCCGCGGGAGCGGGAGGCACGGCCACGAGAACGAACAACACAGTTTACTGACGCCCAGAAGGTGGAAGACCATGTTCCACAGACACCACACGGCCGCTCGGCCGAACACCCATTACAGGAGGAACAAGACGAATGTACATCGTCCACATGCTTTGGCAGCAGACATTGCCCACAAGGAATTGTCCTGGGCATGATAGAGGTGAGAGGAGCAGAGAAGGTGAGATGAGAAAACAGAACACCCCCAAAGAAGAGAGAAAGGTGACAGAAACAAAGACCCCAGACGGTCGACCGGGAACCACCCAACAGGAAGACTACTCTCAAAAGAAAGAAGAAACACTGTAGGAGTGGTACCCCGCTGACACCTAACTCTAACACAATTAGAAAATTTTGCAAAAAAAGCATTAACAATAATTGTGAAAAATCTAAGTCCGAACTGCGTGGCACGCGAAATTCGCACGCGACTCGAGAGAGAGCAAATAAATATACATTATGGACATATAATAGAAAAGAGAATATAAAACACTGTTCCTGAGAATACAAAGGATACACTGTGGTATAATGAATCAGGAATCATCAAACATCGAGCTGGTGGAACACTGATAAGCGTGCAAAAACATCTCGACACGAAGCGGATTTTAAAAAGAATGAGTCTTTAGAGACGGTATATGCGCACTGGCAACGGAAGTCGTGGAGTTGTACTTGGGGGAGAGCGTCCCGTACTGGGTCTGCGCCGGTTGCACTCGACCCAGTTTTGGCTTATTTTTATTGGTGCTTTTGCACCACTTTTCTTTCCCAACTTGCTTGGGAAAGACAAAAATAGAGAGTATTTTATCCGAGTTAGGGACTTCCACTGTAGTGCAAGCCTGTAGTAAACAATTGTGAGTAGGTTGATAAGAAACCTCTTTCTGTTTAGGCCAGAGATCTAGATTCAGATTGAGATTCACAGAGAGTAAATGTGCAGGGTAGCATCAGCAAATTCACCCTCTGGTGACCTCATTCTGCAGATGACAGCCTGCTTATTTCCAGGTTTGGATAGGGGTCAATGTGAGATGGATTTCTATTCCCACGTGAAGATTGATGATCCTAATGATGGTGATGACGTTGAGATGGATGATGACTTCAACTGTCTGCTCGGTGAGTGTCTACAATGTTTATGTTGATCCAAAGCTGCAGTCCTTTATATTCACCTAATTTGGGCACAACAGATTCAAGTGAAAAATGTGCCCAAAAATATGAGAAACTATATTATTAGTCAATAGACATACAAATAGAATATAATACACAGCTTTCTAAGACAGGCCTGAAAATAAGGCGTCGGACATTTGCAGAATGAGGTCCCCAGAGGGTGAATTTGATCATGCTATCCCATACAGTGGGCCAATTTATCCTCTGGGTACCTTGTTCTGTTTAGTTTTGAGACCCTCATTCAGATTGAGGTTCACAGAGGGTAAATTTAGTGATGCTACCCTGGGGACCTCATTTTGCAGATGTCAGTCTGCTTATTTTCTGGCTTGTTCTAAGATCTGTTTTGCATCATGCAAAAGTATTTAACAAATATCTTTACTTTAGAATGTTACAACAAGCTGTTGGTACCCGATCCAGAAAATAAGCAGAGGATGAATTTAGTGATGCTACCCTGCACAGCAGGGTAGCATCACTAAATTTATCCTCCGTGAACCTCAATCTGAATCAGGGTTTCAAAACTAAACAGAAAGAGGTACCCAGAGGATAAATTGGCCCACTGTAAAGAATAGCATAATCAAATTGGGGACCTCAATCTGCAAATGTCAGACTACTAATTTTCAGGCCTGTTCAGTGTTGGTACCCATCTCCAAATTTGGGCACAGCCTTTACCACCTTGAATTAGGGGTAATATAAAGGCCTGCAAAGCTGAGTAAAGAACCATGGTTTACGTTTCTTCAGGATGGAGAGCCGTAGATGTAGGTTGAAGGTACTGCGAGTTATTCTGGTCAATGAACCTAACAGCAAGGCCAGGGAATTGCCGAGAGGGTCCTTTCTCTCTCCTGCTTGTGAGCTAACATCAGTCAAACTAACAGGAGTCCTTGTCCCCAAGGCAGCCGCTGATGACTTATTGTTCATGAGCACTTTCAATGTCAACTCTCCCTTAACTGATCATCATGATAGGCCTATACAATGAAAGTGTCAATGACACTGTAGCTTAATTTGACTATGACACTGTAGCTTAACTGATCATCATGGTAGGCCTATATAATGAAAGTGTCAATGACACTGTAGCTTAATTTGACTATGACACTGTAGCTTAACTGATCATCATGGTAGGCCTATATAATGAAAGTGTCAATGACACTGTAGCTTAATTTGACTATGACACTGTAGCTTAACTGATCATCATGGTAGGCCTATATAATGAAAGTGTCAATGACACTGTAGCTTAATTTGACTATGACACTGTAGCTTAACTGATCATCATGGTAGGCCTATATAATGAAAGTGTCAATGACACTGTAGCTTAATTTGACTATGACACTGTAGCTTAACTGATCATCATGGTAGGCCTATATAATGAAAGTGTCAAGGACACTGTAGTTTAATTTGGCTATAACACTGTAGCTTAACTTGACTGTGTGTAGTGTTTAATGAAAAGGATAATGTTCAATGTTTATGAAAGAATTATGAAATAAGACAAGAATTGTGATAATTGAGAATATGTTAATTTCTGTTCCCTGTATGCTATGTTTTCAATAAGAATAATTTGAGGTGTAGACTGTACTAAAGAATTGAGGGGTGGATTAATGTGGCCCTCACAATTAATGTATGTCAACAAAAGTTAACAAGTTACAGTAAAATCATTCCAAAATGAGTCATCCTACCAAGTTACAATAAAATCCCTTCATAAATATGACTCACAGACTTTGCTAAAGAAATGTAGGTCACGTGACGGTCTGGCAGTCATGGTTGACCGATCAGGCCCAATATAGCAGACTCATCTAGATATCATACCAAGTTACAATAAAATCCCTTCATAAAAACAACCTGTAGACAGTGCTAAAGGAATCTAGGTCACGTGATCATGAGGGGGTAACGGCTGACCAATCGTGACCAAAAAAGGACAGTCTCATCTAGACATCATACCAAGTTATCCTTCCAAGTTACAATGAAATCGCTTCATAAATATGAACTGTAGACTGTGCTAAACAAATCTAGGTCACGTGCATGTGCGGCCGCCATCACGGTTGACCGATCACAGCCAAAATAGGACTTTCTCATCTAGACATCTCATCCTACCAATTTACAATGAAATCCTTTCATAAATGAAACCTGCAGACTGTGCTAAAGAAATCTAGGTAATGTACCCCTGCAGCTGTCATGGTTGACTGAACCAGATCCAAATAGGACGTTCTCATCTAGACATTATACAGAGTCATCCTATCAGATTATAATGAAATCCCTTCATAAATATGACCTGTATACTGTGCTAAAGATTTTTGGGTCCGTGCTGCCATCATGGTCCACCAATCGCAACCGAAAGGGAACATTCTCATCTTGACAAGACCTCGAACCTGCATATGAAATTTTTTGATGATTGGACAAGACCTATGGGGTATAGTTTGTGTTAAAGAAAATGTGAACAGACTCACAGACTTCTTTCTGCTCGCGTGATGGCATTAGCTTATCTTGACTTTGTCAAGTTAAGCTAAAATATCAAGGCAAAAAATAATCTGATCAAATTTATTAATTTGAATGCAGGTTAAAAACTCTGTCTTACTGAATCGAATGATTGCACGTACAGTTGCTACCTTCAATACCAAATCGTATTTTGTCTTGACGTTTTTGCTTCTACTGGGGGAAATACATTCTTGTGAGACACACAATTATAATCATCATTAGGAGTATTGCTACTACTGTTGTTGTTGTAAGACACACCATTATAATCATCATTAGGAGTATTGCTACTACTGTTGTTGTAAGACACACCATTATAATCATCATTAGGAGTATTGCTACTACTGTTGTTGTGAAACACACCATTATAATCATCATTAGGAGTATTGCTACTACTCTTGTTGTGAGACACACCATTATAATCATCATTAGGAGTATTGCTACTACTGTTGTGAGACACATCATTATAATCATCATTAGGAGTATTGCTACTACTGTTGTTGTGAGACACACCATTATAATCATCATTAGGAGTATTGCTACTACTGTTGTTGTGAGACACACCATTATAATCATCATTAGGAGTATTGCTACTACTGTTGTTGTAAGACACACCATTATAATCATCATTAGGAGTATTGCTACTACTGTTGTTGTAAGACACACCATTATAATCATCATTAGGAGTATTGCTACTACTGTTGTTGTGAGACACATCATTATAATCATCATTAGGAGTATTGCTACTACTGTTGTTGTGAGACACACCATTATAATCATCATTAGGAGTATTGCTACTACTGTTGTTGTGAGACACACCATTATAATCATCATTAGGAGTATTGCTACTACTGTTGTTGTAAGACACACCATTATAATCATCATTAGGAGTATTGCTACTACTGTTGTTGTAAGACACACCATTATAATCATCATTAGGAGTATTGCTACTACTGTTGTTGTGAGACACACCATTATAATCATCATTAGGAGTATTGCTACTACTGTTGTTGTGAGACACACCATTATAATCATCATTAGGAGTATTGCTACTACTGTTGTTGTAAGACACACCATTATAATCATCATTAGGAGTATTGCTACTACTGTTGTTGTAAGACACACCATTATAATCATCATTAGGAGTATTGCTACTACTGTTGTTGTGAGACACACCATTATAATCATCATTAGGAGTATTGCTACTACTGTTGTTGTAAGATACACCATTATAATCATCATTAGGAGTATTGCTACTACTGTTGTTGTAAGACACACCATTATAATCATCATTAGGAGTATTGCTACTACTGTTGTTGTAAGACACACCATTATAATCATCATTAGGAGTATTGCTACTACTGTTGCTGTAAGACACACCATTATAATCATCATTAGGAGTATTGCTACTACTGTTGTTGTAAGACACACCATTATAATCATCATTAGGAGTATTGCTACTGCTGTTGTTGTAAGACACACCATTATAATCATCATTAGGAGTATTGCTACTACTGTCGTTGTAAGACACACCATTATAATCATCATTAGGAGTATTGCTACTACTGTTGTTGTAAGACACACCATTATAATCATCATTAGGAGTATTGCTACTACTTAGGAGTATTGCTACTACTGTTGTTGTAAGACACACCATTATAATCATCATTAGGAGTATTGCTACTACTGTTGTTGTAAGACACACCATTATAATCATCATTAGGAGTATTGCTACTACTGTTGTTGTAAGACACACCATTATAATCATCATTAGGAGTATTGCTACTACTGTTGTTGTAAGACACACCATTATAATCATCATTAGGAGTATTGCTACTACTGTTGTTGTAAGACACACCATTATAATCATCATTAGGAGTATTGCTACTACTGTTGTTGTAAGACACACCATTATAATCATCATTAGGAGTATTTAACCCTTTACCTAACATGAAAAGCAGATGACCGCTCGTTGGTACGAGCTCGATAAGCTCGTTTGAACAAGGGTCATAACCTATGTTTTTGAGACAAAAAATGAAAAAATAATGAAAATTAATTGCCGATTTTTTAGAACAGCACTGGCCGGTTTTGGCCTTTACGTTGGATAAAGGATTAACAAATGCAAGGGACAGTTTTATCATGCTTTCTCACTGTTTGTCTGAGGTAGAGTAATATTGGGAGAATGAAAAAAATAAGTTATCCTATTTCTCTTTTCAGATAAACAAACAGGCGAACAAACTGATCTGAAGAAGCCTGTATGGTATTTCTGTTGTATATTTTTTAATGATTCAGTCTTGAGTTTTCAATGCATCATTTATGAAATCTCGGTCAACTGTAGACTTTTCACGACTCTATTGCTTTCTCGCCAAGAAAGAGACAATTGTTACAATCACAATACTGAACATATAACTCAAAACACAGCTACCTTATTTTGACAACAGCTGTATTTATAATAGTACATTCAAACTCTAACAAAAACAAACAGAACACTTCTGAAGTTTGTAAAGTTATAAGTGAATATGTGTTTAATAAACTACATGTAGTTTTGAAATGAATTACATGTGTATTTAATTATTCAATGCCCATTGTGTAGAATACAAAATTCTTACCTATTAAATGCATTAAAATATAAAGATATAGGAATGTTATCTGTGGATCTCTTTGCTCTCATATGATGAAGATTGAAAGCTCCTACGTCATAATGTATTTCTTCATAATGTAAGATGTAATCGTTTAATGATCTTCGGACTGAAAGAAACATGAAAAGTGATAAGAATAAATATATCATATAGTGATCAAAAGAGATATATGGTTAGATTTGACTTTCTGATATCAGCACTTTATAATAAAGTCCAAATATCAGCTTCAACTGTGATTTAAAATATTACAGAATAGTGACTAATGTCCTCCCAGCAATAGTGACTAATGTCCTCCCAGCAAAGGTGACTAATGTCCTCCCAGCAAAAGATTTTTATTTATTTATTGGTGTTTAATATGAGCTTCAACTGTGGTTTAAAAATTACAGAATAGTGACTAATGTCCTCCCAGCAATAGTGACTAATGTCCTCCCAACAACAGATTTGTATTTATTTATTAGGGTTTAATATGAGCTTCAACTGTGGTTTAAATATTACAGAATAGTGACTAATGTCCTCCCAGCAATAGTGACTAATGTCCTCCCAACAAAAGATTTGTATTTACTTATTAGGGTTTAATATGAGCTTCAACTGTGGTTTAAATATTACAGAAGAGTGACTAATGTCCTCCCAGCAATAGTGACTAATGTCCTCCCAACAACAGATTTATATTTATTTATTAGGGTTTAATATGAGCTTCAACTGTGGTTTAAATATTACAGAAGAGTGACTAATGTCCTCCCAGCAATAGTGACTAATGTCCTCCCAACAACAGATTTGTATTTATTTATTAGGGTTTAATATGAGCTTCAACTGTGGTTTAAATATTACAGAATAGTGACTAATGTCCTCCCAGCAATAGTGACTAATGTCCTCCCAACAACAGATTTGTATTTATTTATTAGGGTTTAATATGAGCTTCAACTGTGGTTTAAATATTACAGAAGAGTGACTAATGTCCTCCCAGCAATAGTGACTAATGTCCTCCCAACAACAGATTTGTATTTATTTATTAGGGTTTAATATGAGCTTCAACTGTGGTTTAAATATTACAGAAGAGTGACTAATGTCCTCCCAGCAATAGTGACTAATGTCCTCCCAACAACAGATTTGTATTTATTTATTAGGGTTTAATATGAGCTTCAACTGTGGTTTAAATATTACAGAATAGTGACTAATGTCCTCCCAGCAATAGTGACTAATGTCCTCCCAACAACAGATTTGTATTTATTTATTAGGGTTTAATATGAGCTTCAACTGTGGTTTAAATATTACAGAAGAGTGACTAATGTCCTCCCAGCAATAGTGACTAATGTCCTCCCAACAACAGATTTGTATTTATTTATTAGGGTTTAATATGAGCTTCAACTGTGGTTTAAATATTACAGAAGAATGACTAATGTCCTCCCAGCAATAGTGACTAATGTCCTCCCAACAACAGATTTGTATTTATTTATTAGGGTTTAATATGAGCTTCAACTGTGGTTTTAAATATTACAGAAGAGTGACTAATGTCCTCCCAGCAATAGTTTTGTATTTATTTATTGGTGTTGATGGTTCATATATTTTGGCAAAATGGCGATTGTGACCGCAACATGAAGATAAGTTTGGTCAATCATTTATACCGATGTTGCCCATTTTAGAGGGCTTTCACCCCAAGCATTAGTCACTGAATCACTGGTTTTTATCAGTAAAACAGAGTCTGATCACCACAGTAAACAAGCACTGCTTCACTTCCCGGGGTTCCCACGGGGAGGAGGATAAATAAATACCACTGTAACAATCTTTTCACTATGTCTATGTATGTTGCAATGCTTTTTTTCATAACCATCCCTAGAAGCTGTTGACCATCAAGGATCTTTATCTGACTTTAACAAACTTTGTTGTTTCCCCAAGTACTTTAACCCATTACCTATCGAAAACGGCCCCATCCACCCACATAATATACAAATTCAGCTGTTACATATACATGTAAAATAGAAAAAATTTCAACAATACTATCTCATGTGACTCCTCATTGGAATGAGCTTGTTGAGCTCATTCCACTGAAGTGTCACATGATATTGTTGACATAATGGCCAACAATGACCAGACCTATTTGCAAAAAATCACATTCAAATTTCATCAATTTTCATACATGTATACGTAAGTTGTGCTTTTGAAACAAACCTCACCACCTCCCCCACCCCAAAAAAATTTTTTCACTAAAATATGATAAAAGTTAGCACAACTTGTTGGCTATTCGTGTTACGTACATGTTCAGGTTTGAAAGAGTTGGTTAAATTGATGCATATAGTCATCTTCATTCAGCAGCAAATGACATTTGTTTTTTCAGACCTTTTGATTGGTTGAATTTGTTTTGGGGGCATAACAACATTTTCAAAATTAGGATCACGTTGTGTTGGGATTGGCAAAATATGGGGACAATTAGATTTGCTAAATTTGAGCAGCTGTGCCAATCCGGGTTTTTAAATTTGACCCCTAGAAATGCAATATCCTTGCTTCTCAGGGTTCAATCAGTATCTTTTGATTCCTTTAATTTTCAGGTTAGGGCTGGGGTGGAGGGCTGTAATCTAAGGTACAGCCACCATGGACTTGTCATAATCCATACATGGGCAGTGATTATGTGATGTCAACGCATGTATTTACCAGGTACGATAAAAAAAATCATCAGCAGAAAAACTGTAATTAATGAAGCACTGGATTTTATCTATTGACTAAAGTAAATTTTTTGATTTGATTGGTTGATAGATACATGGTATGAGACCATATTCATTGAAATCCACGATACGTCCGCCCAGCCACTGACAAATTTCCCATACCCAGTGGAAGCCTCGTTCCGAAATCTACAAATTGTCCATACCCCGTAGAAGACGCGTCATTCCAGTTTTACAGTGAACATGTATTGTATTTTAATTTTTTATCTCCAAAATATAGCTCATGACCCCTTATTGGAATGAGCTTGTCGAGTACCTTCCAATGTGGGGTTCATAAGCTATGTTTTTGCGACAAAACAAAAAAAGAAATTCAATAATTTTTTTATACTAGTCATATCGGCATATTTTCACAAAAACTCTTTTGCACAAAAATTCCACAGAAACCTGTATGGCTCAACAATGGAAGATAAAAGATCTCATGCCGTGTGTATTCACACATGAAATGGATTGTACTTCTAAAATGCAAAGTCAATAGATAAATTCATTACCCTGTGTCTGATCACGTGGTACGGGTTTTTACCTACCCGAAGCCAGCCGTATCCCATTCGGCCTCATGGGATACGGCTGGCTTTGGGTGGGTAAAAACCCGTACCACGTGATCAGACACGGGGTAACTAATAATACCCGGTGATTCATTAATTAAATTTTTGATAATTATTCCAATATTTAGTGTTAGAATCTAATATTATTGCATCAGTGGAAATATTGCCCATCCAAGGAAAGTGACTAGTCCACTTCGACTGTACTGTAGTGTCCAATTGAGAAAACTTGAAACAGTTTTCCCCCTGCAGTACATGTACATGTAGGTAAAAAATGTTTGGTAGGGACAAAATCACTTCAGCAGCAATCTAATCAAATTGGTTCAAAATTCTCTCAGGTCACATTTACAATTTTTGAGTCCAAATTATCTTGTCTTTTTACTGAATGTTTACTGTGCTAGCATCTTGTCAGTTGGGACATGGCCATATTTTGGGGACTCTGTTAAATGCTGTGAATTACATACAGTCTATACTATTCTAAAGGCCTGTTTCTCTATCAAATGTTATTCTCTCTCCTAAACTAAACTATTCTAAAGGCCTGTTTCTCTCTCAAATGTTATTCTCTCTCCCAAACTAAACTATTCTAAAGGCCTGTTTCTCTCTCAAATGTCATTCTCTCTCCCAAACTAAACTATTCTAAAGGCCTGTTTCTCTATCAAATGTTACTCTCTCTCCCAAACTAAACTATTCTAAAGGCCTGTTTCTCTATCAAATGTCATTTTCTCTCCCAAACTAAACTATTCTAAAGGCCTGTTTCTCTATCAAATGTTACTCTCTCTCAAACTAAACTATGAGTTATTCTCTCTCCCAAACTAAACTATTCTAAAGGCCTGTTTCTCTATCAAATGTTACTCTCTCTCCCAAACTAAACTATTCTAAAGGCCTGTTTCTCTATCAAATGTCATTCTCTCTCCCAAACTAAACTATTCTAAAGGCCTGTTTCTCTATCAAATGTCATTCTCTCTCCCAAACTAAACTATTCTAAAGGCCTGTTTCTCTATCAAATGTCATTTTCTCTCCCAAACTAAACTATTCTTAAGGCCTGTTTCTCTATCAAATGCTATTCTCTCTCCCAAATTAAAAAGGCAATAGATGATTTGTGTATACATGTAACCTTGAGCTGCAGTCGGTCATAAGGCCATAAGTTACATGTAGTTTGGGTTGTGCTACATCTTAGGGGCCTAGAATACACATGTCCCATACCCAAAACTAACATGGCCTTATAATTACCGACTCTCAGCACCACTCCCATATGGACCTTATGAAGACAAGAATGAAATCAATTTTAGCAAATTACAAATTCTAACAAGCCTGTACAAATTAGAAATCTGTGATGGAAATCTGGCATGGGTTATTGTTGTTGCACTCAATTTTAATCCTCTGTGTCTTTTTGCATACCTAGTTTTACCGGCTTCTTTACATCACCGATATCTTAGACACACTGACAGCTCCCTTTGCGAAGGGTAAAATGGAAGTGGCATTAAGACTGCCTTTGATCTTGAACTCTCAAAAAATATTACTATATTTACAATGTCTGATCAAGTCCTAGGTGAGTCAGCCTGTTGTCAGATCATTCCTGTTAAGTCATCAATAAACCACAATGCTCCCTCTAAAATCATGCTATCAACTCCTTGCGTGATGCTGGCAGATATTCCTGCATAGAACAGGATTTCTCTTGTCATTAACCAAGTATAATACGGGCACATTTAATCAAATTATCTCCCTTTCAGTTAAAAAATGATTCCTTGTGTAAAATTCAGATGAATTGTTCATCAAATCTAGTCACGATTGTTTCACAGCAGCCATGACTAGATTTACTAGTAATAAAACATATCTTTACCTAATGAATCGTCCGCATCCGGTCACGTAATATGCAAATTGAGCAGTTGAAAAAATTAAATTTTTTCAAAATATTTCAACAAAACCATATCATGTGACCCCTCATTGGAACGAACTCATTGAGCTCATTCCAATGAGGGGTCACATGATATGGTTTTGTTAAAATTTTTAGAAAATTTTTTAAAAATGATATTTAAAATAATAAATTTTGATATCGTCTGCGTTGGGTAAAGGGTTAAGAGTTAATTATTAAAAATTCAGCGGAAGAAATCAGTGGTCAAAAAACTGATTTACTTTCAAAAAATGAAATTTGGTTCAAATTACCCAAATTGCACTCATTCTGGTGGCAGACTGGGTATCACTGGAATATCCACAAGAAGAATGCAAGGAGTTGGTGAACAACTGACCAATATAGTTAAACTACAATTATATGCATGTGTTAAGAAAAATAAAAAATAAAAAACTAGAGGCTCAAGTGAGTCTAAAATGTTCACCTGGCTCAAGTTGTCAAAAGTGTGTCACTCAGTAAATAATGGTGAGCAAGAGTAATTTTTTGGATTTGCCATAACAACTCAGACATATTTTTGGCCATTCATTTCTGCTGATCCCAGGAAAGCTACTCAGGAAAAAACACAGCTCTGTTCTGTGGAGTTTTAAAAAGTGTGTGTACGAAATATTTTTAGTTTCTGGGGTTCTTTCTACCCCTACCCCGCCCCCCAAAGGGGAGTACCAACTTTTGGGAAACAAAACTCCGAAGAATATACTCTAACAAGATGCTTTGTACCAATTAATCCTTTACACAAAATACAGACTTTGTGCATCAAAAACTTAGCTTATAAACACACACTGGAATGGGCTCGCTGACGAAAAATGCAAAAACAATGAAAACTGAAGGGGATTTTGGTGAATAGCGTTGACCGGTTTTGGCCATTACAAGTATGTTGGGTAAAGGGCTAAGTATGAGTCAGGAATTTTGAGCTTGACTGGTGTAAGGTTGTTTGAGCAAGTGGGGTGGGGAGGGGGATGCTCCACACTATCCCCTCTTTGGCCCTAACATTGCCTACAGGTATATTAAAGGTACATGTAATTGTAACCCCACAGACCTATACATGTACATGTATTGTTTTAATTTCTTGACAAAGAGAGGGTTTCCTCACCTTATTGTGGGTATAGTACAATACATTTTTACATATGTGCATATATGTGTGCTATTTAACCATATCAAGTACTTGAAAACAAGTTATATATCATTCTTTTTCCCCAAGCTTAATGTTTGTGGTGAAATATGAAGCTTTAAGAAGAGAAAAACTTCTATTGTCAACAAGACATAGTCATCTGATAACCTCTGTGAATGACTGTGATATAAAAAAAAAAAACCATTAAGTGACAGTCGAACTGTATCACAAATAATATGAATCAGATCAGATAACAATGAACTGCACTGCCTCTAAATTTTTTGTCATTTACTGGAATAGACAATGCTGGGATAGACAATGCTGGGATAGCTAGACAATGCTGGGATAGACAATGCTGGGATAGATAGACAATGCGGGGATAGACAATGCTGGGATAGACAATGCTGATTTCATTTAAATAAGTAGCTTCCCAAATGTACATGTACATATGGGTAGTGTTCAACCGATTACCAAAAATGGTCGCAGACCGATTACCGGTTGTTTGAGCTCACAATCGTCCAACTCTAATGCCAATTCTGATTGTAATACTGTGCACTACTAGACAAGTCGAGGCTCTGAACATTTTTCACTGTGTTAAATTTTGTTGACTGGGGTCACAGTAAAATTACAAGTCTCACACACTTGGAGGGTAAACGTGGTTCCAAGAGCCACGTCTACCGCCCAGCTAGGTGAGTATGACTGGAAATTTTACTGCAACCTGAGTCAATGGAGTGCAACCTTCACTTTTCCAGTATAAACTGACTACTGCCGCAAGTATGCTCAATTGTAAGCTTCACATGTCATTTAACTTGTATATCCCGTAAAGGGGCATCTAGAGAGATTAAGAATACACATTGTGGTTGTTTCTCAACTTTATTGAATGGTATCATTGACATTATTTTACATTAACAATTGAACAATTGCAGAAGATAATAAAATGCGGTTAATGAATCATCACAAATTCTTTGGCAACAATCGGTTGAACCAATGTTCCCGGAGCCACTGCCATCATCATCTGATTGCCCACAATCGGCAGATTGTGGTGGCCAATTCTAATCATCGGTTGAACACTACATATGTGTTATGTGCACATATACTTATACAGAATCTTTTATCGTGATTCGACTCATTTTTGGAGACCTATAGCTATGACTCGCATTTGTGTTGAAGGAATTTCTTTACGTGTCGTCGGGTTGAGAGAACTGAAAATGGAGATCTATTATTTTGCTCAGTTGAGTGTCCTGGTTATTGTTTGTTTTTGAAGGGTAGATAAATGTGTTATGCACGAATTCCGCTTGTATACAGTCTTTTATTGCGAATCGACTCGTTTTTAGGGAGGTACCTCCCTAAAAACGAGTCGATTCGCAATAAAAGACTGTATACAAGGTACCTCCCTAAAAACAAGTCAATTCGCAATAAAAGACTGTATACAAGCGGAATTCGTGCATAACACATTTATCTACCCTTCAAAAACAAACAATAACCAGGACACTCAACTGAGCAAAATAATAGATCTCCATTTTCAGTTCTCTCAACCCGACGACACGTAAAGAAATTCCTTCAACATGAATGAAATTGTACATTGTGAACAAAAATAATCAAACTCAGCCCATGAATGCTTTTTCAGTCGAGCAATGATATTTCAAACTAAATTCAGTTCATTTTGTAAGGTCACCCAAGGCACAGATGGTTGGTTTGCGAAAAGAACTGGGGAATTATTTTTTTGTAGTGCGCAAGAATCGCTTTAATTAACTGGTAGAGTGCCAGAAGCCACTATCATGGCTTTAATATGAAGAGCAGGTACCCCGGCCCAAAGGTGTCATATTATGTGGATGTGCTTCATATTATCTTGGAAGTGAAATTAATTAGTCTTCATGCATTTGCCTTGTTACAATTTATGGGAGAGTGCCTGTTGGCGTGTCTCTCGGTGTGCCTGTTGGTGTGTCTCTCGGTGTGCCTGTTGGCACTCTCCCATAAATTGTAACAAGGCAAAGACATGTGAACAAATTTTGATGACCAAAAATAACTTAGCACTCTACCAGTTAAATACATGACGTCACTTCATTCGAAATTTTTAGAAGCAAAACAATGAGATTGATGTTACGTTTCAGAATTTTCTCGCTACAACTTTTTTTGTTTTGGTGTTTTGCATGGTGGATTGTTTATGTAATTAAGGGATTGTACAATTCCACACAACATGGAATGTATGTTGAGGTAAACTTGAAGCATCGTTCATTGCAGCATTATAAGTTTTTGAAGGAAATGAATTATAATTGCCAGTACCACTAAAATTAAAATAGTCTGTCAAGTGCACATGCGTTCTTTTCTCGGGATGTCATATGACTTTTATCGCTACTTTATCGCAACTGATTGTGTTTTTTGGTAAATGGTAGACAAATTTATGTATCACAGATGCAGCAGAAAGAACTGTCCGGTGTGTACAAAAATGGGGCAAACGATCAATTTCTTCACCTGCCATTCATCTAAAAATAAAAAAACGTAGGTGGACTCTTATTCATTCGACAACACATCAATCAGACTTTTGATTTTGAGGCATGCAATTGTGCTTATGTGCCATATCCTGCCTTGCTTCCAAAAGCTGGGTACTAAAAACTGGGAGGCTAAAAAATTTCAGGCATGCTGATACAAGGTTGTCATTGAAGCTGTACACATAACATGTATGACAACAATAATGTGAAGAGGCTGGTTTAATCCCCAAACACAAGACAAATGTCGAAAAGAATCAAAGCAGGGGATTGCAATATCATTTCACAAACAGAGAAAAGCAATCACAGTGGCACATGACTTCTGTTTTCACTTTTGTAAAAGAAACATTTAATCTTTGAATGTAAGCTGGGAAATTTTTTTTTAAAATTATGTAACTTTATCTAGTTTAAATATTGGTATTATATACTATTACATGTAAATAAACTAAAATGAAACTCTGCCAGCCATCATTGTTAACAGACACTCACAGCCAACCTTGTTTATTTATTTATTGGTGTTTAAGGTCACATATTTCTGCACAATGGCTAATCATGACTGTTTAACAGGTGGAGGAAGTTGGAGTACCCAGAGAGAACCACTGAGCAGTGGCGAGCAACTGTCAGTTCCCCAACATTCTAACTCCACAAAAGCAGGGTTAGCATTGGTAGAAGGCAGATGCACCATCAACGTGCAGTTCACCTTAGTACACAATGCCATCGTGCTTCCACGTAGGCAATGGGGTGAAGTGTCTTGCCCAAGGACCTCTTGGCTTGCACCCTGCACCTCTACCTACGGAGCCACCACGCTCCCTCACAGCCAATCTTACTTAAGTTACTATTTGCAGGTCAATGTGTTGGACTACAATATTCCTGATCAATGCATTCAATCGACTGATTACACCCCTCCAGTGGTAATTCACTCTGCACATGTGCAGCAGCAACTATCTATAAGAAATGCCTGGGATTTTCCGGAACATGCAATATTGAACAGTTTAATTTACATAGACAATAGGGAAAACTATTTTAGTTAATTCTATAAAATTTGCGAAAAGTCGTGTTAACCCTTTACCCAACGCAGACGATATCAAAATTTATTATTTTAAATATCATTTTTTCAAATTTTTCAAAAAATTTCAACAAAACCATATCATGTGACCCCTCGTTGGAACGAGCTCGATGATGCCATTCGATACGGCAATTTCGCGCAATTCCCATGCGCAATTAAGCCTAGATAAGCACACAGTTCGTGACAGGACATCTAGTTTTAACTGTAAATCACTGAAACATTTTCAAAACAACAAGAACAACTAGAAACTGTTTTAGTACACTATAACATATGTCTCCCCTTACTTTCTATTTAATGCACTGCAAACTATATATACATGAATAATATTGACAATCATACCAAATATCTAAGGTCTAGGTCAAAAGACAAAAAAGTTCTGGTTCAGACAAAGTTTCCCTTAAAAAAGCACATAAATCTGACCTTCAGGTCAAAGGTCAAGGTCACATGAAGGTCACTATGGCACACGACACACCGGCTCATGGTGATACATCCACATGCCAAATATCTAAGGTCTAGGTCAAAAGACAAAAAAGTTATGCCCCGGACAAAGTTTCCCTTAAAAAGCACATAAATCTGACCTTCAGGTCAAAGGTCAAGGTCACATGAAGGTCACTATGGGACGCGACACACCGGCTCCTGGTGATACATCCACATGCCAAATATCTAAGGTCTAGGTCAAAAGACAAAAAAGTTATGCCCTGGACAAAGTTTCCCTTAAAAAACACATAAATCTGACCTTCAGGTCAAAGGTCAAGGTCACATGAAGGTCACCATGGTACGCGACACACCGGCTCGTGGTGATACATCCACATGCCAAATATCTAAGGTCTAGGTCAAAAGACAAAAAAGTTATGCCCCGGACAAAGTTTGTATGAGAAGAAGAAGAAGAAGAAGAAGAATATGCACTATATGCACTAAAACAATATGTCTCCCTTCTGGGAAGGGGAGACATAATTTAAAAAACATTAGAGTTTGATGCATGCTGAAGAATAGGTGACGTCCATGATGATGCCAGGACTTATAATTCTGATAATTTTATTGCTCATATAATAAATCTTATCAGGAATGTATATGTCTTTCCATAACATTAACTTCAATGTCAGATTCCGTGATGCATGTTATTCCTTTTCATCATGTTTCACACATCAACATTCCAATAATAAGATCAAGATTATCTTTTGTTTGATTTTCCAGTTCATTGAGTTCAACACAAGAATACAAAGCATGACATGTTAAACTGTCTCCAATTGTACCTTAAATTTGAACATAGGAACAGCCGTGTGTTTTTGAGATTGCAGTTCATGTATACTCATGACATTTTCCCACCTTTCTTGTATTTTTGATTACTTCAGAGGTGTTTATATGTTTGATAAGGCAAAAAAAGTTAAAAATCTGTTTCTCAGGCCCTACCATATGGTCCTTTTGGCTGCTGTATGCTCTCTTTTTATAACCAATGCAAATTAAAAAAAAAAGAAATGTCCAATATTTTATATTTTACCCAAGTTAATAAAATTTATCCCTTGAGTGAAACAAGGCTTTACAATGCTTTAGCATCGCAATGCCTTCTTGCATACAACGGACGAAAGACACCACCACCCATGCTATTCTGTGGATTATGAGACCAAAAACATAAAACAAACCAAGAATATGACCTTTTGCTGGCCAAGAAATAATTACAAAAATAAAATAAAAAACTGCCCACCCACATGAAATTTTACAAACAATGGCCTGAGAAACAGAAGATCTACTTTGTGGGGCCTAACATTCAAAGTATTTAGTTCAGCAATTGTAGCAACATCAACAGAATTCCTAACAACTGTGCAACCACTCATCACTTTGTTCCAAGCGAATCTCTCTCAAAGCCATCAACCACTCCCTCACCATGAGAAGTGGCAAAAAAGTTTCACCCCACAAGCATGTTATGTCCATGTAATTTGGCTTATTCATGAAGTTTTGAGAATAAATAACACTGCTTAAATTGTAAAGATGGTCAATATGAAGAGAGGTGACTAGAAACTGTTTTAGCACACTAAAACTTATGTCTCCCCTTCCTTTCTATTTAATGCACTGCAAATTATATATACATGAATAATATTGGCAATCATGCCAAATATCTAAGGTCTAGGTCAAAAGACAAAAAAGTTCTGGTCCAGACGAAGTTTTCCTTAAACAAGAGGCCCCACGGGGCCTGAAGTGCTCATCTTGTACAGAACACAATTTAAACAGAGTCCAAGAATGAGTCTACATTAAGCAAGCCATCTCCATAGGCTACACTGTCAATCCTTGAGTCCCTCAGGAGTGACAAAAATAATCTGGGCATCATGCCTTCTCTTCAGTTGATCATAAGTAAAATGCAGAGCTCCCCTATGAAGCCCCTTGATACAACCTAGGTGGATTAATCTTAGTACCTCTAGAGGGTACTGAATACAAAATTTTTAATTCTTCAGCAAAATGGCCAATTCTGGCTCCCATAGAGAGCCCAAATATTAACCCAGGCTCTTGATTTGAACACAGTTAAATCTGACTTCCCTAGAGATGTTGTGTACCGAATATGAAAGCATTCTGACTGTTGGATCTGAAGAAGAGAAATTGTAAAGAAATTTCTTCGAATTGCACTAAGTTCAAATTTGGGCTACCATAGCGAGCCCAAATATTGACCTATGGATCCGATTTGAACAAACTTGAATCTGACCCCCCTAGAGATGTTGTATACCAAATGTGAAAGCATTCTGACAAGTGAATCTGAAGAAGAAGATTTTTGAAGAAATTCCCTCATATTGTACTAAGTTAAATTTCATGTTCCCATATGGAGCCCAAATATTAACCTAGGCACTCGAATTGAACAACCTGGAATCTGACCCCCCTAGAGATGTTGTATACCAAATATAAAAGCATTCCGACTGGTGGATCTGAAGAAGAAGATTTTTAAAGAAATTTTCTCATATTGCACTAAGTAAAAATTTGGGCTACCATAGTGAGCCCAAATATATACCTAGGGATTTGATTTGAACAAACTTGAATCTGACCCCCATAGAGATGTTGCATACCAAATATCAAAGCATTCTGACTGATGGATCTGAAGAAGAAGATTTTTTTAAATTACCCTCCATATTGAACAAAGATAAAATTTGGGCTTCCGTAGGGAGCCCAAATATTAACCTAGGGACTTGGTTTGAACAATCTAGAATCTGACCCTCATAACAATGATGTATACCAAATATTAAAAGATTCTGACTGGTGGTTCTGAAGAAGAAGATTTTTAAAGAATATTCCCCATATTACCCTATGTTAAAACTTCGGGCTCCTGTAGAGAGCCCAAATATGAACCAATGAGCTTTATTTGAACAAACTTTTATCTGACCCCCCCCCTATGAATGCTGTATACCAAATATCAAAAGATTCTGATGATTGGTTCTGGAGAAAAGATTTTTTTTAATTTTTGCAAATATGCTGACTCAGCATTTTTTCGATGCCCATTACAGAACACCCTAACATAACCGATGGCAATTTTTTTTTACCATTCAATTCTACTGGTCATAAGGATACTTCATACCAAATAAAAGCTCTCTGTTCCGTGGGGTTTGGGAAATATGGGCGTTTGAAAATATTTCTATTTTTAGCTCCCAGGGTTCCCACGGGGATGCAGGAATTTTTTTTTTTGCATGGGTCAAGTACTTATGACCCAATACTACCACAAACCAAATTTGGTTCATACCGGACCATCGGTTCAGAAAATAGAAATTTTGGGTGGGGCCAAAAATCTTACCCCTCCTATTACAAAGCCAAATATTAATTTACGAACTTCGTTTGAACAAATTTGATTCTACACCTCATATGGAAGCTCCATAGCAAATATCAAGTCATTGCACACACTGGTTCTTGAGAAGAAGATTTTAAAAATATTTTGGAGCATTTTCCCCCACTCTCTCCGTATGGGGCCAGGCATACTGAGTTGAACAAAAATGAAATGCCCCTTTGGGACCATCACTCACACAAACTTTCACTTGAATTGGCCCAGTGGCTTTGGAGGAGAAGACCAAAACATGGTGTTGACGGACGGCTGACGACGGACGATGGACGACGGACGGGAAGCGATTAGATTAGCTCAGCTTGACTTTGTTAAGATGAGCTAAAAAGCAGATAAATCTGACCTTCAGGTCAAAGGTCAAGGTCACATGAAGGTCACTATGGTACACGACACACCAGCTCATGGTGATACATCCACATGCCAAATATCTAAGGTCTAGGTCAAAAGACAAATTAAAGTACATAAATTTGTCCTTGAGGTCAAGGTCACATGAAGGTCATGATGACACGTAGTATCATTGTGATACATCCACATGTCAATCATCTAAGTCCTGGGTCAAAAAAACAAAAAAGTTCTGATCTGGACAATTATTCCCTATTTGAAGTACATAAATTTGACCTTGAGGTCAGAGGTCAAGGTCACATGCAGTTGATCAAGATAGCGGGCATGCGGTTTCATGGTGACACATCCACATGTCAAAAAAAAAAATTCTGATCTGGACAATTACTCCCTATTTAAAGTACATAAATTTGACCTTGAGGTCAAGGTCACATGAAGGTCATGATGACATGTGGTCTCATTGTGATACATCCACATGTTAATCATCTAAGTCCCAGGTCAAAAAACAAAAAAGTTCTGATCTGGACAATTATTCCCTATTTGAAGTACATAAATTTGACCTTGAGGTCAGAGGTCACGGTCACATGCAGTTGATCAAGGTAGCAGACATGCGGTTTCATGGTGACACATCCACATGTCAAAAAAAAAAAATTCTGGTTTGGACAATTACTCCCTTTTTAAAGTACATAAATTTGACCTTGAGGTCAAGGTCACATGAAGGTCATGATGACATGTGGTCTCATTGTGATACATCCACATGTCAATCATCTAAGTCCTAGGTCAAAAAACAAAAAAAGTTCTGATCTGGGCAATTATTCCCTATTTGAAGTACATAAATTTGACCTTGAAGTCAGAGGTCAAGGTCATATGCAGTTCATCAAGGTAGTGACATGCGGTTTCATGGTGACACATCCACATGTCCAAAAAAAAAAGAAAATCTGGTCTGGACAATTACTCCCTATTTAAAGTACATAAATTTGACCTTGAGGTCAAGGTCACATGAAGGTCATGATTACATGTGACATGCGGCCTAATTGCGATACATCCACATGTCAAATATCTAAGTCCAAGGTCAAAAAACAAAAAAGTTCTGGTCTGGATAATTATTCCCTATTTGAAGTACATAAATTTGACCTTAAGGTCAGAGGTCAAGGTCACATGAAGGTCATCGAGGCAGACGACATGCGATCTCATGGTGACACATCCACGTGTTAAATAACCAAGTCCTAGGTCAAAAAACAAAAAAATTCTGGTCTGGACAATTACTCCCTATTTAAAGTGCATAAATTTGACCTTGAGGTCAAGGTCACATGAAGGTCAGAATGGTATGTGACACACTGCCTCATGGTGATACATCCACGTGCCAAATATCTAAGGCCTGGCTCAAAAGATAAACAAGTTTTGGTCTGGACAAAGTTTCCTTGAAAAAAGCACAAATCTGACCTTCAGATCAAAGGTCAAGGTCACATGAAGGTCACAATGGTACGCTGCACACCGGCTCATGGTGATACATCCACATGCCAAATATCTAAAGCCTGACTCGAAATACAAAAAAGTTCTGGTCCAGACAGTTTACCTTAAAAAAGCGCATAAATCTGACCTTCAGGTCAAAGGTCAAGGTCACATGAAGGTCACTATGGTACACTGCACACCGGTTCATGGTGATACATCCACATGCCAAGTATCTAAGGTGTAGGTCAAAAGACAAAAAAGTTATGGCCCGGACAAAGTTTGTGTGATGTTTCCCATAAAAAAACACATAAATCTGACCTTCAGATCAAAGGTCAAGGTCACATGAAGGTCACTATGGTACTCAGCACACCGGCTCATGGTGATACATCCACATGCCAAGTATCTAAGGTGTAGGTCAAAAGACAAAAAAGTTATGGCCCGGACAAAGTTTGTATGAGAAGAAGAAGAAGAAGAAGAAGAAGGAGAAGAAGAATATGCACTAAAACAATGTCTCCCTTCTGGGAAGGGGAGACATAAATATGATGAATTAACATGCCCTATGTTGAAGTCATTTGAAAACTAAACCTGAGAACATAATTTGGATCATTTTCTGAGTCGAGAAGGCCCATAACTCTTAATATATGTTGGACTGAACCCCACATTTATTTATCTATTTATTGGTGTTTAAGGTCATATATTTCTGCACAATGGCTAATCATGACCTCGACAGTTTTACGGGTGCAGGAAGGCGGAGTACCTGGAGAGAACCACCGAGCAATGGTGAGCAACTGTCAGCTCCCCAACATACTAACTCCACACAAGCAGGGTTAGCATTGGTTGAAGACAGTGCACCATCGACGTGCACTACGCCTTAGTGCACAACGTCACCGTGCCCCCACGTGGGCAATGGGGGTGAAGTGTCTTGCCCAAGGACACAATGCGGTTGCCACAGGTGGGATTCGAACCGAGGACCTCTCGGATTGCAGCCCGCACCTCTATCTACTGAGCCAAAGTGCCCCCGAACCCCACATTGAACAGTCCTGGTAATTCATCCTTGTTTCCTCGGCAAAAAAATTGCTGTGGAAAACTGGGGCTCCTACAGTACAGTCTCTGTGGATTGGTCATAATCCACGCGGGGACAGTGATGTCCATGCATGTGTTTACCAGGAAATAAAAAATCATCGTCATCAAGATTTTAATTAATGAAGCACCGGGTAGTACCCGGTGCTTCATTAATTAAATTTTTGATGATTATTCCTGTAATTAGTGTTTGAAATCTAATATTATAGAGTCCGTGGAAATACTGAACACCCCGTGGAAAGTGACCAGTCCATGGAGGCCGTACTGTACGACAATTGCTGTGAAGCCTGTTTGATTGTGTAAAAATCATCAGGGGGCAGGGCATAGTCTCAATTGCCATGTATATGTAGTATGCGGTGAAGTGAAAACTTTTAAGAAACTTTAACATGTGAAAGTAGTTGATGTATATAATCACAATCAATGTACAGAATCTTTCACTCAATTAGATCGTGCAAATACATGTGTAATGAACCATGTGAATGCTGAGAAAAAATCTTGGAAGTTAGCAGGCAACTTGCTCAATATGTACATGTACATGTATAGTATGAGTGAAAATAAGATGCAGCATAACTACAAACTAAGTATATATTATTTATTTATTTATTGATGTTTAAGGTCACATATTTCTGCACAATGGCTAATCATGACCACAACAGTTTTACAGGTGGAGGAAGCCGGAGTACCCGGAGAGAACCACTGAGCAACGGCGAGCAACTGTCAGCTCCCCAACATACTAACTCCACACAAGCACGGTTAGCATTGGTTGAAGACAGGTGCACCATCGACGTGCAGTACGCCTTAGTACACAGCGTCACCGTGCCCCCACATGGGCAATGGGGGTGAAGTGTCTTTCCCAAGGACACAACGCGGTTGCCGCAGGTGGGATTCGAACAGAGGACCTCTCGGCTTGCAGCCTGCACCTCTACCAACTAAGCCACACCCCCCAACTAAGTATATCGCTGCTTTTATGTTGATAACACCGGAATCTGACATCAGTTTCTGGAAAGCTCTGTAAGATTCTGGTGTTATCAACATAGAAGAAACAGAACACATAGTTTCTAGTAGTTTTGCTGCACAACTTGTACTGTAAATTGTAAGATTAGCAATACAGCGTAGTGCAACCCACATGGTTTGATTCCTTGTGTAACCTGGAAGTTGTGCAATTTCTGCCTCCACAAGGCTTTCTGAAGAATCCATTCTCGGCAGAAGTTTGGTAATGGATATTTTTCCTTTTCTTGGCATTTTCCTCGACCCTGCTGATTTCCGAGGGTGAATTACCAGAACAGCATTAAACTGACTCCTCAAACTTTAATAGTTCCCTGAATGAAATCCACATTCCAGCAAGTACATATCCCTGCATACCCCCACCATAGCAAACAGCCTAGTCCAGACAGACATACAGTTACTAGTCAGATGAAAGTGTCAATGACACTGTAGCTTAACTTGTGTGTTGTGTTTTAACAGGGATATACAATTAAGAGATATCCAATTAAGTGGACTCCACTGTATTGCATTTATTATAAGGTGAATTATGTGGTCATTCTGGAAATTTGATATTACGTGCAGTATCTTAAAACATGCTGGAATTAAAAAACTGAATTTGCAGTTGCGTTTTTTGGAGTGCAGTTGTGATTTTCCGTAGTTTCTCACTACCGATCCAAACCTGTAATTGCGGTTCACCTCCCAGCTCTACCATCGGCCAATAAGAACCCATCGATTGACAATCGGTAGACAGGCGACAGAGGTGAGGGATCGGCCCTTGCCGATAATCATACATAAGAAAAACTGGCGAGATTTCCTGAATTCATCGTCCAGATTTAATACATTTTTTAACCCTTTACCCAACGCAGACGATATCAAATTTTATTATTTTAAATATTATTTTTTAAATTTTTTTTCAAAAATTCTTACAAAACCATATCATGTGACCTCTCTTTGGAACAAGCTATCGACAAGCTCGTTCCAAAGAGGGGTCACATGATATGGTTTTGTTGAAATTTTTCGGAAAAAAATATTTTTTCAGCTGCTGAATTTGCATATTATGCGGGCGGATGTGGGCGATTCGTTGGGTAAAGGGTTAAATGACTTTTGATTGATTTGTAGTTCTGCTTGATTTCGTCAAATTTTGCCCAGCAGAGTGAATATGTGTGACTAGAAATGTTAAATTATCTGGGATAATTAGGTGTTAAAAGTGGAAGCTCTGACCCAAACAGCAAGAAAGTGCAGGAACTTTCTTGCAACATTGTGTATATTACCTTTGATGTATTTTGGCAATGGCTTCCATAAAAGATAAAACTGTGGTGTTTGGGTTTATGTTTGTCTCATTTTATTCTGCTGTAATTCCGGTTTATCAAATATCATGTATGCAATATTTAAACTGTTAGTTAAAGCCCTCAACATTGATAACAAACACCACTAAAACCGTTCTCGGGATTGGTGGTTTACACGGTGCATTGCCTGGCAATTACCATCAATTAAACATGAAACACTGACCATCTGACATCGACAATCAGCGGGTTTCATATCCAAAACATCGGCATTTGGATGACGGGTCATTTATCTTATTGACTCATCACTAATAGAGATGTGATACACTTGACGTATACTGTTTGTGGATTCTCGCAAAAGTGAACAGATTTTATTTATTTATTTGGGTTTAACGACTCTTTAACAGCCAAGGTCATATCATGTCAGTGACAGTTTTATGGGTGGAGGAAGCTAGAGTACCCAGAAAGAACCACCGAGCAGCTGCCAGCTCCCCAACATCGTAACTCAGCACCATCGACGTGCAGTATGCCTTAGTACACGGCGTCATCATGCCCCCATGTGGACAATCAAGGTTAAGTGCCTTGCCCAAGGACACAACGTGGGAGTCCAAATTGATCACTCACGACAGTCACCCTTCCAAGGACTAACTGGACTTGAAATTGCTTAATTTCAGTGATCTGACGATGAACCGGTTACCACAACACCACCGCGTCCCCAATGGAATTTATATCCTTACTTATCACTGATGGACACTCGATAATAATGTAGAACTGTCACACTAAATTCGAGAACAAAGTTGTTTTATACAGCTAAAACTAGAAGTCCTGTCATGAATAGTGCGCTTATCTAAGCTTAATTGCGCGTTGGAAATGTGCGCAATTGCCATATCGAATGAGATCCAAAGCACGGCAGGTTCTCCTGGTTACTCATACCAAACACATGCAATGTTCTGCCAATGGACCTCCGGGTTACCTGGAGGTCCATTGGCTGAAACATTGCTTGTGCACAGGCCATATGTACAGAATGTGATAGCTTTCCTTGGGCCATAACGCGTACAATAACGTGCATATCAACGTGCTATTTGTGCGCATTTCATGACAGGACTTCTAGTTTTAACTGTATTAAGTAATTCTGGTGTTTAGAAGGACCTGCAAGCCATATTCTGGACAGCTCTTGGACAACTCATATCCTGGACGGTTCATACCTTGGATAATTCATACCACAATTAGGGTATACGAATTGTCTCGGAAAAAGGTAAGTATTGTCTCGACAAAAGGTTACAAACTATCTCCTTTATAGGTACAAGTTGTCTCATGTGAGTGTACAAACTGTCTCCTGAATTAACCATTTAAATGTTATTTACCCACATTTTGGCTAAAGCTAAAGTCAAAATTACAAAAAAGAAACTACACATACAATTTTCAAATTTGTTTGTCAAAAAACATAAAAATGACCAATCATCGACTGGGTGAAATGATGAAAGTGCCAATGACACTGTAGCTTAACTTGTGTGTTGTGTTTGATGAAAAGGATAATGTTCAATGTTTATGAAAGGATTATGAAATAAGACAAGAATTGTGAAAAATGGGAATATGTTCATTTCTGTTCCCTGTATGCTATGTTTTTGATAAAAAATAATATGAGGTGTACACTGTACTAAAGAGCTGAAAGGTGGGTTAATATGACCTCACAGTTAATGTATGTGACCCTCACAGTTAACGTATATCAACGAAAGTTACCAAGTTACAGTGAAATAATTCCAAAACAAGTCAACCTATCAAGTTACATTGAAATCCCTTCATAAATATCACCTGTAGACTGTGCTAAAGGTTTTCGGGCTTCAGGCCCCTGTAGCCATCACAGTTGCCTAATGGTGTCCAAAAGGGGCTGTTTTCATCTAGACATTATATGAAGTCAACCTACCAAGTTACAATGAAATCCCTTCATAAATATGAACTGAAGACTGTGCTAAATGTTTTCGGGCTTTGGGCTCGGACAGCCATCATGGTTGAATGATCGCAAATCAAAAGGGGACATTCTCATCTGGGCATCATCTGGAGTGATACTACGAAGTTACAATGAAATCCCTTCATAAATATGACCTGTAGACTATGCTCAAGATTTCAGGGCTTTGGGCACCTGTAGCCATCACAGTTGACCAATCACGACCAAAAGGGGATGTCATCATCTAGGCATTATATGGAGTCAACCTAACAAGTTACAATGAAATCCTTCCATAAATATGACCTATAGACTATGCTAAAGGTTTTTGGGCTCGGGCAGCCATCAAGGCTGAATGATTGCGACCAAAAGAGGATGTTCTCAACTAGACATTATTTGGAGTCATCCTACCAAGCTACAATGAAATCCCTTCATAATTATGACCTGTAGACTGTTCTAAAGGTTTTCGGGTTTTGGGCCCCTGTAGCCATCACAATCGTGTCGAAACGGGTATGTTTTCATCTAGACATTATATGAAGTCAACCTACCAAGTTACAATGAAATCCCTTCATAAATATGACCTGTAGACTGTGCTAAAAGTTTTCGGGCTTCGGACTCGGGCAGCCATCATGGTTGAATGATCGCAACCAAAGGGGACAATCTCATCTGGGCATCATCTGGAGTGATCCTACGAAGTTTCACTGAAATCCCTTTATAAATATGACCTGTAGACTGTGCTCAAGGTTTTCGGGCTTCAGGCACCTGTAGCCACAGGGACCAGCCTAGGGGGGAATTTTAAGGAGACTTCAAGTCTCCCTCCAGAAAAAATAGGGAGACTGCAGAGTCATGTAGGGAGACTTCATAGGCAAGTGGGGAAAATTAAGAATATTCATGTACCACCCCCGCCGCCCCTTCATACTTTAAATTTGTGGTCCTGCATTGACGTCCAAATAATCCAGGTCCAGTTGTCTATGATGCATCCTTGCCAGGTTAAAAAATAACAAAGTAATTATTGACTGAAAATCCCCCACTGCTACCCTCTCCTTCATGACCCCTCCCCTCTTCTTCGTGCCAATCCCCCAGCACCCTCCTGTGGTTGCCTTTCACCAAGTCGACTACACTAATAATTTCCTAAGTCTGAAAGTGTGAACAGGACCAGATGTAAGAAGGTTGCTTGGGAGGTACTTTGTTAGTTAATAAACGAAATACATTCTGGGGTCGAGTATTTTGTAAAAGAAATGTCATTCCGCATCATTTTTATGGAATTCCGGTGTCATTCCGCGTCATTTCGTGTCATTCCGGTGTTTAGGAGGACCCTTTTTCAAGATCGTCCACATGCACACTTGTGTCCTGTACAAAGCTTTTCTTGTCATCACTAAAGCTTTTTTTCATGTGTTTTAATTCCATTCGTGTTTTGCTGGGAATAGACAGCCCAACAGTTAACAGTCGTCGACAAAACGAAATGAAAATACTGCGACGTACATGTAACCTACTTTCAAAGGTGACGGGTCGTTTCGTTCCTTTTCCTTTTCGTCCCCCGGGTCGTTTTGTACCTTTACCTTTTCGTACTGGGTCGTTTCGTACTCTTTTAGGTACGAAACGACTCATCAAAATAAAAAGGAACGAAACGACTCACATAAAAAGGGGGGCGAAACGACTCAGTTTTAAAGGGAGGTAGCGAGCGACCCACTTAAAAGATGATATGACAAACAGGAGATATTTGAAGTATTTAATTCGTGCCAGTGTCTGTGTTTTACAACAGTAACTCGGGCGGAATACTATTTATTCATTGGAAGGGTTTGTGTTTATTACGAAAACTTTAATTCCGTTTTTACAAGTGAATGTGGCTTCATTCAGGGCTAGGAGGTGTTTTCACTGATATTGCCATTTTAGGCATAATGTTCTTTAAAAATCTATATGTTATACTGAATTTTTTTAAAGTTAAAAACTATGCCTAAAACTTTCGAATAAAAATTTAGAAAAATAGAAGTGAAAATTACCTGAGTCGTTTCGTTCCTTTTTAGGTACGAAACGACTCAGTATGAAACGACCCAGTACGAAAGGGAAAAGGTACGAAACGACCCGTAACCCTTTCAAACTGGGTTATTTTGTTGGTCGCGTAAGTCACCTATTTTCATTTCGACACTTGAAGCTCCGACTGAAATGCAACAACATAGAAATAAAACAATCCGCCAAAAGTGACAATGGACAATTGATTGTCGTGTGATTTCAAATAAATGGACGTTTATTTGACGAATTAAAATGCCCATTTATCACACTCGAGCACATTCGATTTTTGAAAATAATTGTTTTCATGTAAACCTCACATCACTCAGTTCAGCCTTTCCTCATTTTGGCCAATTTTTAGAGGGCGACTTGTAATCGCCCCGACTATTTTTCTAGGTGACTTTGGGCTTAGAAGGGCAACATAATCGCCCTAGTCGCCCTCACGGCTGGTCCCTGGTGCCACGTACGTACTTGTCAACATATTTTTATCCAACAGAACCGATGTGAAAACTGCTACAATTTATTAAAAGATGTTCAGACAAGCTTGCCTTTTTTCCTCTGAAGATAGCACAGCCAAAAATATAATCATCAATGCTCATAACTTGCATTTAACAAGGTGATTCTTTATTAGGCACAAGCGACCCGTTATTGGAAAATTTACGTCTGTCAAACGATCTAATTTTTTGAAACAATGAACTGTTCAACACAAATAAATCTAGATAGACAATGGTAAGCACATACAAGGAAAAACTGTCGGGAAAGTTTATTGTTTACAAAGAAATACAAAAAGTGACCCGTTATAGGCACACTAACTGTACGAGTTGTCCAACTCCTTTCTGGACCGAATCACTAAAAAAGATGGAATCGCCCAAAACTCTGGACCAAAAACAGTCATTCAGGGTATAATGGGTACCTTTCATACTAGTATTTGTGTTTATTTCTCTCAAATAAAATGAGTTATCCAAAATTGTTTTTCGTTATTGACAGACAGGTATCTGACACTCATTATTGCAGCGGAAATCTTCAGATAAAGCTTCTGTTTGTTTTATAAAATTAGATTGTTTGCCTCTCGCAATTTGGTCAGTAACGGGTCGCTTGTGTCTATAAAGAATCGCCCTCTTTAGCACCCACTGGCGATCTATTTTCCCACTTTATATGTATTTATTGGACACAAAAAGTCTTTTGTGTCTTCTCTGATTAATTTCACCACACTAGTCACAACTTTTACAGTGGAAAGAAGTGAAAACGAAGTGGATCAAATACAGTAGTACTGTGTTAATTTTTTAAAAATAGTTCAACTTGAGCAGTGTTTCAATAGGTTTTACTGCGCATGTCTGACAGTGACCCGGTATTGACACCTCGACTCGCTGTTGAAACGGAATAAATATATCATGATGCCAGATATTTATCCCAATTATTTTATCGTGAATTTGAAGCGTAGACAAACCTGTTCAAATAATAATATTTGCATTCACACTCTTTATATTTCTCTTCCCGTAACTGAGCCAAAAACTTTTTTTGCGGTTTCGCGTGTCGAAATTTTCTTCCCTCGCACATTCAGTCTTTTTTAAAAAAAAAAAAAACTTTCGCCAACAAAAAACAACAACGAACTCGCGAAATTTTCAAAGATGACGGGCAACAAATTACTTCACAAAACTGGAATAAAATTTTAGTTTGAAATGCTCTTCAAATTCGATTTTTTTAAGGCTCAACATCGCCTGACCCGTTACTGCCTGTGACCCGTTACTGCTTGAATGACTTTAGTCGAAAAATAATCTGATCCAGATCCCCGTTGTAAATTGCAAAATAGGCAAAATAATTAAAGTTAAGGTGATTCTAAAGTCATGGCTGCCAACATGGAAGCCAGAAACACAGAAAAATGTGAACATTTCATTGAATATCTTGGCAACGAAACAGCCTTGCCCTTGGATACCAGGGTTGGGGAGAATGGTCAAGTCACATAGAACGTGATGGGACCCGCAAAATATGCATTTAACAAATTTACGAGTCATTTGGAGACATTAGAAAATGTGTACTGTCAAAAAGTCGGAAATGGCGTGGGCAGGATTTCAAAAAATAGCGAGACGCCTCACCTTCCAATGGACAACCAACATGAGCTATCAATAATGTACTGCAGCAGTTGAGTCTTAATTTTTAATAAAACACATCGAAGATGGGACTAAGCACGTTGTCAAACTGGGTCGTTTCAGTCTCAAAAGTGTCCGCCATATTTACGGTGGGAAATTCAAAACACTGAAGGTTGTGGGCAACATTGCGACAAAAGATCTTGCCATATGTCCCGTAAATTCTCATGGCAATGCCACTGCTGAAATTCTGATTGTCGATATATCTCAAGGGAAGCAGACTAATAGAGGCAAATTGCATTGATTGTCTGTTCTATGTAAATATTCTTCCCTCACCAACTGAAGCAATCAATTTGTTTACAAGGATCGACATTGCCATTAGTTTGTATTCATGCTCCAAAATTACCAATAGAGAACAAAAATTTCAATTTTCTTTAATTAACAAAACGGTGACATATAGTGGAATTAGAAAACCATGTTGTATTCTTTCGTTGTTGAAATATTCGTAAACTGGTTGGTTTTTCACTTCTTTTAATCGCAAATCGGGGGAACTATTGTTCGTCATGTAATATTGATGGTTAACTTGATTGGTCTGTCATTCAGTCCCGTTTCGATGAGTTCCAGAAATAATGCTCCTAATTTTGCGATCTGGTGTGATTTACATTTCGAATCATTGTAAATGATGTATTTCATTAAATTTGTTTGCAATCCACAAAGATCATCGATAATTTCGAATAATCTGTGGGCTATTAGACTCACGCCTGCAAGTATTTGTTGATCGAAGTTGTTGTCACCGGAAAGTCACATGCGTTGGTAAGTCGCTTGTTCAAAGTGCGAAAAATAATATTTTTTCTTTCTATCCACCCCACTAAACCTCCTAATCACAAATAAAATATGACAGAAGTGTGAACATGAAATTTTTCTCTAGAAAATTATTTTATCAGTCGTTGCATAGAAATTCTCAACGAAAGTGAAGTATGGCAACACACACAAGGCACAATCGAGCATCAAATTTTTGGGAACGGATCAACTCGCCACCGGGTCAATTCGCCACGGGTCAACTCACCACCAAAAATAATAAAAAATAATACAAGGGAGGTTTCTGACACAACATGAGTTTATTCATGATCTAAAACATAGCATTTAGCACATGAAAAATACCTTTATACATTAAGCACCTTATCAGATTTTTTCAATAATTGGACTAATATTTTATACTTTGAGCACTGTAAGTATTGGTCAATCGATACGACTTATTGGCGGAATTCAATTCCATAACTTCCCTTCGAGCCTGCATGTAGTCCTGGTAGGTGATTCCAGAGTCACACTTTTTCAACTTTGAAAACTCCTTTTTTTTAGTTTCCAACCAATAACTTGAGCTGTAATTGACAGAATCGAATAAAATTTGTTGTGTAGGTGTATCAACATAAAATGCAGGTCAAGTCAGATCAGGGTTTGATCCGACAATTTTTGCCAGAGTTATGTCCCTTTTTCAATTTTGAAAAATTCAATTTTTTTTATGGGGGGGGGGGGGGGGGGGGGGGGGTAGCCACGCAGTCTTTTATTTTCTATTATTGGAATTTAAGGATACACTTTCAACAGGGTCATTTTATGTCAAGGCAGTTTTACTTGTGGAAGAGGGCAGAACAGACATATCACTTGTATGGCTAATATTTCCAGGGAGGTCAACTAGATTACTGATTAGTCAGTGTGGTGTGCCATACTTTTGAACTGTAAATAGTTCTCCCTGTGAAAAAATGGCTGGACTAGTACATGCAGTGGTCCTTCAAAAATTTAAATAAACATACAATTGGATTTATTTTTTAAAAAGTTATGACTCAACTGTTGTTCTCTAGTGCACATAGAAAACATATTTTTCAATGTGAGATTCATATTTTAAGTTTTGGTGGCAGGAAGTTGACTGCGAGATAGGGATTTTTAAAAGCATTTTTTTGGTGAGTAAATTCTTTTTTTTTTAAAAATTTATCACATTTTTTAAATCTATTAGGTAGGAAGCAATCATTCATGTTTTAAATAACCATTACTATTGAAAAGTAATGAAAAAAACATCATGTTTTCGACCTATCCACTCAAACTACAATCTTCAGTTTAGAATCACCTTAAGGGCCTATATAAGTAATGGAATTTCGTTTATTTTGAAATTCTCACCTCTCATATTTCTTACATTCAGATTAAATATACACAAATTATACATCAAAATGAAGGTTGGGATGTATAGAACACGAAACACATATGTAATCAACTCATAGAGTCGACTGTAAGCACCACTGGTTCCTGGAAGTCTGCTACCGTATTCGCACCAGAACTGATAATAAAATAATATTTCATCAGAACAACTTGTGGCCAATTGTGCTTCATATATCCAAGAACAAAGCTAGGCATTCAAAACACTTTCGAATACAGCGATAGGTCTGCATTTTGGAAAAGGACAACACTGTCTGCATTTTTTATTGAAGATGGTTTCCATGCTCGACAGACATGCGTAAATCACTCGTTACCACGAATTTCCATCGAAAAACAAAATCGTAATTCTAAGAAATTTCAACAGGTATCATGATACCTTGCACTGATTATGGCAACTGTGCAATCTCTATCTAATAACAGTATACTGTATGAAGGCGATCTTTTGCATTATTTGATTTTAGACGGCGTTGTCTTTACATGCTTTTTTCTGTCCGATGATGCCGACCGCAAAATCGAAAGTAGACTCATACGTAAACAAAAGCAAAGGCTTTGGAATTTTCCCCAATGCAGCTCTGTCGCCGTGTTTTGAAGAATTTTTATCCCCTAGCTTTGTTCTTGGATATGTAAAGCACATTTGGCCACGAGTTGTTTTCTTGAAATATTATTAAATTATCAGTTCTGGTGCGAATACGGCAGCAGACTTTCAGGAACCAGTGGTGCCTACAGTCGACTCTATGAGTTGATTACACGTGTTTCGTGTTCTATCCATCCCAACCTTCATTTTGATGTACATTTTGTGTATATTTAATTTAAATTGAAGGAATATCAGAGGTGAGTATATTCAAAATAAACAAAATTTCATTACTTATATAGGCCCTTAAACCTCCGCGGTTCGATTCTGAATTTCTATGGGTTGCTTCGTTACCTCGAAAGTAGGTGATATGAAACGCTTTACGACGAAGTAATGATGTTGAAATTGAAGATTTCAATGCATTGAACACATCTGTAATCATATGTGATAATATGGGATCTTGTTCCTGTCCCAAAGTTTCATTAAATTCTCAAACAATTAGTTTAGTCAACACTTCCTGGTTCCAACCAAATTCTTACCTGAATTTTGAACGAAGTTGAGCAGTGAGGCGATCACAAAAATAAATAGGCTTGTATCCATTTTATAACGATGATTCCTGAGAAAATCTCAATGAGGAATGAAAGACTCTACAATATATTTAATGACAGTTGTATTTAAAGAGTTGGTTTCTGTTCGGTTAACTCCATGAAGACAATATTTACACTGATAAAAACAAACTTGCGTTTTGTCATCGGCTGCACCTACTAGCACCTGTTTTCACATGCGCAGTGAGTGAGAAATTGTTTGTTATCGTGACGTCAAAAATCGTGCCAGTTTGGAGTACTCCCTTTTCCAGTAACAAAAGTTGGGTAACGCACCCAGGATAGTCCGAAATACAAATTCTGGCTGAAGTGTTCAACTAATTTTAATTTTGCTTCTGTATGTATTTTTTCTCTCAATATTCTTTACTGCAGTTCGCTTTTCGACAATGGAGTAGCTGTGGTGGTTTCTAGACAATCGTACCCACGGCAACTCGTACCAGTCAAGTCGTATCCAAAATTGGACGACTCGTACCCATTTTCGGCTGGACAACTCGTACCCACAATCGGACAACTCGTACCCAAGGTTGCACAACTCGTACCCATGGCTGGTCAACTTGTATCTGGTGTTTAATTGTATGGGCGAAGGCCGTTAATGGCCTAAGAACTATAGAAGCGGGGTTTTTGCTTTTGTTTCATCCGTTTAAGGTGCTATAATAGTAATGGAAATCAGTTTACTTTGAAATTCCTTCGTCATTTATTTATTGGTGTTTTAAGGTCACATACTTATGCACAATGGCTAATCGTGACCGTGACAGTTTTACGGGTGGAGGAAGCCGGAGTACCCGGAGAGAACCACCGAGCAACGACGAGCAGCTGTCAGCTCTCCAACATCGTAACTCCGAACTCTGCACCGCAGCACAGACAGGGTTAGATAGGTTGAAGACATGCGCACCATCGACGTGCAGTACGCCTCAGTACACAGCGTCATCGTGCCCCCATGTAGGCAATCGGGGTGAAGTGTCTTGCCCAAGGACACAACGCGGTTGCCGCAGGTGGGATTCGAACCGAGGACCTCTCGGCTTGCAGCCTGCAACTCTACCAACTGAGCCACCGCGCCCCCAATTCCTTCGTCAGATATTCCATGAATATGAATGAAATATACACAAAGTTTACGACTAAATGACGGCTGTGATACACAGAACAGGAAACATATATTCATTGACCGTACTTTGTTGATAGCAGGCACCAGTGGTTCCTGAAAGTCTGCAATCGTATTCGTACGAGAACTGGCGTGAATGACACCCTCCAACCCCGACACCCGCTTTCTGTGCTTCAGTTTTGGGAAATGGAGTACTGGAAAAAACTAAAAGGCCTCGCATCTAGGCCTGGGCTCTGCAAATTATCAGGGTGAAAACCATAGCCTTCGTCGCATTGACTCTTGCCTTTCCTAATTAATAATGCCACTCTCCACCTTTAGATTATTTTTCGTGTGGCAAAGTTACATCACTGGTGAGACACCACTCCGGTCAGGCGAGAAAGGATTTCATTGTAAATTGAGAGTCCAGCCGGATTTTGTACTTGAAGGGCAGCACATTTACCCGCTGGGAAGAAAAACGGCAAACAATGACCAGTGATAGACTGAATCAAGAAGACCACAAATGATGTTCATTTTTAAAAAAAATCTAATTAAAAAGCTCTGATACATCTCTCTCTATGAGTCCACCAGCTCGCATCAACTGATTTCTGTCGGAAATTTTATGGTCAACACCGACACACCTGAAAACTCGACAGTCATTTAATTTAGACTTACCCGGCAGTGACAGGTGTGAGATCACGAAGAATTATGACCGAACGAAATGATTCCGCGCGCCGAAGGCGCGCAGGGACGGTATGGGGGACAAGCCCCTTTCGACCCTCTGTAACTGTAGATGATTTGGGTTGTCTGGGCGTGGCAAAGATGGCAAATGGAAATGGTACTCAGCGCCGTCTATGTTTCCTCCTGTTCATTTTTTGGAGGAGGAGGCTGTGATGGTGATACCTCTTTTGGTGGTGTTGAAGGAGGGGTACTGGAGGGCTGACTAGGTTGGTATGGTCTAGCCCTTGCAGCTGCCGGTGATGGAGAGCTCTCTGGAGTAGTGTGCAGATAGTGGTTGCTAACACTCTGTAATGCTCCTCTAATCGTACTTTCTAAGAGTCCGCGGTTATCCAAGGTCTTCAACGTTTGTTGGAGAAGGGCTAGATGCTCGTCATCCCTGATCTTTTCCCCAAGGATGCTTTCCACGGACTCCGCGGTGTGACCTTCCTGGATGGTGTCCTGGTCGGAAAAGGCTGGAAGAGCAAGAGCGGGTGTAGCTACATGTGCGCTGTCCGGCTCAACTTCCTGCACCATAAACAAACCTCCCTCCTCCATCTCCTCTTCCGAGGAAGAGTGTGATGGGCTAGAGATTGGAGTGTTGCCTGGCGAACCAGCATCCTCCGGACCCTCCACAGGAGTAGGGGGAAACGGCGTGGACGTGGAGCGGCCAGGGGTAGCAGGCATTGAGCTTTCAACGCCATGGTTAGCCGCCCTCTTTTCCTTTTCCATCCTTTTCTTCTCCATAAACACCGTCAGTCGGCGGGCATCACGTCGTCTGGCGGAAGGTCCCTTCTTTCTTCTCCTTTTCTTCTTTCATTCGGCTGCATCCGTATTCTTGGCATCATCCTGCGAGTCCGTATCACTTGGAGGGTGACCAGTGCGGGGGGAAATCCCCTCGCGAAAGGTGCTACGCCTCTCCAAGGACGGCGGTTCGGTTTCCTTCTCAAAATCCACTGTCAGGTGAATTTTACCCTTGAGCACCTGGATGCTCCAGGTGGTAGCAAGGGTAGCCTTCACTCTGACCAGTGTCTCTTGTATAACAATTGGGAGCTCCATTGTGTAGTTGTTGACACCTCGGAATCCACTGCGAAGAATTATTTTCTATCGTCTATTACCTTATAGTCGATTGGTGTTTAATTTTCTTCCAATTATCTGTGCATATTATTATCGCTAATTAAGTTAATCGTCCAGTTGGGAGGCGTGTTTTTCTAACAATTATCTTCCATGACAATCATGAAAATTAAATGATAATTAGCATTTTTGTAAGGTTTGCAATTAGACTATAAATGTGAATAAAAGTGAATCTCTCTCTCTCCCTCTCCCTCTCTCTCTCTAGGCACCTGACTCTCGTGCCTCGACCGATCGAAACAAAAATTGGCGCCGGTCTATATAGATGTAATTTGAACAGGAAAGGACTTCTGATGGCCACGATCGCGTCCGACATCGCGTTAATCCTTCAACTAATGAAGGGGTGGGTTAGGGTGGGGGGAATGAGCCTCGATCGCATCCGATTTTGCATTAACCCTGCAACACGTGAACTGCTGGGTATGACTACCAGTACAACAAAATATTACGTAGAAAAGCCCTCAGAAGTTTAACGAAGAGCCAAAGATTACCCGATTTGAGGGAGGGGGGGGGGGGTGGGAGGAGGGTCGTCTCCCGTATCTACACCACTGTATTAATATATAATTTAAATATTTCCTGTTTCCTTCGAATTGCTCTCTTGATGAAATGTTCATACCGGCGAAATTGACTTTCGGCGAAGTCTGTTCAGACTGTTCTGCTGAGATAAATGCTAAAAATGGAAAGTTTTTGCCTTTATGTACACCCATTGAAAGCAGACACAAATTTTCTCAAGTCCTTCAGCCAATATTCGCCTTCGTCCACACAATTAAAGACCAGGTACATGTTGACCAACTGTGGGTACGAGTTGTCCAACCTTGGGTACGAGTTGTCCAACTGTGGGTACGAGTTGTCCAGCCGAAATTGGGTACGAGTCGTCCAATTTTGGGTACGACTTGACTGGTACGAGTTGCCGTGGGTACGAGTTGTCCTGATACCAATGTGGTCAGCCGAGAGGCGGCGCCAAGAGGGATGGGGAGGGGGGTTCCCTGGGGAGGGATGGGATCAGGGGCTACAGCCACCCCGTCGGGGAGGATCGCCCCCTCCCCATCGAGGAACCGCCGCATTTATTGTGTGCTTGCCCGGGAATACCGTAGCCCCAGCGTTTGGGAGCACAAGCCTTCCCACCCTCTGCTGTCAGGGAAAGTCTGACGTCAATACTGGCTGTAGAGGTGTCCGGGGTGCCTGTGCATCCACAAAACCCACCCATGGATGCAGACACACAAACATTTTGAAATCTATGTCACATTTTACAAAACTTTCTCCAAGCCTACTGTATTTGATTTACCAGCTGCTGGTGAATACAAGGTAAGATCTTGTGTAATTTGCAATAAGAACAAAACCGTATCTAGCTTAATTATTACATGAAGACCATATTGACAAGGAACTCGCGAAAAGCGTCAACTTCATAGATCACTCCTATTGTATAGGATCTTGAAAACTCGTGGTCAGCTGCCCTTGGAAGAACGCCAATTAACCCTTTACCTAACGTGAAAAGCAGACGACACTTCCAAAAATAATTCTTGAATAACTATTTTTTTTTCATTTTTTGTCTCAAAAACATAGGTTATGACCCCTCGTTGGAACGAGCTCGACGAGCTCGTTCCAACGAGGGGTCATAACCTATGTTTTTGAGACAAAAAATGAAAATATTTTGAAAATTAATTGGCGATTTTTGAGAATAGCGCTGGCCGGTTTTGGCCGTTACGTTGGGTAAAGGGTTAATCATTGAATGACAGACACCCTCAGGTTTGAGTGAAATACACGTCCCGGTTTTAGTGGGCACCCCGAAAAAGTTTTGGTTACGCGACTGCTTTCTAGGTACTTCAGAAAGTAGCTTAAACTCTTTTTATGACACACACGGCAGTAGTATAGCACGCATGAATCGTCTCCCATTACCCGGAGCTTTGCCGGAGCAGCTAGTGTTAAATTCCCATAGGAACCGGAGCCCTTTGCCGGAGCAATTTTTTCCTGTGCAAAAGTTTGGCTCCTTGAAGCTAGATCCGACAAGTGGTGTACATACTGCATATATAGTATGCTATGATATGTGTAGTACATGTACACACAGGGATATGGGTATATATTATTGGTATGTGATGGAAAATTGAAGGGCAAGGTGAGTTTAGTCTGTACAGACGTTATGGTTGTGGTGAGGGGGTTGGGTGGGGGTGGGGGGGGGGTGGGTAATGCATGGTAGTCTAGTGTGGTATTATATGATGTACGCTTTGTACCCCTACATATCCCATGTTAGCCTTTAGTACTATTAATCCACACATGAATCCACCTAACGCTTCATGTTATCCTATGGCTGGTATAGGTAGTATGCAATGCCAGGCACAGGGATATTGTGGGTAGGGGTAATGCCTGATAGTTTAGAACGGTAGCATAGTATGGGAGGTATATCCCATGTAGGCCCCCTGATAGTGCTTGATACTATTAACCATCCGATTGCTCTGTTTTATATTACGGCTGGTATATGTATTACGTTATGGTAGGTCTAGTGATATTGTGGTAATGCTTGGTAGTCTAGAACGGTAGTATAGAATAGGCTGTACATACCCCTGTAGGTCTCTTGTTGGCCCTTAGTACTAGTGACCCACCAGGTGCTTCATATTATCAAGCGGTATATACCCATATAGGCCCCCTGTTAGTGCTTGGTACTATTAACCAACCGATTGCTTTGTTTTATTATATGGCTGGTATATGTAGTACGTTGTAGTAGGTCTAGTGATATTGTGGGGGTGGGTGTAATGCTTGGTAGTTTAGAACGGTAGTATAGCATAGGCTGTACATACCCTGTATGTCTCTTGTTGGCCCTTCATATTATCAAGCGGTATTCTTGGGTGGGATTAATGCCTGGTACTACAGAACGGCAGCAGAGTATGTTGGTATATTCACCTGTAGGTCCAATCTTAACCGCTGATAGTATTAACCTACCGAATGCTTTGTATCATCCTGTTACTGGTAAGGTGGTACGTAATACCAGTAGTTCCTACCCTATTCCGAGAACACTTGTTCTTGTTTCAGTTATCCAGATCATCCAATCAGTTCACTTTACGGAAGCTGATTAACCAATCAGATTGCTTCATTTCCCGTAATTTATACATATCCATACAAAGTTATCTACCTTGGTATAACAAAAGCCTATTTCATTCCTAAACCCAAGAACCTGCCGAGTAGTTACTGATAAGTCATTGCTCGAACGACTCGAATCCCATCGAGCAAATGAGCTATCGAGCAATTGCTGGTTTGTGTGACTCGCACATACGACTCTTGGCCTCATTTCGATATTTGAGGATACGTATGGCCTGGTATTGTATTATTCGAGGATACCTATCGAGGATACCTTCTGAAGAATCCCTTATTTGCCGTATGAGGCCATGAGGACCATGAGAAAATCCCTCAGTGAGGTCTAATTTACTATCCGATTAAGCATGATTTCGGTTGAGGCCATGAGTGCTATGAAAAAATCCCTCAATGATGTCTAATTTACTATCATTCTTAGCCTCATCTCGGTATTTAACAGCCATATCCCGTGGCACCCCAATTAAAGCACCCCTTTTTAGAAGACGTATGGCCCTCTGAAACGAAGCCATGAGGGCTATGAGAAAAACTCTCAATGAGGGATTTTTCATGGCCTTCATGACCTCAAAGGAAATGAGGCCATGGGGGCTATGAAAAAATCCCTTATTGAGGGATTTTTTCATAGCCCTCATTTACGAAAAAGGGGTGCCGAAGGCCAGACGTTTTCTTAAAAGGGGTGCCACGGGATATGGCTGTTAAATACCTAGATGAGGCTAAGAGGGATAGTAAATTAGACCTCACTGAGGGGCCCTTTCATGGCCCTCATGGCCTCAAACAAAATGAGGGCCATGAAAAATCCCTCATTGAGGGCTTTTCTCATAGCCCTCATACGACCAAAAATGGGTGCCGAAGGCCAGACGTTTTCCCAAAACGGGGTGCTTAAACTGGGGTGCCACGGGATATGGCTGTTAAATACCGAGATGAGGCTAAGAGGGATAGTAAATTAGACCTCAATGCGGAATTTTTTCATAGCCCTCATGGCCTCAAACGAAATGAGGCTAAGAGGGATAGTAAATTAGACCTCATTCAGGGATTTTTTCATGGCCTTCATGGCCTCATACGACAAATAAGGGATTCTTCAGAAGGTATCCTCGATAGGTATCCTCAAATAATACAATACCAGGCCATAGGTATCCTCAGATACCGAAATGAGGCTAAGAGTCGTATGTGTGAGTCACTCGATCGAGCAATTGCTCGATAGCTCATTTGCTCGATGGGATTCGAGTCGTTCAAGCAATGACTTATCAGTACTCGGTAGATTCTTGGGTTTCGGAGTGAAATAGGCTTTTGTTAAACCAAGGGAGATAACCTTGTATGGATATGTATAAATTACGGGAAATGAAGCAATCTGATTGGTTAATCAGCTTCCGTAAAGTGAACTGATTGGATGAACTGGATAACTGAAACAAGAACAAGTGTTCTCAGAATAGGGTAGGAACTACTGGTATTACGTACCACCTTACCAGTAACAGGATGATACAAAGCATTCGGTAGGTTAATACTATCAACAGTTAAGATGGGACCTACAGGGGATATATCAACCACACTCTGCTGCCATTCTGTACTACCAGGCATTAATCCCACCTCAGAATACCACTTGATAATATGAAGCACCTTGTTCTTGTTTTAGTTACCCAGATCATCCAATCAGTTCACTTTAAGGAAGCTGATTAACCAATCAGATTGTTTCATTTCCAGTAATGTATACATATCCATACAAAGTTATCTCCCTTGGTATATCAAAAGCCTATTTCATTCCTAAACCCAAGAATCTGCCGAGTAGTTACTGATAAGTCATTGCTCGAACGACTCGAATCCCATCGAGCAAATGAGCTATCGAGCAATTGCTGGTTTGAGTGTCTCGCACATACGACTCTTAGCCTCATTTCGATATTTGAGGATACCTATGGCTGGTATTGTATTATTTGAGGATGCCTATCGAGGATACCGTCTGAAGAATCCCTTATTTGTCGTATGAGGCCACGAGGGCCATGAGAAAATCCCTCAGTGAGGTCTAATTTACTACCCCTCTTAGCCTCATTTCGTTTGAGGCCATTAATTGGTTAATCAGCTTCCGTAAAGTGAACTAATAGAATGATCTGGATAACTGAAACAAGAACAAGTGTTCTCGGAATAGGATAGGAACTACTGGTATTACGTACCACCTTACCAGTAACAGGATGATACAAAGCATTCGGTAGGTTAATACTATCAACGGTTAAGATGGGACCTACAGGGGAATATACCAACCATACTCTGCTACCATTCTGTACTACCAGGCATTAATTAATGGTACCTAGGCCAGTCACATAAAGCATTAGGTCGATTAGTAGCATCAATGGCTTTCGGGTGGTCCACAGAGGTATCTATCCTCCATACTATACTGCCGTTCGATACTGCCAGGCATTACCCCCATCCCCACTCCACAATACCACTTGACCTGCTATAACGTACTACCTATATCAGTCATAGAATAATACAAAGCAATCGGTCGGTTAATAATACCGAGGACGAACAGGGGACATACAGCGGTATATACAATGCATCCTATGCCCCGGTTCTAAACAAACGATTATAATACTGCCTGACCTAGCATTACGAACTATCAATACCAGCCATAAGATAATACAAATGGTTCGGTAGGTTAATAGTATTAAGGGGGTAATAGGTCAACAGACCATTCATCCTATACTGCCAATCTAAACCACCAAGGACTATCTCGCAAAAACGCACTGGCCGACCATACATGACCCCCATCCCCACAATACTGCTTGACCTGGCAGTAGTATGTCATGTACCTTTCGAGGGTAGGTTGGATGGCCCCGGTGGATGGCCCCGGAAGTGACGTCATGTCACGTGACCTAGTGGCGCCATATTGTGTTGTCATGGTAACCCGCGTGAGCGGCCATGTTGTGACGTCATCTCTATAGTGATACGTGGTGGTAGTACGCATGCGCAGCGCGTGTTGTTAGGGTGATACGTGTTTCCGTCGTCCATTTTGTATACTGGAGGTCGCCATTTTGGTTTCTATGGTAGCACGTGATTGCTATGTTACCCGAGGCCTACAATAAGACAGGGGTATGTTCGGAGGGTATGTTTGATTGAATCGGAGTATTTTCTGGAACGACTTCCCTGGATAATTACCACAAACAACCCGACAATCCCTCCAAATCACCAAAATCCCCCCCAAAATCACAGAAATTGACTTTATTTCCCCAATTTATCGGCTTAGCACGTAGTGCTATAGTACTAAGGGGGTACCGGGGGTGCGTTCGATTGAACAGGAGTAATGTTCTGGCTTAGAATTCTCCCAGAATCCCTTTTTGGATCCCTATCCCATGACGTTTTTCCCATTAAAAGATACGTTCCTTTGGCCATTACCCAGAATTCTCTGCTTCTCTCTATATATGTAATAGTTATCGTTTATCTGGCCATGTTCTTTTATTCTAGAGTATACTCCAGTAACGTAGAAGCGCCTATTAGTTGGAACAGTTTACCTTATTATTACTTTGTTTAGCAATTTCTGGTCTATTCTTGTTAGTTCTGACCCTATACTCTTGTTGTTTTCATTTATCTAGATCCTATTTATATAACCAACCAATCAGATTGCTTAATTTCCCATAACCTGTATGCAGAGTTATCTCCCTTCTGTATAATAAAAGCCTATATCCAATGGCCATATCCCATGGAATCCCATTTTTTGCAAAACACCTGTGGCTATGGAATCCCTTTTTTGTCGTATGAGGCTATGTAAAAGCCCTCAATGAGTCCTCATTTATTATCCCTCATAGCCTCATTGAATTTTGAGGTTATGAGGACAATTAAAAATCCCTCAATGAGGTATAATTTACTACGACTCTTAGCCTCATTTCAGTATTTGAGGATACCTATGGCCTGGTATTGTATTATTCGAGGATACCTATCGAGGATTCAGATTCAGATTCAGATTCTTTATTCACGGTACACATACATGTAAAATGGTTACAAATAAACATATTGCACAAATGTAATGAGAAGTATACCGTGGGAAGTGGCATAGCCAGATTGGCTGTCTACCTGCCACCCCCTGGAAGAAGATGGGGTGATTGCAAACAGACTGTGACTGAAAGAATGAACTGAGAGCCAATTATGTGACACATGATGGAGAATGACGATCGAATCATTACTTTTCTGATATTAGAGTATTAGTGTTTCATTTTCGCCAGCGGAAAGACGGTGATTCAAGGTAGGCAAGAAGCAACCTGCCTATAGGACTCCCTCCACTACTTATCATAACACATGAGGGCGGCAGCAAGTCCCATCGTGAAGTTCGTATCGTTTAGACTGCGACAAGGAGGTTGGTCATGATGTTTGGGTGTGGTGTCTACGTTAGCTGCATCATCATCGTAGAATGACGAATGTTATGATTTATTTGTGTAGACTTTTATTTGCAAGTTCTTACTTGTATCCATATAGTATTTTGCATAGCACCACTGTAAGGAGGAGGCGCGACAGGTTGCACAAGACGAGGATTCCAGATTTAGACGCGGACCACGACTTTGACAATTTACGAAGTTTACGAAGTGCAATCAGGGCAGTAGGGATTGTTGCAGCTGACATAACTGGAATATGAGGAAATGAATGTGGAAGTTAACTTGTTCTTAAGCATGCTTCTGTCGCTAATATTACGAGTTGTGTCGTCCAGAGCATTCCATAGTTTCGGGAAGGCGTATAAAGGAAAATTATCCAGAGTTTCGGTCCGTGTTTTTTCTATGTATAGGAGGCCTGACTGTCTAGTTCTCCTACCAGATGGATTGTCAGTAATTTTAAATATATCATTGAAAGACACCGGTAATCTGCCGTTCTGCCAGTCAAACACGAACAGTAGTGCATGTAGCCTAAACAAATCATCGACCTTGAGTATTTAGTTTTCTTTAAACAGGGGATCTGTATGAGAATTGTACTTTTTGTTAATAATTATTCGTATTGAACGTTTTTGCAGGACAGCTAGTTTTTGATAGCTCTTGAGTTGCCCCATGCCTGGATTCCGTACACCAAATGACTATGTATGAGGGCGTAATACAAAGTTTTCAGAGCTCCGTGGGGGAGGATATTTTTAACTTTGTTTAGACTATAGTTTGCGCGTGCTATTTTCGAGCATAATCGGGATATGTGAGCCTTGTAGGATAAATGTTCATCAATGCTAATTCCCAAGAATTTAACAGATTTTTCTGTTTCGGTTGCCCCAACTTTGTTAATGTTTTGGTTATTTATTTTTACCTCTTGACAAAGATTATTGTTCCTACCTTTATTTGGATTAAGTATGATGTACGAGGTTTTCTTAGCATTCAGCATTAACTGGTTTACAGAGCACCATTCGAATAGTTTATGGAGCTCGTCATTGAAATACGATGTAATGGGATTATTATCGGATCCCGGGCAGTGTGCAGTGGTGTCATCGGCAAATGATAAAAGATTGAGTGATGTTGAGTTACTTATATCATTTATATATAAAAGAAAAAGAATAGGGCCTAAAATCGAGCCCTGTGGTACACCACAACTCTGTTTGGCTAAGTTCGATTTGTGTTCTCCGTACGTGACATATTGAGACCTGTTGGACAAGTAACTTCTAAACCAATTGTTGGTGACACCTCGGATGCCATATTTTTCCAGTTTACCTAATAGTATTTCGTGATTTATGGTGTCAAAAGCCTTTGACAAATCCAGGAACAGTGCTAAGGTGCTGTTTTTTTCTTCTTTATTATTTTCTATTGCCATGCTTTTAAGGAGCTGAAGAACTGGATGAATAGTACTATGTCGCTTTCGGAACCCATATTGGTGAGGGTATAAAATATTAAACCTATTGAGGAAACTCTCTAGCCTCACTTCCATGAGTTTTTCCATTACTTTTGAGAATACCGGAAGTATACTGATAGGTCTGTAATTTGTAAAGCTGTGCTCGTCACCCGCTTTAAATATGGGTATCACCTTCGCGATCTTCATCCTGTCTGGTACTTTGCCGTTTAGGAAAGAGTTGTTAATTACATGTGTTAGAGGATCCAATACTTCGGTTATCGTATGCTTAAGAAGACAGGTTGTGATGTCATCGCAGTCTTTAGATAATTTTGGCTTCATTTTATTTACTACTCGGTTGACTTCTGTGGGATTTGTGGGTATTGAATAAAGATTATTGGAGACATTGTTGTCCATGTAATCTGTGTAGGACTTATTAGTTTTCTGAATCTGTTCGGATGTGTTTTTTCCAATGTTGATAAAGAAATTGTTGAATTCTTCTGCGATGGCATGGGGCTCGCTTAACTCGATGTTGTCCTGGATGAAGAACGAGGGTAATCTGGCTTCAGGTTTTCCTTTATTGATGGCTTCGTTTAAAATCTTCCACGTTCTTCGCATATTGTTTTTGTTTAGGATATCTCTATAATAGGTAGCTTTACATTAATTGTTTTTTACCTTGTTGAAGATTCTACAGTAGTTTTTATAGTTTTCTGAGTTCCTTTCGGTGGGAGCTTGGAGTTTTTTCTTGTATAATTTTTCTTTGTTGTTGGAGGATATTACAAGCCCCCTTGTCATCCATGGCTGTTTTTTAATAAATTTTTTGTTCTGGCGAACACGTTTGAGAGGGAATGCTCTTTCATAGGCTTCCATATAGATATTTAGAAAGGTTTCATATGACTCATTGGGACAATTCGACTGCATTACAGGATTAAAATCACTTTGCGAGATAAGTGTTTTGAATTCAACAATTCTTTCTGCATTTATTATTCTTTTTAGTGTAAAGTGTGGTGTATCTTTTGGTTTGGGTTTTTCCTCAATATAAAAAACACCAAAATGATCTGACACGTCAGATATGACTATTCCAGGTAATGCTGCTTGTGAAACATTATTAGAGAAGATATGATCTATCAGAGTAGCAGAACGACAGGTTACTCTCGTTGGCTTGGTGATATACGGCAGAAAGCCTTGACTGAACATGAGATTAACAAATTCTTCCGTTTTTGAGTGTGTAGTTGCTTTTAAAAGGTCCAGGTTAAGATCCCCCATAATATAAACTTTTTTTTATTTTCGGCATTTAAAACATTCGTTATTTCATTTAATTTTGATAAGAAAAGGTTGATGTCGGCTTTAGGAGGAGTGTTGGGTCTATAAATAACGCCAATAATTCTGGGTTGGTATTTATCTTTAATTTCAATAAACAGAGATTCGAAGACATGGGGAATAAAGAACGAAATATCATTACAAACTCTGTAGGTTATTCCTTCTTTAATATATAGACCAACCCCTCCTCGACCATCATCATTCTCGTGTCTCATACATTTAATAATCGGGGCATAGCCATCCAGACTGAACGACATCTCTGGAGGAATTTGGAAAAATTCGGTAAGTCCTATTATGTCGAAGAAGTTCTTTCCTGTTTGTAGGTTATATAGCATGTTTTGAAAGGAATCCCAATGGGCCTTCAGGCTTTGGCAATTGAGATGGAATATTGAGAATCCTGCGTCTATTTTACAAACCATTGACTGAAAGTCTCTAGGCGAAAAGTAGTTGCAGTCAGTTGCGTGGTTTTTATATGGGGATTCATCATTTTCTATCAAGGAACATATTTTCTCATTATAGAGCTGTATAAAGTCGTACTCTGCGTCTACCTGCACCTCGTCGAGTGTAATGTTACCCGCCATAATTCACCAACATACTACCATCCTTTCTCGCTGGACAAATATATAAAACATAACTACAATATATTGTTCCAAGATGAAGATAAAAGGAGGTTAAGTCCCAGACATAGTTCAACTGTTGGACGGGTTGAGACGTTATTTCTTTTTCATTTCTAGTCACAGTCTGTTGCGGTAATAGTATGTAATTGGGAGTTTGTTTAGAAACGAAATTATTCTGTACAAACAGGATAAAAACACTGTAGTTTATATACAAGTACGTCGGGTGCAACATCACCCTACCTAACATCACATCAAAGTGATATGGTATCTTGGATGAATGATTGAACAAATAAATTTACAATTAAAGGACTTTACAGTAAAACAATGGATTCAATGAGGATAGAGAATGAGTGAGTGAATTTGTAAAAGACGAGGTGGAGTAATATGAATGAATGAATGAATGAATGAATGAATGAATGAATGAATGAATGAATGAATGAACTATCATCATCGAGGGGGTCATAAGCCTTATTTCAGAGAATCCCGAATAACAAACAAAAGTGTACAAATCTTGAAAATTGAATAGTTGTCAATGGCGCTGAGAGTTTTGACGTTACACTTGGCAGGCGGTCAATAATCAACCGGGTGAGAATTTGGGATTAAAGTTATTTCACTGGTACTAAGTTGACGAACTAGCGTTGGCTGTATTTCAAGGTATAGTTTCACTAATTAAAAGTTGATTTGTTAATGAATAATATTGCATAATTACATCATGGAATGTACACTTTAATAACTAACAATTAATAAACATAACAGCCCTTAAAACGACCAACAGACGACATTCATAAGAAGTATTATTGAGAGACCGATTTGTCTTCCATCCCTTGCGTCGAGAGCACAGCTCACGACCCCAATGATGCTAAATTGACGATTTAGCGCAAGAGGGCACTACAGGGTATAAATTATCTGATGAATTGTTGAAGTGCTCTTGATAAAAAATAAACAAGGTGGAGGTACTTTAATTTTTTACCCTAAACAGCAAGTCAGTCACACATCCACACGCTCGATCAGTCAAGCACCCACACATCCATCCATCCGATCGTCCACCCAGAACGAACGAACGAACGAACGAACGAACGAACGAACGAACGAACGAATGAATGAGAGAACGAATGACTGAACGATTGAATGAATGACACTAGTAACACTATGAATGAATGAATGAATGAATGAATGAATGAATGAATGAATGAATGAATGAATGAATGAATGAATGAATGAGTGAATGAATGAATGAATGAGTCTTGTAGTCATTGAGTGTTACCAATCCCTTTCCATACCCTCGAGTGTCGATGTTAAGACACGGAATCCAAATTTTACGGACTCGGCTAGGAATCTCAATAACGGAATGCCTTATATGTATACAGGGGAAATCTGATTCAACCTTGATCAATGTTATAGTCGAGACTGAGATAGGTATAGCTAGGAAGTAATGGATGAGATATGGGGCAGAATAACAGAAGCCAATAGTACTGGTACAAGGCCGCAATGGAACAAGACTGCTGTAGAAGCTAATGATAGGACAGATAGGCCATAGACCTGTAATGGCTTTAGAGCTTTGGCGACAAGATGGAAGAGGTTGGTAAGACTACATTAGACCCATTGAGGGCTTTTACATAGCCTAATGCGACACAAAAGGGATTCTCCAAAAGGTATCCTCGATAGGTATCCTCAATAGGTATCCTCAAATAATACAATACCAGGTCATAGGTATCCTCAAATACTGAAATGAGGATAAGAGTCGTATTAAAAATCCCTCATTGAGGGATTTTTAATGGTCCTCATAACCTCAAAATTCAATGAGGCTATGAGGGATAATAAATGAGGACTCATTGAGGGCTTTTACATAGCCCTCATGGCCTCATACGACAAAAAAGGGATTCTCCTAAAGATATCCTCGATAGGTATCCTCGAATAATACAATACCAGGCCATAGGTATTCTCAAATACTGAAATGAGGCTAAGAGTCGTAGTAAATTATACCTCATTGAGAGATTTTTAATAGTCCTCATAACCTCAAAATTCAATGAGGCTATGAGGGATAATAAATGAGGACTCATTGAGGGCTTTTACATAGCCCTCATGGCCTCATACGACAAAAAAGGGATTCCATAGCCACAGGTGTTTTGCAAAAAATGGGATTCCATGGGATATGGCCATTGGATATAGGCTTTTATTATACAGAAGGGAGATAACTCTGCATACAGGTTATGGGAAATTAAGCAATCTGATTGGTTGGTTATATAAATAGGATCTAGATAAATGAAACAACAAGAGTATAGGGTCAGAACTAACAAGAATAGACCAGAAATTGCTAAACAAAGTAATAATAAGGTAAACTGTTCCAACTAATAGGCGCTTCTACGTTACTGGAGTATACTCTAGAATAAAAGAACATGGCCAGATAAACGATAACTATTACATATATAGATAGAAGCAGAGAATTCTGGGTAATGGCCAAAGGAACGTATCTTTTAATGGGAAAAACGTCATGGGATAGGGATCCAAAAAGGGATTCTGGGAGAATTCTAAGCCAGAACATTACTCCTGTTCAATCGAACGCACCCCCGGTACCCCCTTAGTACTATAGCATTACGTGCTAAGCCGATAAATTGGGGAAATAAAGTCAATTTCGGTGATTTTGGGGGGATTTTGGTGATTTGGAGGAATTGTCGGGTTGTTTGTGGTAATTATCCAGGGAAGTCGTTCCAGAAAATACTCCGATTCAATCGAACATACCCTCCGAACATACCCCTGTCTTATTGTAGGCCTCAGGTAACATAGCAATCACGTGCTACCATAGAAACCAAAATGGCGACCTCCAGTATACAAAATGGACAACGGAAACACGTATCACCCTAACAACACGCGCTGCGCATGCGTACTACCACCACGTATCACTATGGAGATGACGTCACAACATGGCCGCTCACGCGGGTTACCATGACAACACAACATGGCGCCACTAGGTCACGCGACATGACGTCACTTCCGGGGTCATCCACCGGGGTTATCCAACCTACCCTCGAAAGGTACATGACATACTACCCCTGGCTATTGCAGACATATGATAATATGAAGGCTCAAGGGCTAATAGTATACCTACATGGATATATACCACTACTACCATATCACCCACTCCCTTTACGAGAAGTCCGACACCCCCGACCCGAACAACGTTATGTCAGATTGTATAGTGGACAACAACGGTGGTCAACATCTTTATGACGTCGCATGAGCATCATGACGTCACGATGTCAATAGCAACGTCAGCCGTTTCGCGTGGAAAAACTTTAAAAAAAACACACCTTGCCCTTCAATTTCCCATCACATACTAATAATATATACCCATAGCCCTGGATGAACATATATTACTATACATATCATAGCATACTATATATGCAGTACGTACACCACTTGTCGGATCTAGCTTCAAGGAGCCGAAATTTTGCACAGGGAAAAAATTGCTCCGGCAAAGGGCTCCGGTTCCTATGGGAATTTAACACTAGCTGCGCCGGCAAAGCTCCGGGTAATAGGGGGCGATGCTTACGTGCTATACTACTCACGGCAACCCGAACAAAAAAGATCCATCATATTGTCCCAAAATACCCCGGTGAAGGCCTACCGTGATTTGGTATCGTACACTAGATATATTAGGACAATTCTAGAACACACTCCGCTTGGACAAAATCCCCAAGAACACACCCCATATAAAAATGTCAGTTACGACCTAGTCCCCGCCACACACACACACACGCTTTCAAACTTTAATTTGCGGAGGCGGATTTATTATTTATTTATTTATTTATTAGGGTTTAACGACACATTAACAGACAAGGGTCACATCATGTCGGTGACAGTTTTACGGGTAGATGAAGCCGGAATACCCGGAGAGAACCACCGAGCAACGACGAGCAGCTGTCAGCGCTTCAACATCGTAACTCCGCATCGCAGCACAGGCAGGGTTAGAATGGTTGAAGACATGCGCACCTTCAACGTGCAGTACGCCTTAGTGCGCAGCGTCATCGTGCCCACATGTGGGCAATCGGGGTTAAATGCCCTACCCAAGGACACAACGCGGGAGCATAAATCAGTCGTTGAAATGGTCACCCATCCAACTACTAACCGCGCTCGATGTTGCTTAACTTCGGTGATCTGACGAAAACCGGTTACCGCGACGCCACCGCTGGCGGATATAATTCTCTCAGTTTATGCAAAAATAATGAACAGTTAAATTTAATTTAATATTTAAAAAAAAAGCAGTCATATACTTTTAATGAAGGGGACTAGGCCGGTTGGTGGGATTAGGCCTCTGTAGAAACAAGAAGGTGCACAAAGTCGAACAGTATTTACTTCTGTTATAATAATCACACCAACCTCTGTAAACTTGGTAGGCTTAACTGTTGTAAGAATTTATCGGAGAATGAATGTGGATATGAGTGTGTTAAGATGTATGAAGTGCGTATGTCATGTAGACACCCCCAAAAAGGACATTTCGATCCAGACTGGATACTTTCCCCAAGTTTTTTTAGCAACTTTCCCACAGAATGGACACTTCCACGAAATATTTCGGACATTTCCACCAAAGAAAAGAATATTTACATAAAACAATGATACTTGAGTCATGGTGTTTATTTAAAGGACTTCTTATAATTCACAAAATATTTAACATATTCACATTTACGTCATGTAGTCCAGCTTAAAACATTATAGTTATAAAATATTGAACAAATCTTCATTTTATTCAGGCCTACATGTAATCTATATTTAGGTATTATGACCTTCACTTATTATATTGTAATTACAAGATACTAACTTGTAATTCTGTCTATATGGATACGTCATGGAGTCCCTGGTGGGCTAAAACAAAATGGAAGAAAGAGCAGCAGTATGTCAGTTTTTGAGTTCAAGATAGCCGGTTCTCATGCTGGATCTCATGTGACGTCATAATCACGTGACCTAGCGGCGCCATGTTTGGGTGTCATGGTACCAACAGTGAGTGGTCATGTTGTGACGTCATTATCATAGTGATACGTGGTGTCAGTGCGCATGCGCAGCGCGTGTTGTTAGAGTGATACCTGTTTCCGTCGTCCATGTTGTATATTGGATGCCGCTATCTTAGTTTCTATGGCAGCACACGGTTGCTATGTGACCCAGAATCGGGGATAGCTACTAAGTTTGTAGTAGTGCCACAAGTTAGTTATTGTTGAGACACAGGATAGAATAGTGGCAGACAACAGTAATACCACAAGGCAGTAATGGTAAAAGACTGCAAGGCTGATAGAACACCATACTAAAGGTAAATACAGTACCGGTTGATCAGGGGTTAAACATATTTTTATTTGTCATTTAACAGTGTAAATCGAAATTGGAGGACACATGCTTACCACTTAGAAGAACTTCCGCTCCCGTACACTGATTGACAGTGTACTATTTACAATGTGACAGAACGAATAATATCGCCAATACAATTAAACCAAAATAAGCACAATTAGAATATGGAATAAAATAATGAAAACTAAACGGAAAAATCATAGTCCAATGATGATGACCCAAACACAGCATTCCATAGAATTTCAGCCTTAATGTAAACGAAATTTATAACAATTAATATCTACATGTCCACCAATTTCCAAAATCTCGGGTTCCCGCAGCAGTATATCATATTTACGGTAATTCAAAGTGGAGGGAGGGGGGGGGGGGGGGGGTGAAGTGCCACGTGGACATTCTCATAACAGACCATAGGACAGATAGTTCAAAACAAGGTGGAAGCCGATGGTAAGACTACCAGGAGCTGTATAGGAGCTTGGAATCCCACTTATGGAATCCCCTTTACCGAATCCTTTTTTGAAGACGACTGTGGTTATGGAATCCCTTTTCCGAGGTGAGTGATAGAGCGGTATTTGAAGTCACTCTTTCGACCAAATGCCCTATAGCTCATTAGCTTTGCAAGACTCGAATCGCAAGAGAATTTGCTCATGGAATAACTGCTCGATAGCTGCCTATTTTCTAGATGGGATTCGATTCTTTTCAGTAACTGCTCGATAGCCAAGTTGCTAGATGGGATTCGATTATTTTCAATAATTGCTCGATAGCCTATTTGCTAGATGGGATTTGATTCTTTCGAGCAATGACCTTTCAGTAATTGCTCGATAGCTTATTAGGGGAACTTGGAAAAGGTATGAAAAAGTTGATCGAGCAATAGTAGTGGAATGATAGTAAAATGAACTGGGACCCGTAACGGTAGTAATGGACTAAGAGCCGTAGTAGTATCATAAGTTAATAATGGTTGAGACACAGGGCAGAACAGTGGTACCAAATAGTAATGGTACAAGGCCTTAATGATGCAAGTCTGTAAGGGTGATGAAAGACTATACTATTTCGTGCAGAAAGTGACAGCCAATCGTAGGACAGATAGACTATGGCCAAGTGGTGGCCGTTGAAGCTATGAAGGTGATGGATGGTTTAGGAGCTGGGAGCCATATAGGTGCTAGGTGCTGTATAGGAGCCATACTGAAGGTATCCTCAAATACCTAGATAATTCGTACATCAGTATTTGGAGTCACTCTTTCGAGCAACTGCTATATAGCTCATTTGCTCGATGGGATTTGAGTTACAAAAGCATTTGCTCATGGAGCAATTTCTCTCATGGTTCCTTAGCTCATTCGATGAAATCATCAACCCTGTACCTAGGCATCCCATTTACATAATCCCTTTCAGAACCCCTTTTTCCGAAATGAGTTGTAGAGCAATATTTGGAGTCACTCTTTGGAGCAAATGCTCTATAGCTCATTTGCTCGATAAGATTCGAGTCATTCTGGCAACAAATGTTTCAGTTACTGCTCGGCGAGATTCGAGTCATTCTAGCAACACATGTTCCAGTTACTGCTCGTTGAGATTCGAGTCATTCTAGCAACACGTGTTCCAGTTACTGCTCGCTGAGATTCGAGTCATTCTAGCAACACGTGTTCCAGTTACTGCTCGGCGAGATTCGAGTCATTCTAGCAATACATGTTCCAGTTACTGCTCGGTGAGATTCGAGTCATTCCAGCAATACATGTTCCAGTTACGAGTCATTCTAGCAATACATGTCCCAGTTACTGCTCGGTGAGATTCGAGTCATTCTAGCAATACATGCTCCAGTTACTGCTCGATGAGATTCGAGTCATTCTAGCAATACATGTTCCAGTTACTGCTCGGTGAGCAATACAAGTTCCAGTTACTGCTCGGTGAGATTCGAGTCAATCTAGCAATACAAGTTCTAGTTACTGCTTGGTTGATTTGGGGGTTTGGGAATCAGGGGAGATAACTCTGAATGGTCAGATACCTATTATGGGAAATCAAGCAAGCTGAGTGGTTGGTTAGCTGCAGTAAAGTGGTGATCTGGATAAATGAAACGAAACCAGAACAGGAGTACTTGGAATGGGGTTATAATTAACCAAAGCAGACTAGGAAAGCTAAATATAGTAACAATAAGCAAAGCTTTTGCAACTGATAGGCTCTTATACTCTACTGGAGTATACTCCAGAAAAAAAACGAACAGTATTGCATCAACAGAAACTGTTGGTAACAGATAGAAGAAGAGGATTCAGAAAGAATCATCCGAACTAGTACACCTTGTCGTATCTACTTGGGTAATTCTACGAAGTATCCGAGGATTCTGTACAAATCCGAACCAGGAAACTACCCATATACAAAGGAACGCGCCTATTATTCGAAGAAAGGAGGATTCTAGGGGAATCCGTTCCGAATAAAGTCCGTTTCGGTGGCTTTGGGTGATTTGGCGGGATTGTCGTATCGTTTGTAGTTTTGAAGGTGTTGAGTCACATTGCAACCACATGCTGCCACAGAAACTAAGATGGCGATTTCAAATATACAAAATGGACGACGGAAACACGTATCATCCTAACAACGCGCACTGACACCTTGTATCACTATGGTAATGAGGTAACATGGCCGCTCACGCGGGCTATCTTACATTTCTGTTGTATAATGGTTTTTTTTTTTTTTTTTTTTTTTTTTTTTTGGGGGGGGGGGGGGGTTGTTTTTATTTTGTTTGTCTTCTTTTTTTCATTCTGCTTTTACCCGATTTTCTAGTCTCTCCTCTCTCTCTCTCTCTCTCTCTCTCTCTCTCTCTCTCTCTCTCTCTTGAGTTAATTTCTTTTGTGTATAATGTTTACATATTGTTATACTTTGTTCTACATTTTGTCTTTGTAAAGGAGCGAGCGGAGGGTTTTTTAAGTGGTCAGCGCTTGTCCTCCAATCTTGATTTGCATTGTTGAATGGCAAATAAAAATACGTTTAATCTAATCTAATCTGTACATGGCGCCACTAGGTCACATGACTATGACGTCACGTGAGATCCGGCATGAGATCCGGCAACCTTGAACTCAAAAGCGGATCCATCTTGATGGTCCGCTAGGGCAGATTTGAAACCCTCTATTTGTTGTGCTAGCGGCTACGACCTTTTCGTGCAGGCGGTTCAAATGGATTGCTGTGCGCCCAAAGAACGAATGTTTGTGTTGGTCTGTTTTACAAGCCGAGACAGTTACGGATTTACTATTGTTGTTTACCGAAGATGATACGATGTTAGTGACTATACAATTGTCATTTTTTTAGCCTGGATCTGTCGCCTTTGGGTCTGGGAAAACCAAAGGACACTTGACTCTTTTACATGAATTTTTGGGTGAACGCCATGATGATTATGAGTGGAGAGAGTTGCACGAAATGCCTGTCGAAAAATTATGTGAATACATTGCAGAATTCATCATAAATGCCCGCACAGAAGACGACCGGGAGTATAAGCCAAGTTACCTTCAAGGCATGGCAGGAAGTTTTGATAGACATTTGAAGGAACATAAATATGGAAAGCAAATAATGTCAAACGACTGTGCAGAATTTCCATCGATCGATTGATGCACGCGCCCGACTGACGTCATCGGAATGTGTCAATATTCATTTCGCTACAAATCTTTAAACCCTGTCTTGCCGGCGTTAGGATTTAATTTCGTGGTAAAAACCTGTGTGTGTGACAGATTGTTTGTTTGTTTGTTTTATTGGTGTTTAAGGTCACATATTTATGCACAATGGCTAATCATGACCCTGACAGTTTTACGGGTGGAGGAAGCCGGAGTACCCGGGGAGAACCACCGAGCAACGACGAGCAGCTGCCAGCTCCCCAACATCGTAACACCGCACTGCAGCACAGGTAGGGCTAGATTGGTTGAAGACATGCGCACCATCGACGTGCAGTACGCCTTAGTACACGGCGTCATCGTGCCCCCACGCGGGCAATGGAGATGAAGTGTCTTGCCCAAGGACACAACGCGGTTGCCGCAGGTGGGATGTGTGTGACAGATATACACAGGACTTTTGTGCTCTGTTTCTGATAAGTAAATCAGTTTTTTTTCAGAATGGACAACAAAATTGTTCAGTACAGCTGCACGTGAACCTGGATTACTTTTGATGACGTCAGAGTGTTTTGTGGGGGGGGGGGGGAGAGGAGAAAAATTATCACCCCCGGAACAAAATATCTGGTCCAGACACTCGGCAAGCCTCGTGTCTGGGCCAAATATCTTGCCCTCGGGTGAGATTTCCCCATCTCACGCCCACCCCATCAGGGATAATAATAGTCTCACACGTTTCATCCCTTTTTTGATGATCTCATGTCACGCCATAGGCACTGGCCAGTTACATCATGTTTGGCTGTCGTGGTAGCTCGCGTGAGCGGCCATGTTGTGACGTTATTACCATAGTGATACATGGTGTTAGTGCGCATGCGCGGCGTTTGTTGTAAGAGTGATACGTGTTTCCGTCGACCATTTTGTATATTAGAGGACGCCATATTAATTTCTAAGGCAGCGCGTGATTGCTATGAGCCTGGAAGGCTTCTTAAAGGAAAGAGGTATATTCGGAGGGTATGTTCGATTGAATAGTATTAGGAGTAAATTAATTACCACAAACAACCCGACAATTTGTGCATATCACCAACAAACACCTAAAACGGTCTATATTTGTTACGGATTTCCCCATTTTGGGCTTATAAACGTACCACGTTGTGCTATAAGACGCATTCCTTCTTATGAGAGTCAATCTAATAACTCAGAGACCCGGCAATTTCCCCTAATCACCAAAGACTGTTTGGCTCGGATTTTCCCCAAATCCTCGGTTTCTTCTTCTTATTTGGATTCCCAGAGAATCCCCATTTCAATAGTAGCACGTACTGCTATAAGATGCGTTCTATTGAACTGGAGTAGTTTTATGGTTCGTATTTTCCCAGAATCCTCGTTTTTCTGCCTGTTACAGAAGCTATTCTAACTACACTAAACCTAGCAGTTCATCTTACCATAGCTATTCTTGACTACCCCATTGTTACGACCTCTGCCCTCGTCCAAGTCTAAAAATCACCAGTCAGATTGCTTGATTTCCAATAATCTGTACATAACCATAAGGAGTAATCTCGCCTGTGTACAACGAATGCCTCCATGATTCTCAAACCCAAGAAACAACCAAGCAGAGGTAGGTATTACTCGAGCGACTCGAAGCTTATCGAGCAAATAAGCTATCGAGCAGATGATCCAGGAGCAAATGCTCAAACGATTCGAATAGCAAATGAGATATAGAGCAATTGCTTGATCGAGTTACTCCACACACTGCTCTACGACTCATCTCGGTATTTAAGGATACCCTTGACATGGTATTGTACTATTTGAGGATATCTTTTGAGAATACCGTTTGAGGATACTTGTTGATACCGTTTGAGGATACTTGTTGATACCGTTTGAGGATACTTGTTGATACCGTTTCGAGAATACCCTTTGCAGGATATTTATCTGAATATAGTTCCTTGCTCATATATAGCTTCTAGACCATTCATCACCTTCATATCTCCAAAGGCCACAACATGTCCACAGCCACTATCACCTGTCATGTGATCAGCATGTATTGTATGCACCTTTAGTATGGTGTACTGCTAGCATTAAGGCCTTGTACCATTACTGATGACTGCCATTGTTCTGCCTTGTGTCTCTTACTAACTTGTGGTACTAGTAAGACAGAAGTGTGTCTCGCACGTTTCACCTCAATTTTGGGGGACCCCGGAAGTGACGTCATGCCATGTGACTCATTGGCGCCATGTTGTGTTGCCATGATAACTCGCGTGAGCGTCCATCTTGTGACGTCATCCCCATAGTGATACGTGGTGTTGGTGCGCATGCGCATGTGCAGCGCGTGTTGTTAGGGTGATACGTGTTTCCGTCGTCCATTTTGTATACTGGAGGCCGCTATCTTAGTTTCTATGGTAGCACGTGGCTGCTCTGTGACCTATACCTTCTTATAGGATAGGGGTATGTTCGGAGGGTGTGTTGGATTGAACAGGAGTAAATTTAATTACCACAAACAACCGGACAATCCCTCCAAACTACCGAAATTGACTTTATTTAGTACGTAACTCCCCCAGAATATTTTGTAGTAGAGCAGCACGTAGTGCTATAGTACCGAGGGGGCCCCAGGGGTAAGTTCGATTGAATTAGAGTAGTTTTTCTGACTCTGACCCCCCCCCCCCCAATCCCCTCTTGTGACTTCTTTGTTCTATCTATTCTGACTTCCCTAAACATGTTTATGTTCTATTGTACACATTAGCGATGTGAAGTTAGTTACTTACACCCTCTTTGACATTTTGACATTTTTTATTCCAGCAAAACAGGGAAAATGGCACCTGCTGTAGGGTGGCACAAATGAAGACGAGTTGATTGACGAGTTGCCCGTCCGCATAGGGCCTCTCTTTATGGGGCAACCAAGGCCTTAAAAGTGACAACCTCCCAGAAAACCTTCTAGATGGGCAAATCTGATCAAATAAAAGATGCTGTAGGGTGGCACAAATGAAGACGAGTTGATTGACATGTTGCCCGTTCCCATATGACCCCTCTTTATGGGGCAACCAATGCCCTAAAAGTGACAACCTCCCAGAAAACCTTCTAGATGGTCAAATCTGATCAAATAAAAGGTACTGTAGGGTGGCACAAATGAAGACGAGTTGATTGACATGTTGCCCGTCCGCATCAGGCCCCTCTTTATGGGGAAACAAAGGCCTTAAAAGTGACAACCTCCCAGAATACCTTCTAGATGGGCAAATCTTATCAAATAAAAGATGCTGTAGGGTGGCACAAATTAAGACGAGTTGATTGACATGTTGCCTGTCCCCATATGACCCCTCTTTATGGGGCAACCAAGGCCCTAAAGGTGACAACCTCCCAGAAACCCTTCTAGATGGGCAAATCTGATCAGATAAAAGGTGCTGTTGGGTGGCACAAATGAGGACGAGTTGATTGACATGTTGCCCGTCCCCATATGACCCCTCTTTATGGGGCAACCAAGGTCCTAAAAGTGACAACCTTCCAGAAAACCTTCTAGATGGGCAAATCTGATCAAATAAAAGGTGCAGTAGGGTGGCACAAATGAAGACGAGTTGACTGACATGTCGCGCGTCCGCATCAGGCCCCTCTTTGCGGGGCAACAAAGGCCTTAAAAGTGACAACCTCCCAGAAAACCTTCTAGATGGGCAAATTTGATCAAATAAAAGATGCTGTAGGGTGGCACAAATGAAGACGAGTTGATTGACATGTTGACCGTCCCCATATGACCCCTCTTTATGGGGCAACCAAGGCCCTAAAAGTGACAACCTCCAAGAAAACCTTCTAGATGGGCAAATCTGATCAAATAAAAGGTGCTATAGGGTGGCACAAATGAAGTCGAGTTGATTGACATGTTGCCCGTCCGCATAAGGCCTCTTTATGGGGCAACCAATGCCTTAAAAGTGACAACCTCCCAGAAAACCTTCTAGATGCGCAAATCTGATCAGATAAAAGGTACTGTTGGGTGGCACAAATGAAGACGAGTTGATTTACATGCTGCCCGTCCCCATATGACCCCTCTTTATGGGGCAACCAAGGTCCTAAAAGTGACAACCTCCCAGAAAACCTTCTAGATGGGCAAATCTGATCAAATAAAAGGCGCTGTAGGGTGGCACAAATGAAGGCGAGTTGATTGACATGTTGCCCGTCTGCATAAGGCCTCTCTTTATGGGGCAACCAAGGCCTTAAAAGTGACAACCTCCCAGAAAACCTTCTAGAAGGGCAAATCTGATCAAATAAAAGATGCTGTTGGGTGGCACAAATGAGGACGAGTTGATTGACATGTTGCCCGTCCCCATATGACCCCTCTTTATGGGGCAACCAAGGTCCTAAAAGTGACGACCTTCCAGAAAACCTTCTAGATGGGCAAATCTGATCAAATAAAAGGTGCAGTAGGGTGGCACAAATGAAGACGAGTTGACTGACATGTCGCGCGTCCGCATCAGGCCCCTCTTTGCGGGCAACAAAGGCCTTAAAAGTGACAACCTCCCAGAAAACCTTCTAGATGGGCAAATTTGATCAAATAAAAGATGCTGTAGGGTGGCACAAATGAAGACGAGTTGATTGACATGTTGCCTGTCCCCATATGACCCCTCTTTATGGGGCAACCAAGGCCCTAAAAGTGACAACCTCATAGAAAACCTTCTAGATGGGCAAATCTGATCAAATAAAAGGTGCTGTAGGGTGGCACAAATGAAGACGAGTTGATTGACATGTTGCCCGTTCCCATATGACCCCTCTTTATGGGGCAACCAATGCCCTAAAAGTGACAACCTCATAGAAAACCTTCTAGATGGGCAAATCTGATCAAATAAAAGGTGCTGTAGGGTGGCACAAATGAAGACAAGTTGATTGACATGTTGCCCGTCCCATATGACTCCTCTTTATGGGGCAACCAAGGCCCTAAAAGTGACAACCTCCCAGAAAACCTTCTAGATGGTAAATTTGATCAAATAAAATGTACTGTAGGGTGGCACAAATGAAGACGAGTTGATTGACATGTTGCCCGTCTGTATAAGGCCCCTCTTTATGGGGCAACCAAGGCCCTAAATGTGACAACCTCTCAGAAAACCTAGATGGGCAAATCTGATCAAATAAAAGGCGCTGTAGGGTGGCACAAATGAAGACGAGTTGATTGACATGATGCCCGTCTCCATATGACCCCTCTTTATGGGGCAACCAAGGCCCTAAAAGTGACAACCTTCCTGAAAACCATCTAAATGGGCAAATCTGATCAAATAAAAGTTGCTGTAGGGTGGAACAAATGAAGACGAGTTGATTGACATGTTTCCCGTCCGCATAAGGCCCCTCTTTAAGGGGCAACCAATGCCCTAAAAGGGACAACCTCCCAGAAAACCTTCTAGATGGGCAAATCTGATAAAATAAAAGGTGCTATAGGGTGGCACAAATGAAGACGAGTTGATTGACAGATTGCCCGTCCTCATAAGGCCCCTCTTTATGGGGCAACCAAGGTTGGCCGTAAAAGTGACTACCTCCCAGAAAACCTTCTAGATGGGTAAATCTGATCAGATAAAAGGTGCTGTAGGGTGGCACAAATGAAGGCGAGTTGATTGACATGTTGCCTGTCCCCATATGACTCCACTTTATGGGGCAACCAAGGCCCTAAAAGTGACAACCTCCCAGAAAACCTTCTAGATGGGCAAATCTGATCAAACAAAAGGTGCTGTAGGGTTGCACAAATGAAGACGAGTTGATTGACATGTTGCCCGTCCCATATGACCCCTCTTTATGGGGCAACCAAGGCCCTGAACCTGGCAGTCTCCCAGAAAACCTTCTAGATGGGCAAATCTGATCAAATAAAAGGTGCTGTAGGGTGGCACAAATGAAGACGAGTTGATTGACATGTTGCCCGTCCGCATCAGGCCCCTCTTTATGGGGCAACAAAGGCCTTAAAAGTGACAACCTCCCAGAAAACCTTCTAGATGGGCAAATCTTATCAAATAAAAGATGCTGTAGGGTGGCACAAATGAAGACGAGTTGATTGACATGTTGCCTGTCCCCATATGACCTCTCTTTATGGGGCAACCAAGGCCCTAAAGGTGACAACCTCCCAGAAACCCTTCTAGATGGGCAAATCTGATCAAATAAAAGGTGCTGTAGGGTGGCACAAATGAAGTCGACTTGATTGACATGTTGCCCGTCCGCATAAGGCCTTTCTTTATGGGGCACCCAAGCCCTTAAAAGTGACAACCTCCCAGAAAATCTTCTAGATGGGCAAAACTGATCAGATAAAAGGTGCTGTTGGGTGGCACAAATGAGGACGAGTTGATTGACATGTTGCCCGTCCCCATATGACCCCTCTTTATGGGGCAACCAAGGTCCTAAAAGTGACGACCTTCCAGAAAACCTTCTAGATGGGCAAATCTGATCAAATAAAAGGTGCAGTAGGGTGGTACAAATGAAGACGAGTTGACTGACATGTCGCGCGTCCGCATCAGGCCCCTCTTTGCGGGGCAACAAAGGCCTTAAAAGTGACAACCTCCCAGAAAACCTTCTAGATGGGCAAATTTGATCAAATAAAAGATGCTGTAGGGTGGCACAAATGAAGACGAGTTGATTGACATGTTGCCCGTCTGTATAAGGCCCCTCTTTATGGGGCAACCAAGACCCTAAATGTGACAACCTCTCAGAAAACCTAGATGGGCAAATCTGATCAAATAAAAGGCGCTGTAGGGTGGCACAAATGAAGACGAGTTGATTGACCTGATGCCCGTCTTCATATGACCCCTCTTTATGGGGCAACCAAGGCCCTAAAAGTGACAACCTCCCTGAAAACCATCTAGATGGGCAAATCTGATCAAATAAAAGTTGCTGTAGGGTGGAACAAATGAAGACGAGTTGATTGACATGTTTCCCGTCCGCATAAGGCCCCTCTTTAAGGGGCAACCAATGCCCCAAAGGGACAACCTCCCAGAAAACCTTCTAGATGGGCAAATCTGATCAAATAAAAGGTGCTATAGGGTGGCACAAATGAAGACGAGTTGATTGACATATTGCCCGTCCTCATAAGGCCCCTCTTTATGGGGCAACCAAGGCTGGCCCTAAAAGTGACTACCTCCCAGAAAACCTTCTAGATGGGTAAATCTGATCAGATAAAAGGTGCTGTAGGGTGGCACAAATGAAGGCGAGTTGATTGACATGTTGCCTGTCCCCATATGACTCCACTTTATGGGGCAACCAAGGCCCTAAAAGTGACATCCTCCCAGAAAACCTTCTAGATGGGCAAATCTGATCAAATAAAAGGTGCTGTAGGGTGGCACAAATGAAGACGAGTTGATTGACATGTTGCCCGTCCCATATGACCCCTCTTTATGGGGCAACCAAGGCCCTGAACCTGACAATCCCCCAGAAAACCTTCTAGATGGGCAAATCTGATCAAATAAAAGGTGCTGTAGGGTGGCACAAATGAAGACGAGTTGATTGACATGTTGCCCGTCTGCATAAGGCCTTTCTTTGTGGGGCAACCAAGGCCCTAAATGTGACAACCTCCCAGAAAACCTTCTAGATGATCAAATCTGATCAAATAAAAGTTGCTGTAGGGTGGAACAAATGAAGACGAGTTGATTGACATGTTTCCCATCCGCATAAGGCCTCTCTTTAAGGGGCAACCAATGCCCTAAAAGGGACAACCTCCCAGAAAACCTTCTAGATGGGCAAATCTGATCAAATAAAAGGTGCTATAGGGTGGCACAAATGAAGACGAGTTAATTGACATGTTGCCCTATTGACATCGCGGATAAACTTGCGTTAACCTCGCTGATAAACTCTGCGGTTATATTCCCAAGTTTAACATGAGAATAACGCGAGTTTATCCATGATGTCAACGCGTGTTTATCCGTGCGATTAACGCGAGTTTATCCACGAGCTAAGTTAACACGACTTTAATTCGAGTTTATCCGTGAGTTTATCCACGTGTTTAACGCGGTTTTAACGCGTGTTGTGTTTATCGCGAGGTAATTCTCGTGGTTAACTCAATTTTATCTGCAAGATTAACGCGAGTTTAATGGGAGTTTGTTTGCGAGGTTAATGCGAGTCTACCCGCAATGTTAACGCCAGTTAAACGCCAGTTTAGTTGAGTTAAACGCGAGTTTATCCGCGATGTTAACTCGAGTATATGCGCGAGGTTAATGCGAGTTTTATTCGTCCGCGCAGTTTACGTTTAAAGTTAGGCACAAGTTTATCTGGGAGGTTAACTCAAGTTTATTCACGAGGTTAACATGAGTTAACGCGAGTTTATCGGCGATGTTAACGCGAGGTTATCACGAATTAATCCGCGAGGATAACGCGAGTTTGTCGCGAGTTTATCCGCGAGGTTAACACGAGTTTATTACCGAGGTTACCTCGAGGTTAAAGCGAGTTTATCGGCAATGTTTACGTGAGTTTATGCGTGAGGGTATCGCGAGTTTATCCACGTTGCTAGCGCGAGTACAACGCGAGGTTAAGTCGAGTTTAACTTGAATTTGTCCGCGAGGTTATCGCGAGTTTATGCGCGATGTTAACTCGAGATTAACGCGAGTTTATCCGCGAGGTTAGCGCGAGTTTAACGCGATTTTGTCCGGGATATTAATGCGAGTTTATGCACAAGGGTATTGCGAGTGTTTCCCCGATTTTATTTGGCGCGAGTTTATCCGGGAGGTTAATGCGAGTTTATCCCCGAGCTTAATTCGAGTTTAACGCGCGTTTATCGGCGATGTTAACGAGAGGTTAACACGAGTTCATCCACGAGGTCAACGCGACGTTGACGCGAGTTTATCGGCGACGTTAACCTGAGTTTATGTGTGAGGTTATCGCGAATTTATCCGCGTTGTTAGCGCAAGTTGAATGCGATGTTACGTGAGTATGAGGTAAGTTTATTCTCGAGGTCATCGAGAGTTTGGTGCGCGAGTATATCCGCGACGTTAACGCGAGTGTAACGCGAGTTAATCCGCGAGGTTAGCGCTAATGTATCCGCGAGGTTAACTCGAGTTTAAGGAGCGTTTATACGCGAGGTTAACGTGAGTTTCACGCGAGTTTAACGCGAGTTAATCCCCGAGATTGATGTGTGTTTATCGACGCCGTCCGCTCGAGTTTAGGCGCGACATTAACCCGAGTTTTTTCGTCAGTTTATCGCGAGTTTATCCGCGTTATTAGCGAGAGTTTAACTTGAGTTTATCCACGAGGTTAACGCGAGTTTGGCGCGAGTTTATCCGCGAGATTAACACGAGTTTATCGGCGAGGTTAACTCGAGTTTGACGCGAGTTTATCCGCGATTAGAACGCAAGTTTATGTGCGAAATTAATTACCCGTTTATCCGCGAGATTATATCCGCTAGGTTAACGCAATTTTAGAGCAAAGTCAACTCAAGTTGAACGCGAATTCATTCGCGAGGTTTACTCGAGTTTAGCGGGAGATTATCCGCGTTGTCAGCGCGACATTATCCGTCAGGTTAGCAAGTGTTTTACGCGAGTTTATCCGCAAGGTTAAAGCGAGTTTATCTACAAGGTTAACTCGAGTGAGTTTATGGCCGTTTATCGGCGATATTAACCCGAGGTTATCGCGAGTTTATCAGTGTTGTTAGCGCGAGTTAGACGCAAGGTTAACGCGAGTTTAACACGAGTTTATCCGCGAGGTAAACGCAAGTTTAACGCAAGGATAACGCAAGTTTTGCGCGCGTTTATCCGCGAGGTTAACACGAGTTTGTCCGCAAGTTTAACGCTCGTTTATCCTCGAGGTTAAAGCGACATTAACGCAACTTTATCCGCATGGCTAGTTCGCGTTTGGCGCGGGAATATCCGCGAGTTTAACGCGAGTTAATCCGGGAGGTCAACGCATGTTTATCTGCGAGGTTAACGCGAGTTTGTCCGAGAGGTTAACGCGAGTTTAACGCAAATTTATCCCGAAATAATCCGCGATGTCAACGTGTGTCTACTTGCGAGTTTAACGCGAATTTACCCCCGAGGTTATAGCGAGTTTAACGCGAGTTTAACGATAGGTAATCCGCCAGGTTAACGAGCGTTTAACCTCAGGGTTAATGCGAGTTAATTAGCGATGTTAACGCGTGTTTATACGCGAGATGAGCACGAGTTTATGGGCAACGCTACGGCGAGATTATTTGCGAGATTAACGCGAGTCTATCAGCTATGTTAAAGCGAGTTTAAAAGGAGGTTAACTCGAGTTTAACGCGAGTTTATCGGCGATGTTAACGCGAGGTCATGCGCGAGGTTATCGCGAATTTATCCGCGTTGTTAGAGCTAGTACAACGCGAGGTTAATGCGAGTTTAACGCGAATTGGTTCGTGAGAGTATCGCGAACTTAGCCGCGTTGTTTTTGAGAGTTAACTCTTGAGGTTAACGCGAGTTTAACGCTAGTTTATCCGTGATGTTAACGCGAGTTTAACGCGTGTTTATCCTCGATAGTACTGCGAATTTATGGGCAAGGTTATCGCAAGTTTATCCGCAATAATATTAGTTTGACGCGAGGTTAACGTGAGTTCGTCCGCGAGGTTGGCGCTAGTTCATTCGGGAGGTTAACGCGAGGTTATCCCCGATGTTAACTCGAGTTCAACGCGAGTTTATCGTCGATGTTAACGCGAGGTTAACGTGAGGTTAGGCGACACTATTGCGAGATTATTCGCGAGATTAACGCGAGCTTATCCGCTAGGTTAAGGCGAGTTTTAATTGAGGTTAACTCGAGCTTAACGCAAGTCCATCCGTGAGGTTAACTCGAGTTTACGGGGAGTTTATCAACATTGTTAGCGCGAGTGTGACGCGAGATTATCCGTGAGGTCAGCGTGTGTTTAACGCTAGTTTATCCGCAAGGTTAACGCGAGATTAACAGGAGTTTATCCACAAGGATAACTCAAGTTTAACGCGAGTTGATCGACGAGGTTACGCGAGTTTATTTGCGAGGTTATCGCGAGTTTATCCGCGTTGTTCGCACGCGTTAAATGCAAGGTTAACGCGAGTTTAAAGCGAATTTATCGGCGAGGTTATTACGAGTTTATCCGCGTTGTTAGGGACAGTTAATCCGCGAGGTTAACGCGAGGTTATCGCAAGATTATCCGTTAGCGCGTGTTTAACGCTAATTTATCCGCAAGATTAACGCGAGCTTAACACGAGATCATCCAAGAGGTTAACTCGACTTTAACACGAGTTTATCGACGATGTTAACGCGAGTTTATGGCGAGTTTATCGCGATTTACCCTTGTTGTCAGCGCGAGTTAAACGCGATGTTAACGCGAGTTTATCCGCAATGTTTTCGCGCGTTTGGCGCGAGTATATCCGCAACGTTAACGCGAGATTAACGCGACTTTTTCCGCAAGGTTACCACGAATTTATCCGCGAGGTTAACTCCAGTTTGGCGGGCGTTTATCCGCGAAGTTAACTCAGGTTTGGCGGGAATTTATGCGCGACGTTAACGCAAGTTTATCCGCGAAGTTAACTCAAGTTAAACGCGAGTTTATCGGCGATGTTAACACGAATTTATGCGCGAGGTTATCGTGGGTGTATACGCGTTGTCATCGCGAGTTTATCCACGAGTTAATCTGCGAGGTTAACGCGAAGTTAACGAGTGTTTGTTCGATGGTTTTACACGAGTTTATCCCTGCGGTTAACGCGAGATTGACGCGAGTTAAATCGCGAGGTTAATGAGGTTAGCGCGAGTTTATGCGCCACACTAACTCGAGTTTATCCGCGAGATTAACGGGAGTCTACTGCTAGGTTAAAGTGAGTTTAACTCGAGGTTAACTTGAGTTTCACGGTAATTAATCCGGGAGGTCAACGCATGTTTATACGCGAGGTTAATGCGAGTTTATCCGTGAGGTTAACGTGGGTGTAACGCAACTTTAACGCGAGTTAATCCGCGAGTTTAACGCGAATTTATCCCCGATGTTCAGGCGAATTTAACGCAAGTTTAACGCTAGCTAATCTGCGAGGTTAACGCGCGTTTATCCCCGAGGTTAATGCGAGTTTAACGCGAGTGAAATCGTGAGGTTAGCGCGTGTTTAACTGCAGGATTAGCGCGAATTTATCCGCGACATTAACGCGAGTTTATCCACTAGCTTTACGCAAGTTTATAGTGAGGTTAACTCGAGTTTAACGTGAGTTCATCCAGAGGTTAATTTGAATTTGACGGAAGTTTATCCGCGTTGTTAGCGCAAGTTTGACGCTAGGTTAACTCGAGAGTATCTGTGAGGTTAGCGCGTGTTCAACGCGGAGTTTATACGCAAGGTTAACGCGAAATCAACACGAGCGTTAATCTCGCGTCAACGTTGTGGATTAACTTGCGTAAAATGTGCGTTTAACTCGCGTTAACCTCGCGGATAAACTCGCGTTCACTTTGCAGATAAACTCGCGTTAACCTCGCGGATAAACTCGCATTAACCTCGCGGATAAACTCGTATACTCGCGTTAACCTTGCGCAAAAACTCGTGTAAAACACGCGCTGACCTCACGGATAAACTCGCGCCAAACTCGCGTTAACCTGGCAAATTAACTCTCGCTAACAACGCGAATAACGTCGCGAAAACCTCGCAGATAAACATCGCCGATAAACTCGAGTTAACCTACACCGCCTTTTATTTGATCACATTTGCCCATCTAGAAGGTTTTCTGGGAGGTTATCACCTTTAGGGCATTGGTTGCCCATAAAGAGGGATCATATGAGGGTGGGCAACATGTCAATCAACCGCCTTCATTTGTGCCATCCTACAGCACCATTTATTTGATCAGATTTGCACATCTAGAAGGTTTTCTGGGCGGTTGTCACTTTTAGGGCCTTGGTTGCCCATAAAAAGGGGTTATATGGGGACGGGCAACATGTCAATCAACTCGTCTTCATTTGTGCCACCCTTCAACACCTTTTATTTGATCAGATTTGTCCATCTAGAAGGTTTTTCTGGGAGGTTGTCACTTTTAGGGCCTTGGTTGCCCCATAAAGAGAGGCCGTATGCGGCCGTATGCGTCTGTCGTCTGCCGTCCGTCGTCCGTCGTCGTGAACATTTTTCAAACGACTTCTCTGAAACCACTGGTCCGATTTTCACGAAACTTCAAGTGTATGTTCATTACTATATGGCAAGTCATGTTTGTTCAAACGAAATGGCCATGTCCCATGGGGGCTCTGTATGGGGCATAACTCTGATAGCACCGTATGAATTATAGAAAAATTATTAAAAAATCTTCTTCTCCAGAACCAGTGGGCAGAATATTTTGATACTTGGTATGCAGCATCTTGGTATGGGTCTGATTCAAGTTTGTTCAAATCGGCCCCCTGAATTCATATTTGGGCTCACTATAGAAGCCCAAATTCGAACTTAGTGCATTTCTGGCAAATTTCTTAAAAAATCGTCTTCCCCAGATCCAGCAGGCAGAATCTTTTGATATGTGGTATGCAACATTGTGGGATGGATCTGATTCAAGTTTATTTAAATCGGCCCCCTGGATTTACATTTGGGCTCAATATAGAAGCCCGAATTCGAACTTAGTGCATTTCAGGCAAATTTCTTAAAAAATCTTCTTCTCAAGATCCAGCAGGCAGAATCTTTAGATATTTGGTATGCAACATTGTGGGGTGGATCTGATAACAGTTTGTTCAAATCGGCCCCCTGGGTTCATATTTGGGCTCAGTATAGGAGCCCAAATTTGAACTTAGTGCATTTCAGGCAAATTTCTTTAAAAATCTTCTTCTCAAGATCCAGCAGGCAGAATCTTTTGATATTGGGTATGCAGCATGCTTAGGTGGGTGAGATTCAAGTTTGTTCAAGCCAAGTCCCTGGGTTTATATTTGGGCTCACTGTGGTAGCCCGAATTATAACTTAGTTCAAAATGAGGAATTTTCTCTAAAAATCTTCTTCAGATCCAGCAGTCGGAATGTTTTGATATTTGGTATGCAGCATCCTTAGGGGTGGGGGTGGTGGGTGGTGGGGGTGGGGTGGTGGGTGGTGGGGGGTGGTGGGGGGGGGTGAGATTCAAGTTTGTTCAAGCCATATCCCTAGGTCCATATTTGGGCTCACTGTGGGAGCTTGAATTGTAACTTAGTTCGAAATGAGGAATTTTCTTTAAAAATCTTCTTCAGATCCAGCAGTCGGAATGTTTTGATATTTGGTTTGCAGCATCCTTGGGGGGGGGGGGGGGGATTCAAGTTTGTTCAAGCCATATCCCTAGGTCCATATTTGGGCTCACTGTGGGAGCTTGAATTGTAACTTAGTTCGAAATGAGGAATTTTCTTTTAAAATCTTCTTCTTCAGATCCAGCAGTCGGAATATTTTGATATGTGGTGTGTAGCATCCTTAGGTGGTGGGGGGGGGGGGGGGGGAGATTCAAGTTTGGTAAAGCCAAGTCCCTGGGTTCATATTTGGGCTCACTGTGGGAGCCCGAATGATAACTTAGTTCAAAATGAGGAATTTTCTTTAAAAATATTCTTCTTCAGATCCAGCAGATGAATGCTTTTGATATTTGGTATGCAGCATCCTTGGGGGGGGGGGGGGGGGGGGGGGGAGGGTGTAAGATTCATATTTGTTCAAGCCATGTCCCTAGTTCCATAAAATTTGTCTCGCATGACTTCATTCCTTTGTAGTGTTGATGAACCATGTCTAACTGAATGTGACCCCAAACACTTCTTTGAACCACTTTGTTTGAATCACTTTGCCCGGTGAGCGATTAAGGCCCCTTGGGGCCTCTTGTATTTGATTAGATTTGCCCATATAGAAGGTTTTCTGGGAGGTTGTCACTTTTAGGGCCTTGGTTGCCCCTTAAAGAGGGGCCTTATGCGGACGGGAAACATGTCAATCAACTCGTCTTCATTTGTTCCACCCTACAGCACCTTTTATTTGATCAGATTTGCCCATCTAGAAGGTTTTCTGGGAGGTTGTCACTTTTAGGGCCTCAGTTGCCCCTTAAAGAGAGGCCTTATGCGAACGGGCAACATGTCAATCAACTCGTCTTCATTTGTTCCACCCTACAGCACCTTTTATTTGATCAGATTTGCCCATCTAGAAGGTTTTCTGGGAGGTTGTCACTTTTAGGGCCTCGGTTGCCCCTTAAAGAGAGGCCTTATGCGAACGGGCAACATGTCAATCAACTCGTCTTCATTTGTTCCACCCTACAGCACCTTTTATTTGATCAGATTTGCCCATCTAGAAGGTTTTCTGGGAGGTTGTCACTTGTAGGGCCTTGGTTGCCCCCTAAAGAGAGGCCGTATGCGAACGGGCAACATGTCAATCAACTCGTCTTCATTTGTGCCACCCTGCAGCACCTTTTATTTGATCAGATTTGCCCATCTAGAAGGTTTTCTGGGAGGTTGTTACTTTTAGGGCCTTGGTTGCCCCATAAAGAGGGGCCTTATGCGGGCGGGCAACATGTCAATCAACTCGTCTTCTTTTGTGCCACCCTGCAGCACCTTTTATTTGATCAGATTTGCCCATCTATAAGGTTTTCTGGGAGGTTGTCACTTTTTGGGCCTTGGTTGCCCCATAAAGATAGGCCTTATGCGGACGGGCAACATGTCAATCAACTCGTCTTCATTTGTGCCACCTTACAGCAGGTGCCATTATTCCTGTTTTGATGGAATAAAAAATGTCAAAATGTCAAATAAGGAATAAGTAACTAACTTCACATCGCTACCGATCCACCACCAAAACGATCGTGCTGCTTAACGGTTACGTCATGGTATTGTTTGTTCCACCGCCGCCACACTCTGTTTCGCCTGTCGTGGAAGTCGAGAGTGAACCTCAATTCATCGGAATTACTCCACCGACGATTGTCGCAGCGTTGTTGTGCGCCACACCAATCACGCCTTGCTGCGATGTGACGTTCAGTCGAACGTGGAATTATTCGAGGTCGTCGAACGTACAAATTCCAGCTGTGTAGGCGATTTCGGATACTCAGACCACTGACTCGCACATCTGCAGCTCGGTTCAGCTGCTGTCCAATTTCTGAGGCACTTTGATGGCGATCACGTAATGCTGTGGTCCGGATGGAACGATCCTGGTTAGCAGTTGTCGACCTTGAGCTACCTGACCGACGTCTGTCATCAACATTGCCTGTCTGACGGTAACGTGAGCACAACCTGCTAAACACCGACTGAGTAACGTTGAGAATATGAGCCACTACAGTCTGTCTGTTGCCAGCGTCCAACGTGCCAACGGCACGTAAACGACGTCCGAAAAAGCCCGTCCAGTACAAATGAAAATTTCAAAACGTACCCCATAGACATTAACGGGTAGGCCCCTACGAAGTTTTTGTGGCCCGGTAACATTCATCATCCACACTAAACTTGGTAGGTATTATTGATGTCACGGTCCAATCACGCGTATCTCCTACTTTTTGTGAATAGTATATAGAGTGCCTTGGATCACTCGTCTTGTTCAACAAATCTATTTGTTTTGCCAATAAATTTCTGCACTGCATTGAAAAATTTTAAATATATATATTTAGAATGTTGTTTCAACCCTTCATTCATGAACCCTTAGTACAACATCGTCCTGTTCTCAGTCATATATTTACAGATATCGAGCTGAAATGTGTCACCCTGGGGTAATTTTACCAGAAAACTATGGGATAAGTCCCGATTGCGAATGATGTTGCCACACTGGTAAAACTGTCAACCACGGCCACTCTGGGAGCCTGGATAGCTTGTGGAATAATCGTGCAAAGCATACTGATCTCCGCTAGTTGTAAATAATTGTGAGTTTATTAAAAAAATATGATGATATTTAAATACGGTGTGTTTTGTGTTGGTTGCATTTTATGGGGACATGAGTACACCAATTTCTCTACAAAACCGAGTGGGGGAGTTCTGTGTTCCGGAAGGAATCAGCAAACTTCTTAGTGTAGGAGAGAACCCGAGAGATAGGTGACTACGAGTATCGGGGGGGGGGGGGGGGGGGGTAAATATAAACATCACAGGAACTTGAGGAAGAGGCATCTTCCGAAACCAGACAAATAAATTGATTCTGAAGGGGAGGCGAATACTTAACCATATGAAACTTATGTGGAGAAACAGTTTGGAAAGAAGGGGGCTAGGGATGTCATCAAGCAGTTCGTCTCCGAGTGTTGGAAGGAGAGAAGAAGCGTGGGAATAGGGAAGCAGTTGGGAGTACAGGGGGTATCCAAGGCCTTCTCATCCGAGAACCGCAACAAATCAGCGGTCGGCCAAAGTGTATATATATGATGTTATATATCTATTGCCGTGAGATATCATGCTCGGGGCGTGGGCTGTGCTCGCTGCTTGATGATAACCTGAAGGCCAGGAAACAAAGAATTTCTGAGTTCGGAAAACTTAGTTTGTTCTCAATCACCCGAAATACTGCTTGATTTAAACTGTTTTGTTTTTGTTGGTAACCATGGCAGCTTGGAAACATCAAGTAGATTTTAGTTAATAGAGTGACAGATTTGTCTACCCAGTTATTAATAATGCCTGTCAAGTCAAAGGCAATCGCATGCTAGGTGTGATACAAGCATTACAGATAAATGGTATTTGCAAGCCTCCCCCATGCCCTTATAAAAAAGTACCATGGTAAACCATGGTAAATCCCAAAATACCCTGGTAATACCGTGGTATTACCATGGTATTACCAGGGTATTTTGGGATTAACCATGGTTTACCATGGTACTTTTTTATAAGGACAAAATCATTTGACCACGGATCGGGGCGAGGTTCAACTTTTGTGATGTTTTCTGCTTAAAAGACGTTCTGAAGATTTTGAATGATTTTATGAAAAAAGAAGAAAATCTCTGTTTGAGCTTTATGACCCCGGCTAGAGTGAGGGGCGTCTTTCTGCCTTAAAACGAGTTTTGAGGGGTTTCGAGTGAATTACTTTCAACGTTGTGTTGTGTTAACATTTCAACCAAAACAAACCGGAAATTTGGTAACTAGGGGGGGGGGGGGGGTTATTAGAACTAACATGGTTGGAGAATTTTAGATCATAGTTATTGTAACCCTATCATTAATTAACCTTTGAGACACTACAACGTCAGGCTACACTCCTACATTTACATATATTGAGCTGAAATATGTCACTTAAGGTGATTTTACCAGAAAAAGGAATATGGGATGGATCCCGATTGCGTTTGATGTTGCTTTAATGGGAAACATAGTAAATCTGGGGGACCGAAGCGCTGGTGGAATAATAGTGAACAGCAAGGAGACCTGGAGTAGTTGTAAATAAGTGTAAGTTTGTGATAAGTTTTGTTTGCATTGTTTGGGGACCTTCACGCCAATTTCTCTAGAAAATCTGAATTATAAAATCGCCATCTTCAATATTCAAGAGACGCTTCTGGTTGTATGCACAGGGAAACTATATGGTCTTAAATTCTGCCAGCAATAATGAGCGGTAGGATATCCGTTTTAATAATCCTGGTCTTGATATGATAGTGTTTTACTAGTACGGTACTTGGTACAGCAATAATGAGCGGTAGGATATCCGTTTTAATAATCCTGGTCTTGATATGATGGTGTTTTACTAGTACGGGACTTGGTACAGCAATAATGAGCGGTAGGATATCCGTTTTAATAATCCTGGTCTTGATATGATAGTGTTTTACTAGTACGGTACTTGGTACAGCAATAATGAGCGGTAGGATATCCGTTTTAATAATCCAGGTCTTGATATGATAGTGTTTTACTAGTACGGTACTTGGTACAGCAATAATGAGCGGTAGGATATCCGTTTTAATAATCCACGTCTTGATATGATAGTGTTTTACTAGTACGGTACTTGGTACAGCAATAATGAGCGGTAGGATATCCGTTTTAATAATCCAGGTCTTGATATGATAGTGTTTTACTAGTACGGTACTTGGTACAGCAATAATGAGCGGTAGGATATCCGTTTTAATAATCCTGGTCTTGATATGATAGTGTTTTACTAGTACGGTACTTGGTACAGCAATAATGAGCGGTAGGATATCCGTTTTAATAATCCACGTCTTGATATGATGGTGTTTTACTAGTACGGTACTTGGTACAGCAATAATGAGCGGTAGGATATCCGTTTTAATAATCCACGTCTTGATATGATAGTGTTTTACTAGTACGGTACTGATGTGATAGAGGCTAATTTTACAAGTACGGTGCTTGATACTGCCTCAATACATATTCGTTCCAAAATTATTACTTCAAGGACAAAACCGAACTAAATTGATGCATAGCGTACTATGCCTACTGATTAGACAAAGAAAAACGGTTGAGCCCTATAGCTAAGCCTAGCGGAACCTCCCGTGCATGAGAAAAAATATAAACACCAAAGAAATGAAGTTTTACCAGCCATTAGGAAGGCAAAACCCTCATACTTATCAAAAGCCTAGTTTATCCTGAATATCCACGAAACATCACCATCTGGTGGAATACTTTGAAATTCTGCTTAAGTAATAAAGTATCAGAAATTCATACTATAAACCATTCAAACAATGGCCACACCTCAAATACAGAGAAAGCTGAAGAACTCAACGAATACTTCTATTCCATATTGGCCAACAGTCGACAGTTCAACACTCATTCTCAATAAGAAGGGCCAAACAATGTCGTCAACGGATAATCCTGAAATGGTCATGGCTTTTCCAAATATTGTTTTTCCCCGTTTTTAACCATGTCAAACTTAAAACATAAATCACCCCAAGAAACCAGACTTCCCAATTTTTTTCTAGATTAAGTTTTTGTAAAAGTGCGATTTTGAAACGTACGTTACTGTCGCCGTGCACATTTTCGATGTTCATCCCCATTTTCTCCCGTTTCCTTAGTTCGGGAACACTACAATCTTTGTTTGTTATGAAACGTAAACACATGGCAGTTACTGTCATACCGTTCTTACACAGAAAAAGCAAAGCACTCGTAAGCGCCAATATATAATAGCCTGTGTCGCCTAAAATCGGACTCAAATGTTCATATTAACTTGCAGGCATAGACAGTTTGCCTGTACTAATCTTTAAATTGAAATTCTACATGATTTGGGTGCTTCCCAATTCGTACTGTGTTAACCTGTAGCGGTTACGTCTTAATACACACCTTTGAGTAAACACATTGATGACAAAGTTGGAAATTCAGTGGTTAATTTTCACGCAGAAATGTACGTTACCAGTCGGGGCTCGCAAGAATAGAAGATGGGAAATATATAACCATTTTATTTCTTTAGGCCACCCTATAACACATATAGAAATTTACTACTTTGATTTTTTCAACAAAGATTCTGACCGCTGTTAAAGAATGAAGCATTACTGAAATGAACGTTACAGAAATGTACGTTACGTCAAAAATGAATCCAAGTCTCTGCACGTGTCTGTTTTCAAGGAAACGCCAACACGTGCGTACTGGTTGACCGCCATTGATATTTTTTGCAAGCCGAAAGCGTGGTTTGTGTATCATTACATGTTTCTATTTGAAAATTTGAAAATTTCAACGGTGAAAAAATAAAGGACCAGGGACGTCGTGAAACCAAAGGTAGGTCGAAGTTAAGTATTAGTCAAACAAATTCATTCAGGTAAGTTTTTATTTTTGGACGGGAAAAGTGAGATTGTTGATTACGAGGGGCTTGAGAATTGCTTTATTCGCGGGAGTTTGCATAAAGTGTAATGAAATGTATGTTATCAATGGTAACGTACATTTCACATTTTCCAAATTCGGGTAAAGCATTTGTTGCCGACAAAATGAAGGAAAATTGCGACATTCTGATAACATCTATTCCAAAATTCCTTTGAATGATGGATAACTTAGAAATATCCGTAGTCTGCATCAGGGGCGTAGCGAGGATTCTATAAGGGGGGGGGGGGGGGGGTAGCCAGTTCCTTTTCTTTTCTTTTTTGAGGTTGGGGGGTGCTACCTTGATATTTGGAAGGTTGTTGTGGGGGTTCAGGGTTCTCCCCTATAGTCCTACTTCAGGGAAGTAGGAGGATAGGGTAACGACCAGAGGTTCCTAGTTAGGACAGACAAGTGGGAGGAGGGGGGTAACGACCAGAAGGTCCTAATTAGGACAAGGCCTCCTCGAAATGTGTTTTGCAAAATTTAGTGCTCGAAGATCGAATTTGAGGCATGTGTAGCCCTATTTTGGAGAGTATTTTTGGACTCTAAGTGATGTGAAACTTGCATTGGGTCAATGTTGTTTTTTTTTTGGGGGGGGGGGGGGGGGGGGGACTAACATTTTAGAGTCCGCAGACAGATATTGGCAGGTCATATTCTTCTTGATGAAATAAAAGAGAGCTACAGCAAAAAAATCATTCTGGGCACTGTAAAAACAAATTATACACTGTAATATCTGGTAAGATCATAAAGATGTACCGTGCAAAAACTTGGATGAGTAGGGCCACTGGCCTAAACAGAAAACGAATAGGGGTGAATATAGCAGCTTCAACAAAGCGATGTCGAGTTCAAGGACATTTTGGTGCGCAAATTATAGAATTTTTTAAAGAGACAATACAACTGCCCGAAAAAAAAATCATTTTTTCAAATTTACAATCCTCACCACAATAAACTTGTCGACATGTATCCATGTATATCTCCCTTTACGTATTAGGGCTTAGAATATGTACGTTACCGAATATTTACGGTTTAGAACTTTTATTGGTGTTTTTTTTTCCTTAAAAAACGACACTGAGCTTATATCTACTGTTCTGTAAGGGTTTGAAATGCAAACGTATAGTCTCGCTATCTGAATAGCTACAGGAAACAGTATTTTTTTTTAAAATGTACGTGATTTTGATCATTTTGTGTGTTAGCATGCCTTTTAAAAAAACCCCATTAAGTTTCAAAGTTATCAAAGGCTACCAAACAATGCATGGCATATGTTCTACATGAAAGGCTTCTTTTTAAGACTTTTCCGAATTTAACATATGTGCTGAGCAATTGCGAAATGTACGTTACAGGGTGTAATATCTCGAAGTACGAGTATTTTAGTTATGTTGGTTTATACTGACTGTTATGAAAGATAGATTCTCTTGTAAAGTACTTACATGCGATTTTGACAGGCTCGATAATTTCGATCCAGTTTTGGCGTAAATACCTTATAAAACATTTGAGACATAGCAGGGTTTTTTTTATGAACAATTGGTAATCACTCTCTTTTTTATCTTTGGCTTCATCAGCACACGGCGTGCAAAATATTGATTGTTTACTTACATATACTTCTATGTTAATGTTCTACCAATGGAAGTGTTTTTAATTTCGTTCCATTGTTTTGTAAGGTGTTACTGTTTGTAATAAAACATATCAATAAGAACATCTTGTATGACGTAACGTACATTACATTTTACGTTTTATGAAAAAATCAACATTGGATTCAAGTGGTCACACATATTAACCCTTTACCCAACGTAACGGCCAAAACCGGCCAGCGCTATTCTCAAAAATCGCCAATTAATTTTCACTATTTTTTTCATTTTTTGTCTCAAAAACATAGGTTATGACCCCTCATTGGAACGAGCTCGTCGAGCTCGTTCCAACGAGGGGTCATAACCTATGTTTTTGAGACAAAAAATGAAAAAAATTAGTTATTCAAGAATTTTTTTTGCAAGTGTCGTCTGCTTTTCACGTTAGGTAAAGGGTTAAACCAAACCATGAGAGTTGCATTTTTTTAAATCCCATTTTTTGGAACATCAGCATCTGGAAAAAAAACAAATTTATGTAATTCCGGTCAAATCGTTTTTCTTCTCTGCCACACTGGATATGGACTCACTTATTGAGGATGAGTGCAAATGCCTCCACTCATTCCCACTGCTCCACAAACATTTAATTCTTAGAAGCCGGGGAATCAAAATGAATTTATTCAACATGACATACCGCGAAAAACTTATAGTAAAGCAGGTGCTTCTAGTTAAGTGTCGTCTGCCTATTGGACGCACCTGCTCAGTGTTTAATTCTCCCCCAGCCCAAAGATAGCCGAACCGTCGCAGCCAGATTACCTGCAGTATTACATCGCATGCAAGAAAACTCGACTCCCGGCTTCGAAGAGTTAATTATAGTGAAGTATACGAAGCGATTAAATCTAATAATAATAATAATACTTTGTCCGGTCGCTGATTTGTTGCGGTTCTCGGGTGAGAAGGCCTTGGTTAGCCCTGTACTCCCAACTGCCTCCCTATTCCCAAGCTTCTTCTCTCCTCCCAACACTCGGAGACGATCTGCTTGATGACATCCCTTGCCCATTCTTTTCAGTCTCTCCGACTGGCATATTAACCCTCTTATTTGAGACTCTCACAAACCATATGTCCTTCATTCTCCCATCCCACTTCCCCATTATACTCCCAGTGGATGTTATGCTTTTAGACTGGTATTTTGGGCATTCTAGAAGAAAGTGTTCAAGGGTCTCCATCACGCCCAAATTACGCACCTGGCACTCCTGTTCACTGTTGTGCCCAATTTTCCCCCTCAGCTCCAGGGACCGCGACCTCAGCTTGAACAACAGTGACCCCAAAGGTGTCATTAAGGTACTCTTCAAAACCAGGCTTCTCTTTATCACACATGCCACCCCAGTTTGCCCCTGCGTCTAGGTCCGTGAGCTCCAATGTGTTGTTCACTATTAACTCCCTCACTTGGACCATCCACCATGTCTTGGAATTTGAGTTGAAAATACTCTGGAGCAATAAATGTTATTGTGCCGTAATGCAAACTGCAGCCGAAAGGCCACAAGTTAACTATCTTCAATGAGTTCCCAGTTTATAGTGAAAGTTACAGATGAGTGCAGCAAATTAGATCTGGTGACTCTGGTCCGAATTTTTAGCAAGATCCAAACCTTCTTTACGGGACGCATTTCGTAAATTTGGGACCCCGGAAGTGACGTCATGTCACGTGACCTGGTGGCGCCATGTTTGGTTAGTTTAAACATATTTTATTTGCCATAAATTTGCAAAAAGGATTGGAGTACAAGTTATACAACTTATGTTAACTCCTCTCCATAAATACAACAGAAAAAAAACAATACATAGATGCGGCTACAATAAATATAGATTGGTTCACAAATGAATAGGGATTTACACTATTTACAATTGAAATGTAAGTTGTTTGTTGAAACAGGCAGCCATGTACGTAATAGGGTCTCGAGACAGGGAATACATACGGTTGGACACTGTTGACTTTCTCTACGAAAGCTCTTGAATGGCAAGATAAAGGGGGGGGGGGGGGACGTTTATAGTACGTCTCGTCTAGTGCAAAAGAGAGACTAGTCGAGAGTATAATGACTCAATTGAAGCGGCCACTAGCTAGGATGAACGCTTGGGTTTTCAGAAAGATATATTCGTTTTGTTTTGTTGACAGTGTGTGTTTACCGTACAAGAGATCGGTTTCGGATGATATATCAAAATCTCGAAGAGAATCGAGTAGTGTAATCCTGGGGCCAGTGTATCGAGGGCACACCAGGAGATAGTGATGAGCATTTTCACAGGGATTACCACACATACACTTTGGGTTGGCCAGAATATAGTTTTGGAACTTGTCATTATTTAGGTCGCTGCAGTTATTACGCAATTTTGAGTGTAAAATGTTGGTCTTTCTTTTACCCACACGAAAATAAAGAGGTGGTCTGGGGATCAAGTTCAGTTGGGCATAGATTTGTTTGAACTCCGTTAGTGTTGCGGCTCTGGTGAGTACGTCTGGTAAGTTGTTCCAGCTTTTTGTGGTGGACGGGAAAAAGGATTTTTTGAAACGCTCCGTTCTTGCCGGATAATACGTGAATCTGTTGGGGTTGCGAAGGTTATACATTGAGATATCGTGCGTTCGAGGGGGGTAACAATGCATTGAGGTAATTTGGAGTTTCATTGTTGATAATTTTGAAAAGAATGCAGTATTTGTGCTTTTCGCGTCGCTTCAAAAGGGAGGGCCACCCTAGTTCAGCCAGAAGTTGATCAGCAGAGACAGATCGCGTTAAGCCAGTAATGATAAGCGCAGCATCAAGCTGAAGTCTGTCAAGATTCTGAGTCAAATATTCGGGTGCGCAGTTCCACACTACGTCGCTGTAATCAAGTAGTGGTTGAATGAAGGTGAAATAGATTTGTTCCAAGGTTTTTCTGTTCAGAATGAATTTCAGTTTGCGAAGGAAAGACAGACGGGTGTTGACTTTCTTGCATATTTCAGTTATCTGGGAGTCCCAGTTTAGATTAGATTGGAGAATTAAACCCAGGTGCTTGTGATCTTCAGTGAATGAGACTGGATTACTATCAAAACTTAAGGTGGGATAGTCTGTTCCGCCATTACTGCCATAGTGGAATAGAACTGCCCTTGTCTTAGCAGGGTTGAATGAGACGAGCCATTGAAGAGACCAAGTGTTAAGTTTTCCAAGGTTTCATTTGAGGGAAACGGTAAGATTTTCAATATTGTTTTTGCAATCAGTTAAACATGTATCGTCGGCATACAGTCCAGCAAAGGCGTCGATGATCTCAGCAATGTCATTGATATAGATTAGGAAGAGAAACGGACCGAGAACCGAGCCTTGGGGCACTCCAGCTTGAATGAGTCTGTAGTTGGAAAAGGTAGTTTGGACGAGAACCCTTTGCTGTCTTTCGTGCAGGTAGTCCTGAATCCATTCAATAAGGGTTCCAGAGATGCCATATTGGCGAAGTTTGAAAACAAGGCCTTTATGCCAGACTCTCTCAAACGCTTTTGAAATGTCGCAGAAAATTGCACAGGTCTGAAGGCATTTATCAAGAGAGAGACAAATGGAATGGTAGAGTTCTAATAACTGGAAAGTTGTGGAGTGGCCTGGAAGAAAGCCGGATTGGAATTCATACAGTAATTTATTTTCTTGGAAATAACTAAATAGATACATCAGAACTAATTTTTCAAATATTTTAGCCAGAGTCGGTAGAAATGAAATAGGCCTTTTGTTCGTCACTTCTGTTGGGTTATCTTTCTTAAATATTTGTATAACATCTGCTTTCTTCCATTCAGATGGGAATTTATGTAAATCCAGAGATTTTGCGGAAGAGGATGCTCAGTGGGAGTGCAATCGAATTCGCAGTTCCCTTAAGCATTCTGGCACTAATTCCGTCGTGTCCATGAGCTTTGTTGCTGTTTAGGGACTTGATTATTGAGGTAATATCATCTTCTGTAAACAATATGTTTGAGAGATTGCGAGTACATTTAGGAATAAATTCGGGAAGGGTATGATTTTAATCATCGACAAATCCATTGCTTATAAAGGTTTCATTCAGTAAGTTAGCTTTTTCTGCGTCGGTGAAGGCCATGTCGGCAGTGGAGTTGGGATAGCGCTTAAGAGGAGGGATTGATTTGGATGAATGATTGCCGAGGACATGTTTGGTGATGTGCCAGAATTGTTTGGGGGATGAACAATCAGTTACTTTATCTTGCAATTTTTTTTCAAATTGGGCTTTGAAATACTTCTTCATGCTAATTATTTTGGCGACACAATTCATTTTATATGCATCGGACAGCATCGAATTATCAACATCAACATAGTATCACAAACGCGCTCGGACACTTTCAACCTCAATATATTCAATTACAAGGAAGAGAAGATCACAGAAAAAGAAACAAATAGACACTCCATTAGTTTTCAAAATTATTGTATTTTATCTTTCATGCATTCATTTCATTTTATCATGTTTTACCTTTTTCAAGTTTGCCAAATAAGATATTCGTCGAAAAAGCGGAGCTTTTTAATTTAGAGGGAGGCATATATCACAGGGTTGTTATTTTACGGTTATTCTAAATTTTAAATAAGTAAACAATTAGAGTTATTTAGAATGAATGAAAGAAAGAAACTTTTTAATAATCAGTGTGAGTAAACTGGGTAAGCGCATTAATTTAATTAAGTTCGTATTCGGAAAGCGTTCTTTGTTCAGTCGCTGTCATGCAGGGACTGTATAAACAAAGCATTCCAAATTAGAACTTATTGGAAAGTCAGTTCATGTCACTGCAGGTCATCAAAGCCGTCTTTTCTAAATTAGCACCTTTGCCCAAATAAAGTTTTTGATTGGTGATGCGCGCGCCTATATAAGACCCTTCGAGTTAACTTCAAGACTTCGTGCATACGCATTCACATTGATTGATTGATTCACACCTTGGATTCCGAGGTGTCAACAACTATACAATGGAGCTCCCAATTGTTATACAAGAGACACTGGTCAGAGTGAAGGCTACCCTTGCTACCACCTGGAGCATCCAGGTGCTCAAGGGTAAAATTCACCTGACAGTGGATTTTGAGAAGGAAACCGAACCGCCGTCCTTGGAGAGGTGTAGCACCTTTCGCGAGGGGATTTCCCCCCGCACTGGTCACCCTCCAAGTGATACGGACTCGCAGGATGATGCCAAGAATACGGATGCAGCCGAAGGAAAGAAGAAAAGGAGAAGAAAGAAGGGACCTTCCGCCAGACGACGTGATGCCCGCCGACTGACGGTGTTTGTGGAGAAGAAAAGGATGGAAAAGGAAGAGAGGGAGGCTAACCATGGCGTTGAAAGCTCAATGCCTGCTACCCCTGGCCGCTCCACGTCCACGCCGGTTCCCCCACTCCTGTGGAGGGTCCGGAGGATGCTGGTTCGCCAGGCAACACTCCAATCTCTAGCCCATCACACTCTTCCTCGGAAGAGGAGATGGAGGAGGGAGGTTTGTTTATGGTGCAGGAAGTTGAGCCGGACAGCGCACATGTAGCTACACCCGCTCTTGCTCTTCCAGCCTTTTCCGACCAGGACACCATCCAGGAAGCTCACACCGCGGAGTCCGTGGAAAGCATCCTTGGGGAAAAGGTCAGGGATGACGAGCATCTAGCCCTTCTCCAACAAACGTTGAAGACCTTGGATAACCGCGGACTCTTAGAAAGTACGATTAGAGGAGCATTACAGAGTGTTAGCAACCACTATCTGCACACTACTCCAGAGAGCTCTCCATCACCGGCAGCTGCAAGGGCTAGACCATACCAACCTAGTCAGCCCTCCAGTACCCCTCCTTCAACACCACCAAAAGAGGTATCACCATCACAGCCTCCTCCTCCAAAAAAGAACAGGAGGAAACATAGACGGCGCTGAGTACCATCTCCATTTGCCATCTTTGCCACGCCCGGACAACACAAATCATCTACAGTTACAGAGGGTCGAAAGGGGCTTGTCCCCCATACCGTCCCTGCGCGCCTTCGGCGCGCGGAATCATTTCGTTCGGCTTCAAGACAGACTCGCTAGGATGGAATAATCAGCCAGACTCCGAATCATCCAAGTCTTGTGGTTTCTAGACAATCGTACCCACGGCAACTCGTACCAGTCAAGTCGTACCCAAAATTGGACGACTCGTACCCATTTTCGGCTGGACAACTCGTACCCACAATTGGACAACTCGTACCCAAGGTTGGACAACTCGTACCCATGGCTGGTCAACTTGTACTTGGTGTTTAATTGTGTTTAATTGTATGGGCGAAGGCCATTAATGGCCTAAGAACTATAGAAGCGGGGTTTTTGCTTTTGTTTCATCCGTTTAAGGTGCTATAATAGTAATGGAAATCAGTTTACTTTGAAATTCCTTCGTCAGATATTCCATGAATATGAATTAAATATACACAAAGTTTACGTCTGAATGACGGCTGTGATACACAGAACAGGAAACATATATTCATTGACCGTACTTTGTTGATAGCAGGCACCAGTGGTTCCTGAAAGTCTGCAATCGTATTCGGACGAGAACTGGCGTGAATGACACCCCCCCCCCCCCCCCCACCACCCTCCAACCCCGTGTGTTAACATTACGCGTCACCGCGGGCCATGGGCGCAGATCATGGGGGGGGGGGGGGGACGTGCCACCCCGATCTCATCAAGGGGGGACATGGTATGCCATGTCCGCCCCCCCCCCCCCCCCACCACTGGGGGACATGATATGACATGTCCCCCACTATGCTCCCCCACTGCTGCACCCTCTCATCAATTTTAATGCGAGATTCACTTCTGATACACGTTCAACTAGTCCAAACTTGGACCCACAGTTCGTAATATAATTTTGGGGTTGGTACGGCCTGTACTGTAGCCGTATCAACCACAAAAATTATATTACGGACTATGTCTGTGGGTCCATGTTTGGACTGACGTAACGTTCAACGAACAGTTGTTCAACACTGCGCCTTCAAATAAGTTGTTACTCAGCCAGGCACAGCTGTGGGTTGCACGAATGCATAAGCAGCATAACTATTTGATATCGGAATATCAATGTTGCAGACAGAATTCTTATGCAGAGAGAGTAATAGGCCGGTACTGAGCTCGTGAAAATGTGCAAGACAGTATCGTCTGCTTTGTTTACATTTTGAAAACGAAATTTATCGATCGAATTCATTCAATTCACGCGACTTGTTGATGACGTATGTGTCGGGCTGTTATTGGATCTGTTAATCCATTAACGGGCCCGACACATACGTCGTCGCTGTATCTGTTGGGCCCTTATGCTAATCCACCGCACAGTTGAATTGTGTTAATCTAATAGGGAACGCTCTGTAAAGCGGGAACAATTATGGTTAAGCATTTTGACAAAATTACAACAGGATGTTGAAAAACATATTTTTTTCTACTAAATAATTAAGAGAAATTATACCCCAGAGGCCACCAGAATGCACCATTTGAAAGCGCAATTTAAAAATTTTCTTGGGGGGAGAACCCCCCAACCCCCCCCCCCCCCTCGGCCGGCTCGTGCCTGCGGCACTCGCTGCAGATGCCTTCGGCATCTGCCCGTCCCCCCCCCCACTTTTTGGAAGAGATCTGCGCCCATGCCGCGGGCTACACAGTAAACCAATTCAGATTCAAATTCAGACACCCGCTTTCTGTGCTTCAGTTTTGGGAAATAGAGTACTGGAAAAAACTAAAAGGTCTCGCATCTAGGCCTAGGCTCTGCAAATTATCAGGGTGAAAACCATAGCCTTCGTCGCATTAACTCTTGCCTTTCCTAATTAATAATGCCACTCTCCACCTTTAGATTATTTTTCGTGTGGCAAAGTTACATCACTGGTGAGGCGCCACTCCGGTCAGGCGAGAAAGGATTTCATTGTAAATTGAGAGTCCAGCCGGATTTTGTACTTGAAGGGCAGCACATTTACCCGCTGGGAAGAAAAACGGCAAACAATGACCAGTGATAGACTGAAACAAGAAGACCACAAATGATGTTCATTTTTTTAAAAAATCTAATTGAAAAGCTCTGATACATCTCTCTATGAGTCCACCAGCTCGCATCAACTGATTTCTGTCGGAAATTTTATGGTCAACACCGACACACCTGAAAACTCGTCGGTCATTTAATTTAGACTTACCTGGCAGTGACAGGTGTGAGATCACGAAGAATTATTTTCTATCGTCTATTACCTTATAGTCGATTGGTGTTTAATTTTCGCCATTTAAGTTAATCTTCCAGTTGGGAGGTGTGTTTTTCTAACAATTATCTTCCATGACAATCATGAAAATTAAATGATAATTAGCATTTTTGTAAGGTTTGCAATTAGACTATAAATGTGAATAAAAGTGAATCTCTCTCTCTCCCCCCCTCTCTCTCTCTATATATATATAGGCACCTGACTCTCGTGCCTCGACCGATCGAAACAAAAATTGGCGCAGGTCTATATAGATGTAATTTGAACAGGAAAGGACTTCTGATGGCCACGATCGCGTCCGACATCGCGTTAATCCTTCAACTAATGAAGGGGTGGGTTAGGGTGGGGGAATGAGCCTCGATCGCATCTGATTTTGCATTAACCCTGCAGCACGTGAACTGCTGTGTATGACTACCAGTACAACAAAATATTACGTAGAAAAGCCCTCAGAAGTTTTACGAAGAGCCAAAGATTACCCGATTTGGGGGAGGGGAGGTGGGAGTGGGGGGTTGGGGGGGGGGGTCGTCTCCCGTATCTACACCACTGTATTAATATATAATTTAAATACTTCCTGTTTCCTTCGAATTGCTCTCTTGATGAAATGTTCATACCGACGAAATTGACTTTCGGCGAAGTCTGTTCAGACTGTTCTGCTGAGATAAGTGCTAAAAATGGAAAGTTTTTGCCTTTATGCACACCCATTGAAAGCAGACACAAATCTTCTCAAGTCCTTCAGCCAATATTCGCCTTCGTCCACACAATTAAAGACCAGGTACATGTTGACCAACTGTGGGTACGAGTTGTCCAACCTTGGGTACGAGTTGTCCAACTGTGGGTACGAGTTGTCCTGCCGAAATTGGGTACGAGTCGTCCAATTTTGGGTACGACTTGACTGGTACGAGTTGCCGTGGGGATGATTGTCCTGATGCCAGTTTTGTAACCCTGTATTCCGTTCCATTCAGGGGAGAATTCAAACCGGATAAAACTGTATGGGAAGTTCTGGAGGAGAATCTCTAGTTCATTAAGGCCGAGGAGAGTAAATTAATGTTCTTACAGAATAAGGATACGGGGTCAAAAGCAAGTGAATAGTGCACGGGAATGGCTAAAATTTGTAGAAATGTTGAAGCTGATCATGACGGTAAAAATGAGCATTGCAGATGCAGCCCACGAAAGCAACAGGTGGGTGGACACATCACAATCACATGTATTCGCATAATATTTGTGACTCCACCACAATGTGGAAGAGAACTGCATGTTTCAAAAGAAACTTCTCGTGCCCAAAACAAGGCGTGGCACCATCATCCATCGTACGATTTTTCTTTTAATTTTATTTTAAATTTTGCCGAATCTAATTGTCGATTCGTTGTGGCTTTAGTTCTGGTCATAGTCTCGACAGGCATGCCATTGGAGGCATAATTGAAAGTAACGGATGAACTGTACACTTTCGGCTCAGTGGCACCGGAGGTATCGGGTGAGTGCCGCCCATTGCAAGTTCTGGTCTAGAGAGTTCGGCCCAGTCAGTGAATTCGGCCCAGTCAAAAGAGAGTTCAGTCCAGTTATAAGTGAGTTCGGCCCAGTCATAAGTGAGTTCGGCCCTGTCAGTAAAACAGTCTGATGAGTCATAAGTGAGTTCGGCACGGTCATAAGTGAGTTCGGCCAAGTCAATAGTAGAACAGACAGATTATTATTGGAATGGCATTACAGTGATAAGAGAGTTCGGATCGGCCACAAAAACAGCTTTGGTTATTTATTGTTTTTTATTATTATTTTACTATTATTATGCCTATTATTTTTTGTTAGGCCTAAAAAAATAAAAAATCTGTTTCTCAGGCCCTCCTGCATTGTCCTTTTGGCTGCCGCATGCTCTCTTTTTATAACCAGTTTAAACTTAAAAAAAATAAAAATTAAATGGTTTATGTCTGATATTTTACCCAAGTTAAAAAAATTGATGAATTTGTCCCTTGAGTGCAAGAAGGCTTTGCAATGCTTTAGCATCACAAAGTCTTCTTGCGCTCAAGGGATGAAATACACCACCCCCATGCTATTCTGTAGATTATGAGGCCTAAAACTTGAACCAAGAACATGAACTTTTGATGGCAAAGAAGTAATTATTGAAATAAAAAATAAAATAAAAAGCCGCTCGCCCGCATGCAATTTCACAAATAATGGCCTGAGAAACAGAAGATCTACTTTGTGTGGCCTTATCTTATGTTTTTTCAACAATCATTCTGTTTGATTTGAATGTCTTTGAGTGACTTTCATTAAAAGGTAACAGCTGGTCTGTGTTTTTGTTTTTCTCCTAATAAAACAACACATGGTGTGAGTAGAGTTAAAAAAGTTGATAAAGTATTCCAAACTGTATTCAACATCATACCTATTACTATTGCAGTTAAAACTGTATTCACCATCGTAACTATTACTATTATAATATTACTATTGTAGTTGTGAACAATGTGAACATAAACAATATTCGACATTGAGGCCAATACTATAAAAGTTTTACAAATGTATTCTCAACAATTATATTTTCTAGTTATGACTTTAAATGGGTTAATAGGTAGAAAATACAATTCTAGGAAATACAATTGTAAAAGTTTTATAGTACTCAATTGCTCATGGATATACAGGGACTAAAGGGAGAGGAGAATGACAGGCTTGGCAATTTCAGGAGAGCGATTTTTTAGCTCTCCTTACTGCCCTCCTGAAAGAATTAAGGAGAGCGAAAAATTGCCCTCCTAAATATTTTGGTCTGGGATGATTGAGATTACATGTATTATGCTCACATTAAATTTTTGTTGTAAAGCAAAAATGTAATTTAACTTGGAAGTCACATAACATCATGTAATTTCATTTTGAAAGTGGTTTTGTGGTGAAAGGTAATGGCTTCAACCATACCCAAACACAGTTGCAATCATTTGAAGCAAAATGGGTCACAGCAATATTTTTTTTCTGTCAGTTTCAAGTTCAACAACTGACATCACAGTTTGAGGGGTAATTATTCAAGGAATATTGACACTATAATATACTACCATTACTACTATCCTGTCACTTGAAGCACTTGCACAAGGATGTGACTGTAGATTCAAGCAAACCTGTTGTCCAAGAAACTCATACGCCTACCACTACCACCTTCAACCCCCCAATGGGGGGTTGAAGGTGGTAGTGGTAGGCGTATGACTTTCTTGGACAACAGGTCTGGGTACACACACAGGTCTTGTCAAGTGTGTGTTCGGTTGTTGAGTGAGACATCTAGATGTCTAAGAGATTTCGCTTTACCTTAGCAAAGTTAATAAAACCACTGATGTTGTCTGTTGGTTTCAGTTTCAATGAGTTCGTTCAATTGGATACTTAAAATGCTGTGTAAAGCTAATTGCTCTCCTAAGCTGATTGAGGAGAGCGAATTTTTGCCCTCCTACTTTTTTCAGAATGCCAGGCCTGAGAATGATCACTCTCACTTGACATCACTCTCCTCACCTTTTCACTAGGGGAGCAATTGATCACTCGCCTTGATGATGCATGTAGAAATTATGTCTAAACATCACTTATATACTGCTTTTCAATCACCCGTTTGTTACTTGACCTAACTAGGAAATAATACTTGCAAAACATTATCTCGCATTACTAAAATCTTTCATTTTTGCTTTAAACATATGACACCTCATTGGAACGAGCTCAATGAGCTCGTTCCAATGAAGGGTCATAAGCTATGTTTTCAGAGTAAAAGTGAAAAATAAAATTTGTATGGTCATGTTCGTGTATAATGCTGGTCAGTTTGGGCTGCCATCATAAGTAAAGGGTTAAAATCACTCTCCTAAATTTTTCACTCTCGTAAAATCAAAATGAGGAGATGATCATTCACTCGCCTGCGTTTTCTTCTCTGTAGTCACTGGATATATATATAACCATAGATATGGGATAGTATCTGATATCTACATGTATGTATACAGTACATGGAGGGTGGATTGTCACCAAATCACTCATAGAGTGGAGGTATCACCCAAGGTACTACTCTCAAATTTTATACAGAAACACAAGAAGTGCAAGCAAAGTTTCAACCAATGGACTTCTGGGTTTAAACCGGAGGTCCATTGGCTGAAACTTTGCTTATTTTAATTACGCTTTGCAACAAATTAGCATTTATTGGTTAAGAGAAATCATCACTCCACGGGTGATTTGTTGATAATTTGTTTGTCTTGTTTATATGAATATGTTTTTGTTCTAATTTTAGTAAAAAGGTAAAGGTAAAGAATAAAAAAATGAAATATTAACCTTTTTTTTGTTCCCCAAAAGCATTTACTTTTGGTTGTGACGATTCCAAACGCATTTCATGATTGGGACGAACTCACTCACGCAATGGGCCGAACTAACTTATGGTAGGGTCAAACTCACTTGGGCCGAATTCACTTTCTAGGGTCGAACTCGTAATGGGCTGAAGTCACTGGCATTCACACCTGATCATTTTATCTGTGATTGTGAGAGTCGAAATGGAGGTCAATGGCCTACAGGCTACAAATTGTTGTGGTCCCAGTAAATATTTCCCTGTCACATTGGACCCAACATGAGTAGCACCCATCAAATTGGCATTGTATTTTATAGTTTTTTTAAAATACATTTACATCAGTCCGAGAAATCGAACAAAATTTCAAAGGTTGACAAGTAGAATACGTCACTGAGCGGCAGGGTTCTGAGACGTTTCGTCCAAAAGCCAGTTTGTACTGGGATGATTCATCCAAAATACAGTATCAGACCATGACGATTCATCCCAAAAGGTAATTTGGGGGGAAGAATGATCATACATATATGATGGTAGGGGAGAACTTAGTCACTGTAGTGACACTTTCCTCACATTCCCGGCAGAGTTCGCTTTCTTTAAATACATCTGATTTATCGCAAAAATAGAATATTTTGGAGAAGGGTCATTCAAGTGGAAAAATATCACAAAGTATAAAGAAATAATTCAGGTCCAACATATCTTGACAAATACTGAATGTCTGATATTTCGGCTGTTAATAAAGTGTAAATCACAGTCATTTCCTATGTAAACAATTTGGATCGTCCCCGATGTCCACCATTTTTAAATTGGCTGCATTCAGTAATCCCCCAAAGCAGTCAAGACTGACCAATACCTGCCAAGACCCACCGGAGCTGGTTGGTCGCAGTGAGCTTGAGTCAAATTTGACAGTTCTATCCGCAGTCAATTTCGCCGAAGGTTGCCAAAGGTGACATGCTCTTGAGTGTGGACTTTTAGGCCAAAGCCACTTTCAAGATGGCAGAAGGTGTCCCAATTATTGCTAAATTAGTGGCACTGCGCTGCCACTATCAAGAATCATATCAAGAGTACAATGATCTTATACAAAAAGGAGATCTAGAGTACATATCTAAATGTAATAAATATAGAATTTTGAAAATAATAACTTTCTTGTAAAAAAATAAATATTTGAAAATGTCAAGATTTCGATTTACTTCCACCTTTTCAACAAATTTCATTTCTATTGCAAGCGTTTCTGTTGCTATCACTTGCTTTGGTAGCTTCGGTAAGTTTTACGAAAGCACTGATGAGATGTCGGTGGTTTCGTCAGCTTTGGCCTATTACCGAATGCAGCCCTGATTTGTTTATGCTGAAAAAACACCTGTGATTTACATTTTTATTGTTTGCCGAAATATCAGGCATTTAGTACAAATGAATAAATTAATGTTTAAGTGTAAATTATGGTACTTGATTGCTAAATATTTCTCCACACACAGTGATATTTTTGTGCACTTTAGTGTCTTTAACCCCAGAAATGTCCAACTTTCATGTTAATTCAGATTTAGTAACTTTAGTTTTGCATCTCATGCTGTTGTTCCAGTCAAAATTATCATAACCAATAGAACCCCCAGAGGCGACTTTTCCGGCCCAGTAATATGATACTTCATAATTTCATTCAGTAGGTTGACTTGAGTGAAGGTGTGGTGTATACCAATCAATATTTCCAAGGCTGCACATTGAAAATATTAATTGGTTTACCCCCAAATAAAAAATATGGACTCTTCCCATTGCTACCATTGATTTGATATGGAAGATATCAAAGAGTTAAAAAAGGATATTTTGATCGAATAAATAAACAACAGATGACTTGTGACGATGACAAACTGAAAATTTATTCCATTTTTTTCAGAAAGTACACAAAATAGAATAATGTGCACTGTTTTCCTTTAAACATTTCCAAATCAAAAACTAGAAGGAAGTCAATTGTGTGCAAAGCACGCTATGGTGTATCCCTGCATTTTCAGTTTGCCACAAATCAACTCACATACAACCAAAGTGTTATTGAATCCCCAGGAGCCTTTCACCAGAAACCGCCTATATACCAGTTAATGACAAAAGTGGTGCTGTGGGCACCACATGGGGGGGGGGGGGGGGAGGGGGGAGGTTGGGCCAAATAAAAAATTACCATCCTTTTACCTTTATGCACATCTAGACACCCTACTGGAACATATGAACACCCTTTCAACATTTCGAATTAAAACCTGTAGGAGCCTTTCACCAGAAACTGATTCTCTCTAATACAAAAGTGGTGGTTGGGGTGCCACATGGGGCCAAATAAAAAATTTGAAATATCTATGCACATCTAGAGACCCTACCTGAACATATGCACACACTAGGAACATTTCTATTTAAACCCTCAAGGAGCCTTTCACTGGAAACCGATTCTCTCACAACAAAAGTGGCGCTATGGGTGCCACATGGGGCCAACTCGAAAATCCGAAACCTTTATGCACATCTAGACGTTCAACCTGAACATATGAACAAACTTTCTACGTTTCAAATTGAATCCCTTAGGAACCTTTCACTAGAAAATGATTCTCTAATGGCAGAAGTGGTGCTATGTCCAAACCTAGGGGGTGGGGCCGAATCAGAATTCTGAAACCTTTATGCACATCTAGAGACCCTACCTGGACACACTTTTTAACGTTTCAAATTAAAACCATAAGAGCCTTTTGCCGGAAACCGATTTTTGATTGACAAAAGTGGTGCTACAGGCTCGACATGGGCCGAATAAAAAATCTGAAACCTTTATGCACATCAAGACGTTCAACCTGAACGTATGAACATACTTTAAACAACCAAAATTACATATCGTAGGAGCCTTTCGTCGGAAAGCAGTATTTAAGCGCAGTCTTTAAGTGGTGCCACTGGTGCCATCTGGTGACAGAAATTCAAACTAAACTTATTTTTGTCATCTCTATACCATACTTAAGAAGTATTGTAAGTTTAAAAATTATAGCTAAAAAACGGATGTATAGACGGAGATCATCACTATATCCCAAGATTTTTGAAAATGAGTGGATAATGACAACAAATCATAACAAAATACATACATTTTTTTTTTTTCTATTAGGGTTTAAAGGCACATTAACAGCCAGGGTCATATCATGTCGGTGACAGTTTTACGGGTGGAGGAAGCAGGAGTAACCGGAGAGAACCACCGAGCAATGACGAGCAGCTGTCAGCTCTCCAACATCGTAACTCTGAACTTTGTACCGCGGTACAGGCAGGGTTAGATTGGTTGAAGACATGCGCACTTTTGACGTGCAGTACACCTTAGTACACAGCATCATCGTGCCCCCATGTAGGCAATCTGTATTAAGTGCCTTGCCCAAGGACACAATGCGGGAACGTGAATCAGTCGCCGAAATGGTCACCCATCCAACTATTAACCGCACTCGACATTGCTTAACTTCGGTGATCTGATGAGAACCGGTTAATTCATTTTGTGGCTCAGCTTTTAACCGGTTGAGTGCTAGAAGCCACTATCAGGGCTTTCAAAAAAAAATTAAGGGTACCAGAGCAAAAGCCAACATTTTTCATGCTCATATTTCATATTCACTCAAATGCAAATAATATTTTGTTTATATAAATTTGTTTTATCACAGATTATTGAAGAGTGCCTGTGGGCGTGGTGCCTGTGGGCACTCTTTAATAATTTGTAATAAAACAAATTTTGATGAACAAATTTAGACCACCCCAAAAAATGGTGTGTACTAAGGTGTACTGCACATCAATGATACACTTGTCTTCAACCAATGCTAACCCTGCTTGTGTGGAGTTAGTATGTTGGGGAGCCTGACAGTTGCTTGCCATTGCTCAGTGGTTCTTTCTGGGTACTTCGGATTCCTCCACCCATGAAACTGTCTGACATAGGGTGACCCTGGCTGTAAAAAGTGTCATTAAACCCCAATAAATAAATGAATAAATACTGTTTAGAGCTGATTTTGAATCCTAATTATGTCAGAAGAGCTATTGGCTCTCCTCACTGTATCTCAGGAGGGCGATCTTTTGCTCCCTTTGATTTTTAGCTCACCTGAGCAAAGCTCAGGATGAGCTTTACTGATCACTTTCCGTCCGTCGTCGTCGTCCGTCGTCGTTGGGCGTCAACAATCATCTCCTCCCAAACCACTAGGCCAATTTTAATAAAATTTTGTGGGATTGATCATTGGGTGGAACACTCGAAGAATTGTGTTTGAAATCTCCGTCGCCCATCTAATATGGCTGCCTTGGCTGCTGATTGGCAAAAACACATTAAAATCTTCTTCAGAACCGCTGGATCAATTTGAATAAAATTTGCTGGGGATAACCAGTGGGTGGTCCTCTCTCAGAATTGTGTTCGGTTTGTCCGCCCGCCATCCAACATGGCTGCCACAGCTTCTGATTGGCTGACGCTCCACCCCTAAATTTCTATTTTTTGAATCAAGAGATCGATTTGAACCAAATTTTTTTTGAGGACTTATTGGGTCATGAGTACTTGATTTATGCAAAAAAAAAATTTCCCGCAGCCCCGTGGGAACCGCAGGAGCTAAAAATAGAAAAAAATTTAAAACGCCCATATCTCCAAAACTGCACGGCATTGAGAATTTTTATTTGGTGTGCAGCTTCCTTAGGACCAACAGAAAGGATTGGTAAAAAAAAATTGCCATCGGTTTTATCATAGGGTACAGTTTCGGGACTTTGAAAAAGTGCTGAGTCAGCACTTTTTAACACTGTAGGCAATGGGAAAAACATTAAAAAATCTTCTTCTCCAGATCCAGCAGGCAGAATCTTTTGATATTTGGTATGCAACATTGTAGGGTGGATCTGATTCAAGTTTGTTCAAATCGGCCCCCTGGGTTCATATTTGGGCTCAGTATAGGAGCCCGATTTCGAACTTAGTGCATTTCTGGCAAATTTCTTAAAAAATCTTCTCCAGATCCAGCAGGCAGAATCTTTTGATATTTGGTATGCTACATTATGGGGTGGATCTGATTTAAGTTTGTTAAAATCGGCCCCCTGGGTTTATATTTGGGCTCAGTATAGGAGCCCAAATTTGAACTTACTGCAATTTGAACTTACTGCATTTCAGGCAAATTTCTTTGAAAATCTTCTTCTCCAGATCCAGCAGGCAGAATCTTTTGATATTTGGTAAGCAACATTGTAGGGTGGATCTGATTCAAGTTTGTTCAAATCGGCCCCCTGGGTTCATATTTGGGCTCAGTATAGGAGCCCGATTTCGAACTTAGTGCATTTCAGGCAAATTTCTTAAAAAATCTTCTTCTCCAGATCCAGCAGGCAGAATCTTTTGATATTTGGTATGCAACATTGTGGGGTGGATCTGATTCAAGTTTGTTCAAATCGGCCCCCTGGGTTTATATTTGGGCTCAGTATAGGAGCCCAAATTTGAACTTACTGCATTTCAGGCAAATTTCTTTGAAAATCTTTTTCTCCAGATCCAGCAGGCAGAATCTTTTGATATTTGGCATGCAACATTGTAGGGTTGATCTGATTCAAGTTTGTTCAAATCGTCTCCCTAGATTCATATTTGGGCTCACTATAGGAGCTCGAATTCGAACTTAGTGCATTTCAGGCAAATTTCTTAAAAAATCTTCTTCTCCAGATCCAGGAGGCAGAATCTTTTGATATTTGGTATGCAACGTTGCGGGGTAGATCTGATTCAAGTTTGTTCAAATCGGCCCCCTGGATTCATATTTGGGCTCACTATAGAAGCTCAAATTCGAACTTAGTGCATTTTAGGCAAATTTATTAAAAAATCTTCTTCTCCAGATCCAGCAGGCAGAATCTTTTGATATTTGGTATGCAACGTTGCGGGGGTAGATCTGATTCAAGTTTGTTCAAATCGGCCCCCTGGATTCATATTTGGGCTTACTATAGAAGCCCGAATTCGAACTTAGTGCATTTCAGGCAAATTTCTTAAAAAATCTTCTTCTCCAGATCCAGCAGGCAGAATCTTTTCATATTTGGTAAGCAACATTGTGGGGTGGATCTGATTCAAGTTTGTTCAAATTGGATCCCTGGGTTAATATTTGGGCTCAGTATAGGAGCCCGATTTCGAACTTAGTGCATTTCAGGCAAATTTCTTAAAAAATCTTCTTCTCCAGATCCAGCAGGCAGAATCTTTTGATATTTGGTATGCAACATTGTAGGGTGGATCTGATTCAAGTTTGTTCAAATCGGCCCCCTGGGTTCATATTTGGGCTCAGTATAGGAGCCCGATTTCGAACTTAGTGCATTTCTGGCAAATTTCTTAAAAAATCTTCTCCAGATCCAGCAGGCAGAATCTTTTGATATTTGGTATGCTACATTGTGGGGTGGATCTGATTTAAGTTTGTTAAAATCGGCCCCCTGGGTTTATATTTGGGCTCAGTATAGGAGCCCAAATTTGAACTTACTGCATTTAGGCAAATTTCTTAAAAAATCTTCTTCTCCAGATCCAGCAGGCAGAATCTTTTGATATTTGGTATGCAACATTGTGGGGTGGATCTGATTCAAGTTTGTTCAAATCGGCTTCCTAGATTCATATTTGGGCTCACTATAGAAGCTCGAATTTGAACTTAGTGCATTTCATGCAAATTTCTTAAAAAATCTTCTTCTCCAGATCCAGCAGGCAGAATCTTTTCATATTTGGTAAGCAACATTGTGGAGTGGATCTGATTCAAGTTTGTTAAAATCGGCCCCCTGGGTTTATATTTGGGCTCAGTATAGGAGCCCAAATTTAAACTTAGTGCATTTCAAGCAAATTTCTTAAAAAATTTTCTTCTCCAGATCCAGCAGGCAGAATCTTTTGATATTTGGTATGCAACATTGTGGGATGGATCTGATGCAAATTTGTTCAAATCGGCTCCCTAGATTCATATTTGGGCTTACTATAGAATCTCGAATTCGAACTTAGTGCATTTCAGGCAAATTTCTTAAAAAATCATCTTCTCCAGATCCAGCAGGCAGAATCTTTTGATATTTGGTATGCAACATTGCGGGGTGGATCTGATTCAAGTTTGTTCAAATCGGCCCCCTGGATTCATATTTGGGCTCACTATAGAAGCTCGAATTCAAACTTAGTGCATTTCGGGCAAATTTCTTCAAAAATCTTCTTCTCCAGATCCAGCAGGCAGAATCTTTTGATATTTGGTATGCAACATTGCGGGGTGGATCTGATTCAAGTTTGTTCAAATCAGCCCCCTGGATTCATATTTGGGCTTAATATAGAAGCCCGAATTCGCACTTAGTGCATTTCGGGCAAATTTATTAAAAAATCTTCTTCTCCAGATCCAGCAGGCAGAATCTTTTGATATTTGGCATGCAACATTGTAGGGTTGATCTGATTCAAGTTTGTTCAAATCGTCTCCCTAAATTCATATTTAGGCTCACTATAGGAGCTCGAATTCGAACTTAGTGCATTTCAGGCAAATTTCTTAAAAAATCTTCTTCTCCAGATCCAGGAGGCAGAATCTTTTGATATTTGGTATGCAACCTTGCGGGGTAGATCTGATTCAAGTTTGTTCAAATCGGCCCCCTGGATTCATATTTGGGCTCACTATAGAAGCTCAAATTCGAACTTAGTGCATTTTAGGCAAATTTATTAAAAAATCTTCTTCTCCAGATCCAGCAGGCAGAATCTTTTGATATTTGGTATGCAACGTTGCGGGGTAGATCTGATTCAAGTTTGTTCAAATCGCCCCCTGGATTCATATTTGGGCTTACTATAGAAGCCCGAATTCGAACTTAGTGCATTTCAGGCAAATTTCTTAAAAAATCTTCTTCTCCAGATCCAGCAGGCAGAATCTTTTCATATTTGGTAAGCAACATTGTGGGGTGGATCTGATTCAAGTTTGTTCAAATTGGATACCTGGGTTAATATTTGGGCTCAGTATAGGAGCCCGATTTCGAACTTAGTGCATTTCAGGCAAATTTCTTAAAAAATCTTCTTCTCCAGATCCAGCAGGCAGAATCTTTTGATATTTGGTATGCAACATTGTAGGGTGGATCTGATTCAAGTTTGTTCAAATCGGCCCCCTGGGTTCATATTTGGGCTCAGTATAGGAGCCCGATTTCGAACTTAGTGCATTTCTGGCAAATTTCTTAAAAAATCTTCTCCAGATCCAGCAGGCAGAATCTTTTGATATTTGGTATGCTACATTGTGGGGTGGATCTGATTTAAGTTTGTTAAAATCGGCCCCCTGGGTTTATATTTGGGCTCAGTATAGGAGCCCAAATTTGAACTTACTGCATTTAGGCAAATTTCTTAAAAAATCTTCTTCTCCAGATCCAGCAGGCAGAATCTTTTGATATTTGGTATGCAACATTGTGGGGTGGATCTGATTCAAGTTTGTTCAAATCGGCTTCCTAGATTCATATTTGGGCTCACTATAGAAGCTCGAATTTGAACTTAGTGCATTTCATGCAAATTTCTTAAAAAATCTTCTTCTCCAGATCCAGCAGGCAGAATCTTTTCATATTTGGTAAGCAACATTGTGGAGTGGATCTGATTCAAGTTTGTTAAAATCGGCCCCCTGGGTTTATATTTGGGCTCAGTATAGGAGCCCAAATTTGAACTTAGTGCATTTCAAGCAAATTTCTTAAAAAATTTTCTTCTCCAGATCCAGCAGGCAGAATCTTTTGATATTTGGTATGCAACATTGTGGGATGGATCTGATGCAAATTTGTTCAAATCGGCTCCCTAGATTCATATTTGGGCTTACTATAGAATCTCGAATTCGAACTTAGTGCATTTCAGGCAAATTTCTTAAAAAATCATCTTCTCCAGATCCAGCAGGCAGAATCTTTTGATATTTGGTATGCAACATTGCGGGGTGGATCTGATTCAAGTTTGTTCAAATCGGCCCCCTGGATTCATATTTGGGCTCACTATAGAAGCTCGAATTCAAACTTAGTGCATTTCGGGCAAATTTCTTCAAAAATCTTCTTCTCCAGATCCAGCAGGCAGAATCTTTTGATATTTGGTATGCAACATTGCGGGGTGGATCTGATTCAAGTTTGTTCAAATCGGCCCCCTGGATTCATATTTGGGCTTAATATAGAAGCCCGAATTTGCACTTAGTGCATTTCGGGCAAATTTATTAAAAAATCTTCTTCTCCAGATCCAGCAGGCAGAATCTTTTGATATTTGGTATGCAACATTGTGGGGTGGATCTGATTCAAGTTTGTTCAAATCGGCTTCCTAGTTTCATATTTGGGCTCACTATGGAAGCTCGAATTCGAACTTAGTGCATTTCAGGCAAATTTCTTAAAAAATCTTCTTCTCCAGATCCAGCTTCAGAATCTTTTCATATTTGGTAAGCAACATTGTGGGGTGGATCTGATTCAAGTTTGTTCAAATCGGCCCCCTGGGTTTATATTTGGGCTCCGTATAGGAGCCCAAATTTTAACTTAGTGCATTTCAGGCATATTTCTTAAAAAATCTTCTTCTCCAGATCCAGCAGGCAGAATCTTTTGATATTTGGTATGCAACATTGTGGGGTGGATCTGATTGTGATTCATGAACGTATTTATTTGTAAAGTTGATAGAATCTTAGACAAAATTTGCAGAAAAGATCTACTATAGAAGGGGTGGTATCCAGGGTGAACCGTTTACCCAAATCTAGCAGTACTAATGCATTATTCACACAAATCTCCATTCAAATTTTATGACCCCTCATTGGAACACACGCATTCAGCTCATTCCAACAAAGGTCATATGCCATGTTTTCGAGACAAAAGAATAAAAATTTTAGTTATTCATGAAATTTTTAGGCAACTGTTGTCTGTTATTCACATTGCTTCATGAAATTTCAGTACTTTTAGAAGTTACCTCAGTAATCAAGGGTTAATTCCCCTTAATTAAATGTTGCCTCTAAAAAACAACCACTTTGCATATCTTACCTTTTTACCAGCATAACTGCCAAAACTTGTCAGCATTCTTCGCAAAAATCGCTATTCAAATTTTAATTTTTGTCTCTTAAACATACATGTACTTATCGCTTGTAAATACCCCATTGGAATGAGCTTTTTGAGCTCATTCCAATGAGAGGTCGCACACCATGCTTTTTGAGTCAAAAAAGCAATTTTTTAGTTATTCCAGAATTTCGTACGTAAAACACAGCTTTATGACTTCACATTAAAATGAGCTCTCTAAGCTTGTTCCAATCAACATTCACGCACTATGTCTTTCACACAAAAGATAAAATTTTCCATTTATTCAGGAATTTTGTTTGCAAGAACACTCTTAACCCCCCCCCCCCCCTCACCACACACACACACACACACACACACACACACACACACACACAAACACAGACACACACATCTAAAAGTTCGTCAGCAAAAAAACAGTTACTTCAATTTTTAAATGCATTATAGGAACAACTTGCCTAATCAAATTTAAATACTTTTGCATCATTCTGTATCTAGAACAAACCATTTACCATATCTTTACACAAAATTCTCCAGCATCATTCACAAAAAAACACCATTATTTATATATTCACATTTCTGTCTCAAAAATATACCTGATCTTCCCATACCCCTATTGGAATAAGCTGTTTGAGCTTGTTCCAATGATGATAAAAAAAACTAATATTTTGGAAAATTTGTGAAAATTTTTGTTTTCTTGCATGCAAATATATACATGTAGCACATGGAAGATATCCACAGTTGGGGAGAGATGTCCAAGGCTATCACTTCACATTCCTTGTTTGTGCTTCATGCTAAACCAGTTTGTCTGCAGAGATAAATTTGCTTTATTAAAAATCATTGGAGATTGGCCACACACCAATGATTTTAAATAAAACTAATTTTAGGTAACAAATGTTGAACTTCAAACAAAATCTATCACTCAACCAGTTAATGTTGATGAGGCATGACATGGTGAAGGTGACCTAAAATACTTCTTAGAGTCACTTTGTCAGGTGAGCGATTAAGGCCACGTGGGGCCTCTTGTTCATACCTCTAGCACTGCATTTGGGAGCCTGAATTTATCTTGATGCAGTACGAGAAATAATCTTTGAAAATCTTCAGATTTACAGGCCAGAATCCTTTGATGTTTGTTATATAGCATCCTTAGGGAGGTTATATCTATACAGCATCCAGGGTTGATGATTTTTTAATTTTTTTTAAAAAAATCAAAAAAATTGATTTTTTTTATTTAAATCAGATTTTTATGATTTAAATCGATTTATTTGATATTTATTTCCATTCTATAAATTATTCACCAGAGGCTACTTTTTCTCACATGATTCCTTCAGATAAAAGAAACTGAGTGTATTGGCAGGAGTTTGTATCAATGGCTGCCCAAAGAATGGACACAAATAACTGATACTAAACCATTTACCTGTGTTAACCATTTCAGTCTTTAAGGTGGTATGAGGGGAAGAATTCCAGAATATATTTGGCACCGAATAGACATTTTGGCATAGATGGAAATGGAGAGGAATCATTGAAACTTGTGTTTTCTCACTGTTATAGCATTGCTGGATGGAAGATGACTTCTTGAAAAACATTTTTGATACTTAAATCACTGATCGTTAATCTTGGAGTTGATTTCGTATTTTTGACGGGTTCATTGAAAGATTATCATATATATGGTTTAAAATCTATGTTCACGTAAATATAGTTTTATTCATGTTAGCTGAAAATTATATAAACTTATAAAAGATTCAGGAACATTTAACTTCCCTACAGCATATTCCAGCAGTTAACCGGAAACCTTTACCTAACGTAACAGCCCAAACCGGCCAGTGCTATTCTAAAAAATCGCCAATTAATTTTCATTATTTTTTTAATTTTTTGTCTCAAAAACATAGGTTATGACCCCTCGTTGGAATGAGCTCGTCGAGCTCATTCCAACGAGGGGTCATAACCTATGTTTTTGAGACAAAAAATGAAAAAAATTAGTTATGCAAGAATTATTTTTGCAAGTGTTGTCTGCTTTTCAGGTTAGGGAAAGGGTGGGATGTTTTTCTTCCCACTCTATAGATTAGTTCTAACTGTCATAAACATTTGTAAATTTTTGATTTAAATCAATGATTTTTAAAAAAAAAATCAGTGATTTAAATCAGTTGATTTAAATCAACCAACCCTTACAGCATCCTTGCAGATTCAAGTTTGTTCAAATAAAGTCCTTCAGTTGATATATGGGCTTCCTATGGGGAGCACAGATTTTAACTTTGTGCAATATGAGAAATAATCTTTAAAAATCTTCTTCTTCAGCTCCACTAGTCAGAATGCTTTCATATTGGTATACAACATCTCTAGGGGAGTCATATTTAAGTTTGTTCAAATCAGATCCCTGGGTTAATATTTGGGTTTTCTATTCGAGTCCGAATTTGAACGTAGTGCAATATGAGGAAATTTCTTTAAAATCTTCTTCTTCAGATCCACCAGTCAGAATCCTTTCATTTTTAGCTCACCTGACTGAAGTCAGGGTGAGCTGTTCTGATCACTTTTCATCCGTAGTCTGTTGTGAAGGTGGTGTTTGGGTCTTTTCTCCCAAAACACTGGCCACATTTTAATGAGAAGTGGTTATATAGGGGCATTTGGGTTTTTCTTCAAATTGGGTTTCTGCTCATATTGAGGAGGGGGTGGGGCCAAAATAACCCAATTTTTAAAAACATCTTCTTCTCATGAACCAGCTGTAGCAGAGACTTGATATATGGTGCACAGCTTCCTTTTAAGGGGAAGACTCAAGTTTGTTCAAGAGAAGTTCGAGGGGCAATATTTGTGATCGTTACGAGAGGGGCAAGAATTTTTGCCCTGTCTAAAATTTCTATTTTCCAAACCGAGAGGCCCATTTGAACCAAATTTGATATGAGGTATTGATGGGTCATAAGTACTTGATTTATGCCAAAAAATGCTCTGTGGGAACTCCAGGAGCTAAAAATAGAAATATTTTCAATCGCCCTGTTACGGTGTGGAATTATTATTGATATTGGTAACAGAAAGAAATCTGAGAATCAGCAACAATAACTATGAATTTAACTATTCTGAAATTTAATTAAAAAAAATTAATATAAAAAAAAATGATACAAAGATCTTTTACACTAATTGGTTTACAGAAAATAAAAACAGTGGTACTTATCAATTATTGAATTAGTCCAAAATCCAGTTTGACAGAATCCAGTAATCCAGTGGTGAAGAATCTTGTGAAGAAAGTTACCAGCTGGTACATGTAGTATTAAATCCAAGAATGTCTCTTCAGAAACAGTATCCCGTAGATTGTAATAAAATTTTCACTTAGAAATTTCAGCAGTCTCCAATAAAATATAATAAAATGCTCTGCAAAATTCAAATGGAGTAAAAATCCACGAAGTATTGGTGCCACAGGTAATTTCCAAACAATCCAGTAGAATCCAGGCTTTTCACAAAATATTATTCTGTTTCACAGAAAGTATAAATTCTCTTTTTCAAGACGAACAAATTCTCTTCAAAATTCTCTTTTGGAATCAATCTTCCAAATTCTCAAAGAAGCACTGCTTCTATAATAAATGCACTGTCCTAGAACAATAATAATCTCCAATGGAAACAACTGCTGTGTTTTAACTGAAGTGAGTCTTTCTGAAATGGCTTTCTAAAAATGAGTTTTGGAATTCTGTTGACAAACCTTTATATAGTAACCAGATAGAATGTCCCAGAAGAGGAAGTTTCTGCAATGTTCTATTAGTTTCTGGGGGATTCTGTTAAAGTTCAAGTAAACAAGGTCATTGACCTATTTAAACAATTAAACAATCAACAGCTATATGTACAATATATCAGTGTAACAAAGATGTAAACAAGGTCACTGAGTGCAAAAGAGTTAGACCAGTCAGAAAATGCAGAAATGAAAAAAAATCTTTCTCACATAATTATCAACTTAAGGATATATCAATCTCAATATAATATGGGGGCTATAATACACCCCGCCTTAAAAGAAAAAGTTTGAAGGTACTGAAAACTTTTTACATAATTTTAGCAGACTCTGACTGGTTTACAATTCACACACACCATAATCTTCACAATTTTTTTTTTTTTTTAATAAACATATATACACTTGAAGTGAATAGGGACCGATCATATCATTTTAAATTAGGATATTCTGGAAAGAGCATCAGCTACAACATTATCTCTTCCCGAAATATGCCTAATCTCTAAATTATATTCTTGAAGGGCTAAACTCCACCGCAATAATCTTTGATTCTTGTTTTTCATTTTATTGATAAATGTTAAGAGGTTATGATCGGTGTAAACTGTAATTGGACATTGGGCGGTTCCCAGATACACATCAAAATGGGTTAATGCCTAAATTAGAGCCAAAGTTTCTTTTTCTACTGTAGAGTAATTCTTTTGATGTTTGAGAAATTTTCTGGAAAAATAACATACAGGGTGATCAGTACCTTGGGAATCTTCCTGGGCAATATACCCACCTGCTCCATTGTCACTTGCATCTATGAATAATTTGAAGGGCGTTTCATAATTGGGACTGGCCAGGACAGGGGAATTATTTAATAAAGTTTTTATTCTGTTAAAGGATTTCTGACATTTCTCAGTCCCAACAAACCTAACCCTTTTGCTCAATAAACTGGTCAAAGGGGAGACAACATCTGAAAAATTTAAACAAAATTTTCTATAATATCCAGCCATGCCTAAGAATCTCATGAGCTCTTTTTTAGAGTTTGGTACTGGAAAATTTACAATGGCATCAACTTTAGCCGCAATCGGCCTCACCTGCCCCTGCCCCACAACATGACCTAAATAATTTACAGTTGCTTTGCCAAATTCTGATTTTACCAAGTTAATAGTTAGGTTGGCTTGGGTCACTTTGTCAAAAAATTCTTGAATATGCTTTAGATGATCAGCCCAATTTGTATCTGTGTGTATAATAACATCATCAATATAAGCTTCACTGTGATCTAGGTCTCCAATTAAGTGGTTAACCATGCGCTGGAACGTTGCCGGAGAGTTTTTCATGCCAAAAGGGGTTACTTTATATTGATACAACCCAAATGGGGTAACAAAAGCAGATATTTCTTTTGCTTTTTCTGTTAAAGGGACTTGCCAATAACCCTTTAACAAGTCAAATTTTGACACAAATTTAGCATGGCCAAGTTTGTCAATGCAGTCATCAATTCTTGGAATTGGATAATTGTCTGTTTTGGTGAGGCTGTTCACCTTTCGGTAATCCGTACAAAATCGGTAACTGCCATCAGGTTTTGGGACGAGTATACAGGGCGAACTCCAGTTGCTATGGCTAGGTTCTATAATATCATTGTCCAGCATATACTGTATTTCCTTTCGCATGATCTCAGCTTTGAAAGGGTTCAATCTATATGGATGCTGTTTGATGGGATTTGCCTCTCCTACATCAGCATCATGAAAAATAACAGATGTCCTACTAGGCACATCGGGAAATAAGTGTTGATATTTGAAAATTAAATCAACTAAATCTTTTCTTTGGTCAGGCAGTAAATAATCTGTTTTATTTTGTAGATCTCTCAGGACATCTGAGTTCTGTAACTTCAGAGGTACATTTTCGCCGCCTTCATAAATATCCTCTACAGGATTTTCCAGCTCATCCATGTGGGTGACTGTTGAGACTGGTAGAGAGTTTGGTTCTCTCTCATAATAAGTTTTCAACATATTTATATGGCACAGCTGAGTATTTTTGAGTCTATCGGGAGTCTCAACAACATAATCAGTATCACTGATCTTGTGCTTAACAATATAAGGGCCTGAATATCTTGCTTGTAAAGCATTGCCCTTTACAGGGAATAATACTAGCACCTTGTCCCCAGGTTTAAAGGAGCGAAATTTCGCCTTTTTATCATACCAGGTCTTCATATGACTCTGGGCTTTCTGTAAATGTTTATTTGTCATTTCTCTGGCCTGGTGCAATTTTTCCTTAAAAGTGGACACATAGTCCAGAAGAGAAATTTCAGGTGGCTCTTCTTCGAGCCATTTCTCCTTCAAAGCAGTGAGTGGACCCCTCACTATGTGTCCAAACACTAATTCAAAAGGGCTGAACCCCAGAGATTCCTGTACAGTCTCACGGACTGCAAATAAGAGGAGATGTACTCCTTCATCCCAATCCTTCTCATTATCCTCCCCATAGGCCTTTATCATGGTCTTCAGTGTTTGATGAAAGCGTTCTAGAGCTCCTTGACTTTCGGGATGGTAGGCACTTGATGTGTACTGCTTAATTTTGAGCTCATACATCACCTGCTGAAAAAGGTTTGACATAAAATTTGAGCCTTGGTCTGATTGCACTGACCTGGGTAGACCGAAAGTCGTGAAAAATTTTATCAAGGCCTTAACTATGGTCTTAGTTTTAATATTTCTTAGAGGAATAGCCTCAGGAAATCGTGTAGAAGCACACATGATGGTAAGAAGATATTCATTTCCAGATCTTGTTCTAGGCAATGGGCCAACACAATCAATAATAATTCTACTAAATGGCTCCTCAAAAGCAGGGATTGGTTGAAAGGGAGCAGGAGGAATCTTCTGGTTGGGTTTTCCTACAATTTGACAGGTGTGGCAGGTTTTACAAAATTCAACAACATCCTGTCGAAGCTTGGGCCAGTAAAAACATTGCTGAATACGAGAGTAGGTTTTCCTAACTCCCAAATGTCCAGCCATTGGATTTTCATGAGCCAGGCTTATTATTTCATTCCGGTATTTAGTGGGGACAACTATTTGATAAATAACCTCCCAATCACTATTGGAGGGTACTTCTGGTGGTCGCCATTTCCTCATAAGTACACCAGATTTTCTGAAATAACAGACAGGGGAGTTTTGGGCTTCAGCCTGTGTTAGAGCCTTTTCACGTGGCTCGGCAAGGTCAGGATCACTTTCCTGTTCCTGAATTAAAGATGTCCGGGAAATGACATTCAAGGAGGTCCCTCTATCACTCTCAGGTGTAGTGGCCTCTTTACAATGTCTGGACGAGTCATCACACTGACTCAAAAATGTCTGAGACAAATCAATGTCTTCAGAATCCGTAATTCTGTGACAGTTCTTATCCTCAGCTTTGCTGTTTAAATCAACACAATTGAGGTTGTTATCAACCTCAGTTTTCTTTGCCATGGACCGAGTCACAGCACATGCTGGAAAGGCAAAAGGAAAACATTCCTTCAAATTAATAATACTTTCATCTGTGCTCGGCTTATCCACCACTTGAGGTTCTACAGTGACTTTGTCACCAGCTAAGTCATTTCCCAATAATAAAGAAATACCTTTTACAGGTAGAGTAGGTCTGATTCCTACTGTCACAGTCCCATTTACTAAGCTACTTCTTAAATTTATTTTATGAAGTGGGACCTTTAAAGAGTTTGACTCAATACCTGATATTAGAACTTGTGCCCCTGTAGCACTTTCTTCAGAAAATGGCAAAATGCCTTCTAACATTAATGACTGAGTAGCCCCTGTGTCTCTCAGTATTTTTATTGGTAAGGAACAGTGCTTATCCCCATCAAGGGAAACAAAGCCTTCAGAAATAAATGGCTTATAATTTTCTAAAGCGTCTTGCTTTATAACATAATTTTCAGGGCATGGAGCACATGCTAGTGCATTCTGTGAAGTAGAGGACTCATTTTTCCTTTTTAACAGCCAGCAATCAGATAATAAATGACCTGCTTTCTTACAATAATTACAAGTTTTAGTTGAACTGTTGGGTCGTAATGGTGTAGGGCTGGCATTGGATGACTTATTCTCATTAGGCTTCCGATTAAATTTAGGTGGTGAAAAGTTTGAAGGATGATTGGAAGGATGAGTTTTATCTGAAGCTGGTCTAGGTCCACTTTGGAAAGAATTCTTGTGGGGCCAAAAATTTGTGGCGTTACGACTCATTTTATGAGTTAAGGCATAGTCATCTGCCAGTACTGCTGCTCTATTTAATGTGTCAACTTTTTGTTCATCCAGGTGGGCCTTTATATCTGAATGTATCTTTCCTTTAAACTCTTCAATTAGCATCATTTCTTTTAATTTCGAGAAATCTTTCCCAATTTCTTTTGAGTGGCACCACCTGTCAAATAAATTTTGCTTTTCTCTGGCAAATTGCACATGAGCTTGATTTTCATTTTTATAATAATTTCTGAATTTCTGCCTATAGGCCTCTGGAACAAGTTCATATGCCTTGAGTATTGCCTCTTTAACAGTGTCATAATTGTTGCTTTGCTCAGAAGATAGAGCGGAATAGATTTCTTGGGCCTTCCCTTTCAAAACACTTTGCAGTAGCAAAGTCCAGACATCCCTTGGCCATTCTAAACTTGTTGCCACTTTTTCAAAATGTGAAAAATATTTATCAACTTCTTTTTCTTGAAAGGGGGAACTAGCCTAACATGTTTAGTTGCATCAAATCTACTTGGAGAAATTACATTTGAGCCTTGACGTTGAGATTCTAATTCTTTTATTTTTATTTCCTTTTGGGCCTGAATTTCAATTTCCCTAATTTTAATTCCCTATCGTCCTTTTCTTTTTGAGCTTCAATTTCTTTTAATTTAATTTAATTTTCTCTTTCTTCTTTTTCTTTTTGAGCCTGAAATTGTTCCCTTTCTTTTTGAGCCTGAATTTCAATTTCCCTCATTTTTTGTTGCATTTCTAACTTTTTTAATTCCAATTCTAACTTTTTGAGTTCAAGGGCATCAGTATGTTGTGGTTCAGAGGGGGGAGTTTCAGACTGAGGCAAAAGACCTTCTTCCATATAATGATTAACATTGAGCTGTTTAAGTTTATGCTTGTTCAGACCAGGGGTGGCAGGTAATTTTAGATAATGAGCAAGTTGGAATAAATCCTCCTTCTTAAGAGATTCTAAAAGGGCCAAACTAGGAGAGCCTTCAAATTCAGAAATAAATTCTGTCACAATAAATACCATGATGAAAAGGTTTGCTGGTTCTCAGAATATAAATAATAATACTGAAATTTTCTAAGAAAATTTAAATGTTTTGAAAGTGAGCCAAAATAATAATTGCAATTTGCAATTTTCTCGTTATCTAATATTCTATCCCGGACGAGCCCCCAATTTCTGTTACGGTGTGGAATTATTATTGATAGTGGTAACAGAAAGAAATCTGAGAATCAGCAACAATAACTATGAATTTAACTATTCTGAAATTTAATTAAAAAAAATTAATATAAAAAAAAATGATACAAAGATCTTTTACACTAATTGGTTTACAGAAAATAAAAACAGTGGTACTTATCAATTATTGAATTAGTCCAAAATCCAGTTTGACAGAATCCAGTGGTGAAGAATCTTGTGAAGAAAGTTACCAGCTGGTACATGTAGTATTAAATCCAAGAATGTCTCTTCAGAAACAGTATCCCGTAGATTGTAATAAAATTTTCACTTAGAAATTTCAGCAGTCTCCAATAAAATATAATAAAATGCTCTGCAAAATTCAAATGGAGTAAAAATCCACGAAGTATTGGTGCCACAGGTAATTTCCAAACAATCCAGTAGAATCCAGGCTTTTCACAAAATATTATTCTGTTTCACAGAAAGTATAAATTCTCTTTTTCAAGACGAACAAATTCTCTTCAAAATTCTCTTTTGGAATCAATCTTCCAAATTCTCAAAGAAGCACTGCTTCTATAATAAATGCACTGTCCTAGAACAATAATAATCTCCAATGGAAACAACTGCTGTGTTTTAACTGAAGTGAGTCTTTCTGAAATGGCTTTCTAAAAATGAGTTTTGGAATTCTGTTGACAAACCTTTATATAGTAACCAGATAGAATGTCCCAGAAGAGGAAGTTTCTGCAATGTTCTATTAGTTTCTGGGGGATTCTGTTAAAGTTCAAGTAAACAAGGTCATTGACCTATTTAAACAATTAAACAATCAACAGCTATATGTACAATATATCAGTGTAACAAAGATGTAAACAAGGTCACTGAGTGCAAAAGAGTTAGACCAGTCAGAAAATGCAGAAATGAAAAAAAATCTTTCTCACATAATTATCAACTTAAGGATATATCAATCTCAATATAATATGGGGGCTATAATACACCCCGCCTTAAAAGAAAAAGTTTGAAGGTACTGAAAACTTTTTACATAATTTTAGCAGACTCTGACTGGTTTACAATTCACACACACCATAATCTTCACAATTTTTTTTTTTTTTTAATAAACATATATACACTTGAAGTGAATAGGGACCGATCATATCATTTTAAATTAGGATATTCTGGAAAGAGCATCAGCTACAACATTATCTCTTCCCGAAATATGCCTAATCTCTAAATTATATTCTTGAAGGGCTAAACTCCACCGCAATAATCTTTGATTCTTGTTTTTCATTTTATTGATAAATGTTAAGAGGTTATGATCGGTGTAAACTGTAATTGGACATTGGGCGGTTCCCAGATACACATCAAAATGGGTTAATGCCTAAATTAGAGCCAAAGTTTCTTTTTCTACTGTAGAGTAATTCTTTTGATGTTTGAGAAATTTTCTGGAAAAATAACATACAGGGTGATCAGTACCTTGGGAATCTTCCTGGGCAATATACCCACCTGCTCCATTGTCACTTGCATCTATGAATAATTTGAAGGGCGTTTCATAATTGGGACTGGCCAGGACAGGGGAATTATTTAATAAAGTTTTTATTCTGTTAAAGGATTTCTGACATTCCTCAGTCCCAACAAACCTAACCCTTTTGCTCAATAAACTGGTCAAAGGGGAGACAACATCTGAAAAATTTAAACAAAATTTTCTATAATATCCAGCCATGCCTAAGAATCTCATGAGCTCTTTTTTAGAGTTTGGTACTGGAAAATTTACAATGGCATCAACTTTAGCCGCAATCGGCCTCACCTGCCCCTGCCCCACAACATGACCTAAATAATTTACAGTTGCTTTGCCAAATTCTGATTTTACCAAGTTAATAGTTAGGTTGGCTTGGGTCACTTTGTCAAAAAATTCTTGAATATGCTTTAGATGATCAGCCCAATTTGTATCCGTGTGTATAATAACATCATCAATATAAGCTTCACTGTGATCTAGGTCTCCAATTAAGTGGTTAACCATGCGCTGGAACGTTGCCGGAGAGTTTTTCATGCCAAAAGGGGTTACTTTATATTGATACAACCCAAATGGGGTAACAAAAGCAGATATTTCTTTTGCTTTTTCTGTTAAAGGGACTTGCCAATAACCCTTTAACAAGTCAAATTTTGTCACAAATTTAGCATGGCCAAGTTTGTCAATGCAGTCATCAATTCTTGGAATTGGATAATTGTCTGTTTTGGTGAGGCTGTTCACCTTTCGGTAATCCGTACAAAATCGGTAACTGCCATCAGGTTTTGGGATGAGTATACAGGGCGAACTCCAGTTGCTATGGCTAGGTTCTATAATATCATTGTCCAGCATATACTGTATTTCCTTTCGCATGATCTCAGCTTTGAAAGGGTTCAATCTATATGGATGCTGTTTGATGGGATTTGCCTCTCCTACATCAGCATCATGAAAAATAACAGATGTCCTACTAGGCACATCGGGAAATAAGTGTTGATATTTGAAAATTAAATCAACTAAATCTTTTCTTTGGTCAGGCAGTAAATAATCTGTTTTATTTTGTAGATCTCTCAGGACATCTGAGTTCTGTAACTTCAGAGGTACATTTTCGCCGCCTTCATAAATATCCTCTACAGGATTTTCCAGCTCATCCATGTGGGTGACTGTTGAGACTGGTAGAGAGTTTGGTTCTCTCTCATAATAAGTTTTCAACATATTTATATGGCACAGCTGAGTATTTTTGAGTCTATCGGGAGTCTCAACAACATAATCAGTATCACTGATCTTGTGCTTAACAATATAAGGGCCTGAATATCTTGCTTGTAAAGCATTGCCCTTTACAGGGAATAATACTAGCACCTTGTCCCCAGGTTTAAAGGAGCGAAATTTCGCCTTTTTATCATACCAGGTCTTCATATGACTCTGGGCTTTCTGTAAATGTTTATTTGTCATTTCTCTGGCCTGGTGCAATTTTTCCTTAAAAGTGGACACATAGTCCAGAAGAGAAATTTCAGGTGGCTCTTCTTCGAGCCATTTCTCCTTCAAAGCAGTGAGTGGACCCCTCACTATGTGTCCAAACACTAATTCAAAAGGGCTGAACCCCAGAGATTCCTGTACAGTCTCACGGACTGCAAATAAGAGGAGATGTACTCCTTCATCCCAATCCTTCTCATTATCCTCCCCATAGGCCTTTATCATGGTCTTCAGTGTTTGATGAAAGCGTTCTAGAGCTCCTTGACTTTCGGGATGGTAGGCACTTGATGTGTACTGCTTAATTTTGAGCTCATACATCACCTGCTGAAAAAGGTTTGACATAAAATTTGAGCCTTGGTCTGATTGCACTGACCTGGGTAGACCGAAAGTCGTGAAAAATTTTATCAAGGCCTTAACTATGGTCTTAGTTTTAATATTTCTTAGAGGAATAGCCTCAGGAAATCGTGTAGAAGCACACATGATGGTAAGAAGATATTCATTTCCAGATCTTGTTCTAGGCAATGGGCCAACACAATCAATAATAATTCTACTAAATGGCTCCTCAAAAGCAGGGATTGGTTGAAAGGGAGCAGGAGGAATCTTCTGGTTGGGTTTTCCTACAATTTGACAGGTGTGGCAGGTTTTACAAAATTCAACAACATCCTGTCGAAGCTTGGGCCAGTAAAAACATTGCTGAATACGAGAGTAGGTTTTCCTAACTCCCAAATGTCCAGCCATTGGATTTTCATGAGCCAGGCTTATTATTTCATTCCGGTATTTAGTGGGGACAACTATTTGATAAATAACCTCCCAATCACTATTGGAGGGTACTTCTGGTGGTCGCCATTTCCTCATAAGTACACCAGATTTTCTGAAATAACAGACAGGGGAGTTTTGGGCTTCAGCCTGTGTTAGAGCCTTTTCACGTGGCTCGGCAAGGTCAGGATCACTTTCCTGTTCCTGAATTAAAGATGTCCGGGAAATGACATTCAAGGAGGTCCCTCTATCACTCTCAGGTGTAGTGGCCTCTTTACAATGTCTGGACGAGTCATCACACTGACTCAAAAATGTCTGAGACAAATCAATGTCTTCAGAATCCGTAATTCTGTGACAGTTCTTATCCTCAGCTTTGCTGTTTAAATCAACACAATTGAGGTTGTTATCAACCTCAGTTTTCTTTGCCATGGACCGAGTCACAGCACATGCTGGAAAGGCAAAAGGAAAACATTCCTTCAAATTAATAATACTTTCATCTGTGCTCGGCTTATCCACCACTTGAGGTTCTACAGTGACTTTGTCACCAGCTAAGTCATTTCCCAATAATAAAGAAATACCTTTTACAGGTAGAGTAGGTCTGATTCCTACTGTCACAGTCCCATTTACTAAGCTACTTCTTAAATTTATTTTATGAAGTGGGACCTTTAAAGAGTTTGACTCAATACCTGATATTAGAACTTGTGCCCCTGTAGCACTTTCTTCAGAAAATGGCAAAATGCCTTCTAACATTAATGACTGAGTAGCCCCTGTGTCTCTCAGTATTTTTATTGGTAAGGAACAGTGCTTATCCCCATCAAGGGAAACAAAGCCTTCAGAAATAAATGGCTTATAATTTTCTAAAGCGTCTTGCTTTATAACATAATTTTCAGGGCATGGAGCACATGCTAGTGCATTCTGTGAAGTAGAGGACTCATTTTTCCTTTTTAACAGCCAGCAATCAGATAATAAATGACCTGCTTTCTTACAATAATTACAAGTTTTAGTTGAACTGTTGGGTCGTAATGGTGTAGGGCTGGCATTGGATGACTTATTCTCATTAGGCTTCCGATTAAATTTAGGTGGTGAAAAGTTTGAAGGATGATTGGAAGGATGAGTTTTATCTGAAGCTGGTCTAGGTCCACTTTGGAAAGAATTCTTGTGGGGCCAAAAATTTGTGGCGTTACGACTCATTTTATGAGTTAAGGCATAGTCATCTGCCAGTACTGCTGCTCTATTTAATGTGTCAACTTTTTGTTCATCCAGGTGGGCCTTTATATCTGAATGTATCTTTCCTTTAAACTCTTCAATTAGCATCATTTCTTTTAATTTCGAGAAATCTTTCCCAATTTCTTTTGAGTGGCACCACCTGTCAAATAAATTTTGCTTTTCTCTGGCAAATTCCACATGAGCTTGATTTTCATTTTTATAATAATTTCTGAATTTCTGCCTATAGGCCTCTGGAACAAGTTCATATGCCTTGAGTATTGCCTCTTTAACAGTGTCATAATTGTTGCTTTGCTCAGAAGATAGAGCGGAATAGATTTCTTGGGCCTTCCCTTTCAAAACACTTTGCAGTAGCAAAGTCCAGACATCCCTTGGCCATTCTAAACTTGTTGCCACTTTTTCAAAATGTGAAAAATATTTATCAACTTCTTTTTCTTGAAAGGGGGAACTAGCCTAACATGTTTAGTTGCATCAAATCTACTTGGAGAAATTACATTTGAGCCTTGACGTTGAGATTCTAATTCTTTTATTTTTATTTCCTTTTGGGCCTGAATTTCAATTTCCCTAATTTTAATTCCCTATCGTCCTTTTCTTTTTGAGCTTCAATTTCTTTTAATTTAATTTAATTTTCTCTTTCTTCTTTTTCTTTTTGAGCCTGAAATTGTTCCCTTTCTTTTTGAGCCTGAATTTCAATTTCCCTCATTTTTTGTTGCATTTCTAACTTTTTTAATTCCAATTCTAACTTTTTGAGTTCAAGGGCATCAGTATGTTGTGGTTCAGAGGGGGGAGTTTCAGACTGAGGCAAAAGACCTTCTTCCATATAATGATTAACATTGAGCTGTTTAAGTTTATGCTTGTTCAGACCAGGGGTGGCAGGTAATTTTAGATAATGAGCAAGTTGGAATAAATCCTCCTTCTTAAGGGATTCTAAAAGGGCCAAACTAGGAGAGCCTTCAAATTCAGAAATAAATTCTGTCACAATAAATACCATGATGAAAAGGTTTGCTGGTTCTCAGAATATAAATAATAATACTGAAATTTTCTAAGAAAATTTAAATGTTTTGAAAGTGAGCCAAAATAATAATTGCAATTTGCAATTTTCTCGTTATCTAATATTCAATCCCGTACGAGCCCCCAATTTCTGTTACGGTGTGGAATTATTATTGATATTGGTAACAGAAAGAAATCTGAGAATCAGCAACAATAACTATGAATTTAACTATTCTGAAATTTAATTAAAAAAAATTAATATAAAAAAAAATGATACAAAGATCTTTTACACTAATTGGTTTACAGAAAATAAAAACAGTGGTACTTATCAATTATTGAATTAGTCCAAAATCCAGTTTGACAGAATCCAGTAATCCAGTGGTGAAGAATCTTGTGAAGAAAGTTACCAGCTGGTACATGTAGTATTAAATCCAAGAATGTCTCTTCAGAAACAGTATCCCGTAGATTGTAATAAAATTTTCACTTAGAAATTTCAGCAGTCTCCAATAAAATATAATAAAATGCTCTGCAAAATTCAAATGGAGTAAAAATCCACGAAGTATTGGTGCCACAGGTAATTTCCAAACAATCCAGTAGAATCCAGGCTTTTCACAAAATATTATTCTGTTTCACAGAAAGTATAAATTCTCTTTTTCAAGACGAACAAATTCTCTTCAAAATTCTCTTTTGGAATCAATCTTCCAAATTCTCAAAGAAGCACTGCTTCTATAATAAATGCACTGTCCTAGAACAATAATAATCTCCAATGGAAACAACTGCTGTGTTTTAACTGAAGTGAGTCTTTCTGAAATGGCTTTCTAAAAATGTGTTTTGGAATTCTGTTGACAAACCTTTATATAGTAACCAGATAGAATGTCCCAGAAGAGGAAGTTTCTGCAATGTTCTATTAGTTTCTGGGGGATTCTGTTAAAGTTCAAGTAAACAAGGTCATTGACCTATTTAAACAATTAAACAATCAACAGCTATATGTACAATATATCAGTGTAACAAAGATGTAAACAAGGTCACTGAGTGCAAAAGAGTTAGACCAGTCAGAAAATGCAGAAATGAAAAAAAATCTTTCTCACATAATTATCAACTTAAGGATATATCAATCTCAATATAATATGGGGGCTATAATACACCCCGCCTTAAAAGAAAAAGTTTGAAGGTACTGAAAACTTTTTACATAATTTTAGCAGACTCTGACTGGTTTACAATTCACACACACCATAATCTTCACAATTTTTTTTTTTTTTTAATAAACATATATACACTTGAAGTGAATAGGGACCGATCATATCATTTTAAATTAGGATATTCTGGAAAGAGCATCAGCTACAACATTATCTCTTCCCGAAATATGCCTAATCTCTAAATTATATTCTTGAAGGGCTAAACTCCACCGCAATAATCTTTGATTCTTGTTTTTCATTTTATTGATAAATGTTAAGAGGTTATGATCGGTGTAAACTGTAATTGGACATTGGGCGGTTCCCAGATACACATCAAAATGGGTTAATGCCTAAATTAGAGCCAAAGTTTCTTTTTCTACTGTAGAGTAATTCTTTTGATGTTTGAGAAATTTTCTGGAAAAATAACATACAGGGTGATCAGTACCTTGGGAATCTTCCTGGGCAATATACCCACCTGCTCCATTGTCACTTGCATCTATGAATAATTTGAAGGGCGTTTCATAATTGGGACTGGCCAGGACAGGGGAATTATTTAATAAAGTTTTTATTCTGTTAAAGGATTTCTGACATTCCTCAGTCCCAACAAACCTAACCCTTTTGCTCAATAAACTGGTCAAAGGGGAGACAACATCTGAAAAATTTAAACAAAATTTTCTATAATATCCAGCCATGCCTAAGAATCTCATGAGCTCTTTTTTAGAGTTTGGTACTGGAAAATTTACAATGGCATCAACTTTAGCCGCAATCGGCCTCACCTGCCCCTGCCCCACAACATGACCTAAATAATTTACAGTTGCTTTGCCAAATTCTGATTTTACCAAGTTAATAGTTAGGTTGGCTTGGGTCACTTTGTCAAAAAATTCTTGAATATGCTTTAGATGATCAGCCCAATTTGTATCTGTGTGTATAATAACATCATCAATATAAGCTTCACTGTGATCTAGGTCTCCAATTAAGTGGTTAATCATGCGCTGGAACGTTGCCGGAGAGTTTTTCATGCCAAAAGGGGTTACTTTATATTGATACAACCCAAATGGGGTAACAAAAGCAGATATTTCTTTTGCTTTTTCTGTTAAAGGGACTTGCCAATAACCCTTTAACAAGTCAAATTTTGTCACAAATTTAGCATGGCCAAGTTTGTCAATGCAGTCATCAATTCTTGGAATTGGATAATTGTCTGTTTTGGTGAGGCTGTTCACCTTTCGGTAATCCGTACAAAATCGGTAACTGCCATCAGGTTTTGGGACGAGTATACAGGGCGAACTCCAGTTGCTATGGCTAGGTTCTATAATATCATTGTCCAGCATATACTGTATTTCCTTTCGCATGATCTCAGCTTTGAAAGGGTTCAATCTATATGGATGCTGTTTGATGGGATTTGCCTCTCCTACATCAGCATCATGAAAAATAACAGATGTCCTACTAGGCACATCGGGAAATAAGTGTTGATATTTGAAAATTAAATCAACTAAATCTTTTCTTTGGTCAGGCAGTAAATAATCTGTTTTATTTTGTAGATCTCTCAGGACATCTGAGTTCTGTAACTTCAGAGGTACATTTTCGCCGCCTTCATAAATATCCTCTACAGGATTTTCCAGCTCATCCATGTGGGTGACTGTTGAGACTGGTAGAGAGTTTGGTTCTCTCTCATAATAAGTTTTCAACATATTTATATGGCACAGCTGAGTATTTTTGAGTCTATCGGGAGTCTCAACAACATAATCAGTATCACTGATCTTGTGCTTAACAATATAAGGGCCTGAATATCTTGCTTGTAAAGCATTGCCCTTTACAGGGAATAATACTAGCACCTTGTCCCCAGGTTTAAAGGAGCGAAATTTCGCCTTTTTATCATACCAGGTCTTCATATGACTCTGGGCTTTCTGTAAATGTTTATTTGTCATTTCTCTGGCCTGGTGCAATTTTTCCTTAAAAGTGGACACATAGTCCAGAAGAGAAATTTCAGGTGGCTCTTCTTCGAGCCATTTCTCCTTCAAAGCAGTGAGTGGACCCCTCACTATGTGTCCAAACACTAATTCAAAAGGGCTGAACCCCAGAGATTCCTGTACAGTCTCACAGACTGCAAATAAGAGGAGATGTACTCCTTCATCCCAATCCTTCTCATTATCCTCCCCATAGGCCTTTATCATGGTCTTCAGTGTTTGATGAAAGCGTTCTAGAGCTCCTTGACTTTCGGGATGGTAGGCACTTGATGTGTACTGCTTAATTTTGAGCTCATACATCACCTGCTGAAAAAGGTTTGACATAAAATTTGAGCCTTGGTCTGATTGCACTGACCTGGGTAGACCGAAAGTCGTGAAAAATTTTATCAAGGCCTTAACTATGGTCTTAGTTTTAATATTTCTTAGAGGAATAGCCTCAGGAAATCGTGTAGAAGCACACATGATGGTAAGAAGATATTCATTTCCAGATCTTGTTCTAGGCAATGGGCCAACACAATCAATAATAATTCTACTAAATGGCTCCTCAAAAGCAGGGATTGGTTGAAAGGGAGCAGGAGGAATCTTCTGGTTGGGTTTTCCTACAATTTGACAGGTGTGGCAGGTTTTACAAAATTCAACAACATCCTGTCGAAGCTTGGGCCAGTAAAAACATTGCTGAATACGAGAGTAGGTTTTCCTAACTCCCAAATGTCCAGCCATTGGATTTTCATGAGCCAGGCTTATTATTTCATTCCGGTATTTAGTGGGGACAACTATTTGATAAATAACCTCCCAATCACTATTGGAGGGTACTTCTGGTGGTCGCCATTTCCTCATAAGTACACCAGATTTTCTGAAATAACAGACAGGGGAGTTTTGGGCTTCAGCCTGTGTTAGAGCCTTTTCACGTGGCTCGGCAAGGTCAGGATCACTTTCCTGTTCCTGAATTAAAGATGTCCGGGAAATGACATTCAAGGAGGTCCCTCTATCACTCTCAGGTGTAGTGGCCTCTTTACAATGTCTGGACGAGTCATCACACTGACTCAAAAATGTCTGAGACAAATCAATGTCTTCAGAATCCGTAATTCTGTGACAGTTCTTATCCTCAGCTTTGCTGTTTAAATCAACACAATTGAGGTTGTTATCAACCTCAGTTTTCTTTGCCATGGACCGAGTCACAGCACATGCTGGAAAGGCAAAAGGAAAACATTCCTTCAAATTAATAATACTTTCATCTGTGCTCGGCTTATCCACCACTTGAGGTTCTACAGTGACTTTGTCACCAGCTAAGTCATTTCCCAATAATAAAGAAATACCTTTTACAGGTAGAGTAGGTCTGATTCCTACTGTCACAGTCCCATTTACTAAGCTACTTCTTAAATTTATTTTATGAAGTGGGACCTTTAAAGAGTTTGACTCAATACCTGATATTAGAACTTGTGCCCCTGTAGCACTTTCTTCAGAAAATGGCAAAATGCCTTCTAACATTAATGACTGAGTAGCCCCTGTGTCTCTCAGTATTTTTATTGGTAAGGAACAGTGCTTATCCCCATCAAGGGAAACAAAGCCTTCAGAAATAAATGGCTTATAATTTTCTAAAGCGTCTTGCTTTATAACATAATTTTCAGGGCATGGAGCACATGCTAGTGCATTCTGTGAAGTAGAGGACTCATTTTTCCTTTTTAACAGCCAGCAATCAGATAATAAATGACCTGCTTTCTTACAATAATTACAAGTTTTAGTTGAACTGTTGGGTCGTAATGGTGTAGGGCTGGCATTGGATGACTTATTCTCATTAGGCTTCCGATTAAATTTAGGTGGTGAAAAGTTTGAAGGATGATTGGAAGGATGAGTTTTATCTGAAACTGGTCTAGGTCCACTTTGGAAAGAATTCTTGTGGGGCCAAAAATTTGTGGCGTTACGACTCATTTTATGAGTTAAGGCATAGTCATCTGCCAGTACTGCTGCTCTATTTAATGTGTCAACTTTTTGTTCATCCAGGTGGGCCTTTATATCTGAATGTATCTTTCCTTTAAACTCTTCAATTAGCATCATTTCTTTTAATTTCGAGAAATCTTTCCCAATTTCTTTTGAGTGGCACCACCTGTCAAATAAATTTTGCTTTTCTCTGGCAAATTGCACATGAGCTTGATTTTCATTTTTATAATAATTTCTGAATTTCTGCCTATAGGCCTCTGGAACAAGTTCATATGCCTTGAGTATTGCCTCTTTAACAGTGTCATAATTGTTGCTTTGCTCAGAAGATAGAGCGGAATAGATTTCTTGGGCCTTCCCTTTCAAAACACTTTGCAGTAGCAAAGTCCAGACATCCCTTGGCCATTCTAAACTTGTTGCCACTTTTTCAAAATGTGAAAAATATTTATCAACTTCTTTTTCTTGAAAGGGGGAACTAGCCTAACATGTTTAGTTGCATCAAATCTACTTGGAGAAATTACATTTGAGCCTTGACGTTGAGATTCTAATTCTTTTATTTTTATTTCCTTTTGGGCCTGAATTTCAATTTCCCTAATTTTAATTCCCTATCGTCCTTTTCTTTTTGAGCTTCAATTTCTTTTAATTTAATTTAATTTTCTCTTTCTTCTTTTTCTTTTTGAGCCTGAAATTGTTCCCTTTCTTTTTGAGCCTGAATTTCAATTTCCCTCATTTTTTGTTGCATTTCTAACTTTTTTAATTCCAATTCTAACTTTTTGAGTTCAAGGGCATCAGTATGTTGTGGTTCAGAGGGGGGAGTTTCAGACTGAGGCAAAAGACCTTCTTCCATATAATGATTAACATTGAGCTGTTTAAGTTTATGCTTGTTCAGACCAGGGGTGGCAGGTAATTTTAGATAATGAGCAAGTTGGAATAAATCCTCCTTCTTAAGAGATTCTAAAAGGGCCAAACTAGGAGAGCCTTCAAATTCAGAAATAAATTCTGTCACAATAAATACCATGATGAAAAGGTTTGCTGGTTCTCAGAATATAAATAATAATACTGAAATTTTCTAAGAAAATTTAAATGTTTTGAAAGTGAGCCAAAATAATAATTGCAATTTGCAATTTTCTCGTTATCTAATATTCAATCCCGGACGAGCCCCCAATTTCTGTTACGGTGTGGAATTATTATTGATATTGGTAACAGAAAGAAATCTGAGAATCAGCAACAATAACTATGAATTTAACTATTCTGAAATTTAATTAAAAAAAATTAATATAAAAAAAAATGATACAAAGATCTTTTACACTAATTGGTTTACAGAAAATAAAAACAGTGGTACTTATCAATTATTGAATTAGTCCAAAATCCAGTTTGACAGAATCCAGTAATCCAGTGGTGAAGAATCTTGTGAAGAAAGTTACCAGCTGGTACATGTAGTATTAAATCCAACAATGTCTCTTCAGAAACAGTATCCCGTAGATTGTAATAAAATTTTCACTTAGAAATTTCAGCAGTCTCCAATAAAATATAATAAAATGCTCTGCAAAATTCAAATGGAGTAAAAATCCACGAAGTATTGGTGCCACAGGTAATTTCCAAACAATCCAGTAGAATCCAGGCTTTTCACAAAATATTATTCTGTTTCACAGAAAGTATAAATTCTCTTTTTCAAGACGAACAAATTCTCTTCAAAATTCTCTTTTGGAATCAATCTTCCAAATTCTCAAAGAAGCACTGCTTCTATAATAAATGCACTGTCCTAGAACAATAATAATCTCCAATGGAAACAACTGCTGTGTTTTAACTGAAGTGAGTCTTTCTGAAATGGCTTTCTAAAAATGAGTTTTGGAATTCTGTTGACAAACCTTTATATAGTAACCAGATAGAATGTCCCAGAAGAGGAAGTTTCTGCAATGTTCTATTAGTTTCTGGGGGATTCTGTTAAAGTTCAAGTAAACAAGGTCATTGACCTATTTAAACAATTAATTAAACAATCAACAGCTATATGTACAATATATCAGTGTAACAAAGATGTAAACAAGGTCACTGAGTGCAAAAGAGTAAGACCAGTCAGAAAATGCAGAAATGAAAAAAAATCTTTCTCACATAATTATCAACTTAAGGAGATATCAATCTCAATATAATATGGGGGCTATAATACGCCCATATTTTCCAAACCACACAGAGCAAAGAGATATTATTTGGTATGAAGCATCCTCAGACCAGTAGAATGGAATGGTAAAAAAAAATTGCTATCAGTTATGTTAGGGTGTTTTGTAGAGGGCATCGAAAAAATGCTGAGTCAGCATATTTGCAAAAATTTAAAAAAATCTTTTCTCTGAAACCAATGGTCAGAATCTTTTGATATTTGGTTTATAGCACCCATTGGGGGGGGGGGGGGGGGGGGGGGGGGGGGGGGAGTGGGGCAGATACAAGTTTGTTAAAATAAAGCCCATTGGTTCATATTTGGGCTCAATGCAGAAGCCCAAATTTTTAAATTTGGGCAATATGGGGAATATTCTTTAAAAAATCTTCTTCAGAACCACCAGTCAGAATCTTTTAATGTTTGGTATACATCATTGTTATGATGAGCGTCAGATTCAAGATGTTCAAACCAAGTCCCTAGGTTAATATTTGGGCTTCCTATGGAAGCCCAAATTTTAACTTAGTGCAATATGGGGGATAATTTTTAAAAATCTTCTTCTTCAGATCCACCAGTCAGAATGCTTTCATATTTGGAATACAACATCACTAGGGGGGTCAGATTCAAGTTTGTACAAATTGGGTCCATAGGATAATATTTGGCCATCCTGTGGTAGGCCAAGTTTTAACTTAGTGCAATATGAAGAAATTTCTTTTCAATTTTTCTTCTTCAGATCCAGAATGCTTTCATATTTGATATACAACATTTCTAGTTTTTAAGCTTCTTTGTTTTACAAGAATTGGCGAGCAAGTTATGCAACTTACATTAACACGTGACCATGACCCAATGGTGCAGGTATGTGGGCTGACCTTCATAGCGGCAACTTCGTGGTCTAGCTCTTCTAAAATATTATGAAGGGATCTTTAGCCTGCATGGAGTGTGTATCTCTCCACTCCGAGGACAGCCATTTTACGTACACCACCCGATAGGATGGTTTGCTTTGACAGCATCAACCCCACAATTGGTGCTGACGAAGAGAGTTTGGACACCCCGAGAACTTTCCCTGATTGCAGATCAATGCTTGGACGTCTGGCAAGAGAGATCAGTGCACTTATTCACTCAGCCACAACTCTCAGTCATTCATTGATTTCACATGATACAGTTTTGCTGAAAATTTTTTTAAAAATTTCTCCTAAAAGGAAAATCTATTTGTTATTGCATTGATTATTTATTTTTTTTTAGCTCACCTGAGCGAAGCTCAAGGGGAGCTTTACTAATCACTTTCTGTCCGTCGTCCGTCGTCCGTCGTCCGTCGTCGTCCGTCCGGCGTTAACTTTACATTATCGACTTCTCCTCCTAAACCACTAGCCCAATTTTATTCAAATGTTGGCTAAATGTTTATTACCTAATGCCAATTCAGATTTGTTCAAATGAAGTTGCCCCTCCTCCTGGGTGGTGCCACGCCCCCAAGGGGCACCAAAATCTTTGTAAATCTTCTTCTCATGAACCAGCAGTAGCAGAGACTTGATATTTGGTGTGCAGCTTCCTTCTGAGGTGTAGACTCAGATTTGTTCAAGAGAAGTTTGTGGGGCTATACTTGGCGTTGTTATGAGAGGGGCAAAATTTTTTGCCCCGCCCAAAATTTCTATTTTCCAAACCGAGAGGCTGATTTGAACCAAATTTTATGTGAGGGCTTATTGGGTCATGAGTACTTGATTTATGCAAAAAAAATTTTTCCCGCAGCCCCGTGGGAACCGCAGGAGCTAAAAATAGAAAAAATTTAAAACGCCCATATCTCCAAAACTGCACGGCACTGAGAATTTTTATTTGGTGTGCAGCTTCCTTAGGACCAACAGAAAGGATTGGTAAAAAAAAATTGCCATCGGTTTTATCATAGGGTACAGTTTCGGGACTTTGAAAAAGTGCTGAGTCAGCACTTTTTAACACTGTAGGCAATGGGAAAAACATTAAAAAATCTTCTTCTCCAGATCCAGCAGGCAGAATCTTTTGATATTTGGTATGCAACATTGTAGGGTGGATCTGATTCAAGTTTGTTCAAATCGGCCCCCTGGGTTCATATTTGGGCTCAGTATAGGAGCCCGATTTCGAACTTAGTGCATTTCAGGCAAATTTCTTAAAAAATCTTCTTCTCCAGATCCAGCAGGCAGAATCTTTTGATATTTGGTATGCAACATTGTGGGGTGGATCTGATTCAAGTTTGTTCAAATCGGCCCCCTGGGTTTATATTTGGGCTCAGTATAGGAGCCCAAATTTGAACTTACTGCATTTCAGGCAAATTTCTTTGAAAATCTTCTTCTCCAGATCCAGCAGGCAGAATCTTTTGATATTTGTTATGCAACATTGTAGGGTGGATCTGATTCAAGTTTGTTCAAATCGGCTCCCTAGATTCATATTTGGGCTCACTATAGGAGCTTGAATTCGAATTTAGTGCATTTCAGGCAAATTTCTTCAAAAATCTTCTTCTCCAGATCCAGCAGGCAGAATCTTTTGATATTTGGTATGCAATGTTGCGGGGTAGATCTGATTCAAGTTTGTTCAAATCGGCCCCCTGGATACCTATTTGGGCTTACTATAGAAGCCCGAATTCGAACTTAGTGCATTTCAGGCAAATTTCTTAAAAAATCTTCTTCTCCAGATCCAGCAGGCAGAATCTTTTGATATTTGGTAAGCAACATTGTGGGGTGGATCTGATTCAAGATTGTTCAAATCGGCCCCCTGGGTTAATATTTGGGCTCAGTATAGGAGCCCGATTTCGAACTTAGTGCATTTCAGGCAAATTTCTTAAAAAATCTTCTTCTCCAGATCCAGCAGGCAGAATCTTTTGATATTTGGTATGCAACATTGTAGGGTGGATCTGATTCAAGTTTGTTCAAATCGGCCCCCTGGGTTCATATTTGGGCTCAGTATAGGAGCCCGATTTCGAACTTAGTGCATTTCAGGCAAATTTCTTAAAAAATCTTCTTCTCCAGATCCAGCAGGCAGAATCTTTTGATATTTGGTTTGCAACATTGTGGGGTGGATCTGATTCAAGTTTGTTCAAATCGGCTTTCTAGATTCATATTTGGGCTCACTATAGAAGCTCGAATTTGAACTTAGTGCATTTCATGCAAATTTCTTAAAAAATCTTCTTCTCCAGATCCAGCAGGCAGAATCTTTTCATATTTGGTAAGCAACATTGCGGGGTGGATCTGATTCAAGTTTGTTCAAATCGGCCCCCTGGGTTTATATTTGGGCTAAGTATAGGAGCCCAAATTTGAACTTAGTGCATTTCAAGCAAATTTATTAAAAAATCTTCTTCTCCAGATCCAGCAGGCAGAATCTTTTGATATTTGGTATGCAACATTGTGGGGTGGATCTGATTCAAGTTTGTTCAAATCGGCTTCCTAGATTCATATTTGGGCTCACTATAGAAGCTCGAATTCAAACTTAGTGCATTTCAGGCAAATTTCTTAAAAAATTTTCTTCTCCAGATCCAGCAGGCAGAATCTTTTGATATTTGGTATGCAACATTGTGGGATGGATCTGATGCAAATTTGTTTAAATCGGCTCTCTAGATTCATATTTGAGCTTACTATAGAAGCTCGAATTCGAACGTAGTGCATTTCAGGCAAATTTCTTAAAAAATTATCTTCTCCAGATCCAGCAGGCAGAATCTTTTGATATTTGGTATGCAACATTGCGGGGTGGATCTGATTCAAGTTTGTTCAAATCGGCCCCCTGGATTCATATTTGGGCTCACTATAGAAGCTCGAATTCAAACTTAGTGCATTTCGGGCAAATTTCTTAAAAAATCTTCTTCTCCAGATCCAGCAGGCAGAATCTTTTGATATTTGGTATGCAACATTGCGGGGTGGATCTGATTCAAGTTTGTTCAAATCGGCCCCCTGGATTTATATTTGGGCTTAATATAGAAGCCCGAATTCGGACTTAGTGCATTTCGGGCAAATTTATTAAAAAATCTTCTTCTCCAGATCCAGCAGGCAGAATCTTTTGATATTTGGTATGCAACATTGTGGGGTGGATCTGATTCAAGTTTGTTCAAATCGGCTTCCTAGATTCATATTTGGGCTCACTATAGAAGCTCGAATTCGAACTTAGTGCATTTCAGGCAAATTTCTTAAAAAATCATCTTCTCCAGATCCAGCAGGCAGAATCTTTTGATATTTGGTATGCAACATTGCGGGGTGGATCTGATTCAAGTTTGTTCAAATCGGCCCCCTGGATTCATATTTGGGCTCACTATAGAAGCTCGAATTCAAACTTAGTGCATTTTGGGCAAATTTCTTCAAAAATCTTCTTCTCCAGATCCAGCAGGCAGAATCTTTTGATATTTGGTATGCGACATTGCGGGGTGGATCTGATTCAAGTTTGTTCAAATCGGCCCCCTGGATTCATATTTGGGCTTAATATAGAAGCCCGAATTCGCACTTAGTGCATTTCGGGCAAATTTATTAAAAAATCTTCTTCTCCAGATCCAGCAGGCAGAATCTTTTGATATTTGGTATGCAACATTGTGGGGTGGATCTGATTCAAGTTTGTTCAAATCGGCTTCCTAGTTTCATATTTGGGCTCACTATAGAAGCTCGAATTCGAACTTAGTGCATTTCAGGCAAATTTCTTAAAAAATCTTCTTCTCCAGATCCAGCTTCAGAATCTTTTCATATTTGGTAAGCAACATTGTGGGGTGGATCTGATTCAAGTTTGTTCAAATCAGCCCCCTGGGTTTATATTTGAGCTCCGTATAGGAGCCCAAATTTTAACTTAGTGCATTTCAGGCATATTTCTTAAAAAATCTTCTTCTCCAGATCCAGCAGGCAGAATCTTTTGATATTTGGTATGCAACATTGTGGGGTGGATCTGATTGTGATTCATGAACGTATTTATTTGTAAAGTTGATAGAATCTTAGACAAAATTTGCAGAAAAGATCTACTATAGAAGGGGTGGTATCCAGGGTGAACCGTTTACCCAAATCTAGCAGTACTAATGCATTATTCACACAAATCTCCGTTCAAATTTTATGACCCCCTCATTGGAACACACGCATTCAGCTCATTCCAACAAAGGTCATATGCCATGTTTTCGAGACAAAGGAATAAAAATTTTAGTTATTCATGAAATTTTTAGGCAACTGTTGTCTGTTATTCACATTGCTTCATGAAATTTCAGTACTTTTAGAAGTTACCTCAGTAATCAAGGGTTAATTCCCCTTAATTAAATGTCGCCTCTAAAAACAACCACTTTGCATATCTTACCTTTTTACCAGCATAACTGCCAAAACTTGTCAGCATTCTTCGCAAAAATCGCTATTCAAATTTTAATTTTTGTCTCTTAAACATACATGTACTTATCGCTTGTAAATACCCCATTGGAATGAGCTTCCAATGAGAGGTCGCACACCATGCTTTTTGAGTCAAAAAAGCAATTTTTTTAGTTATTCCAGAATTTCGTACGTAAAACACAGCTTTATGACTTCACATTAAAATGAGCTCTCTAAGCTTGTTCCAATCAACATTCACGCACTATGTCTTTCACACAAAAAATAAAATTTTCCATTTATTCAGGAATTTTGTTTGCAAGAACACTCTTACCCCCCCCCCCCCCCCCCCCACACACACACACACAAACACACACACACACACACACACAAACACAGACACACACATCTAAAAGTTTGTCAGCAAAAAAACAGTTACTTCAATTTTTAAATGCATTATAGGAACAACTTGCCTAATCAAATTTAAATACTTTTGCATCATTCTGTATCTAGAACAAACCATTTACCATATCTTTACGCAAAATTCTCCAGCATCATTCACAAAAAAACACCATTATTTATATATTCACATTTCTGTCTCAAAAATATATCTGATCATCCCATACCCCTATTGGAATAAGCTGTTTGAGCTTGTTCCAATGATGATAAAAAAAACTAATATTTTGGAAAATTTGTGAAAATTTTTGTTTTCTTGCATGCAAATACATACATGTAGCACATGGAAGATATCCACAGTTGGGGAGAGATGTCCAAGGCTATCTCTTCACATTCCTTGTTTGTGCTTCATGCTAAACCAGTTTGTCTGCAGAGATAAATTTGCTTTATTAAAAATCATTGGAGATTGGCCTAAAACTAATTTTAGGTAACAAATGTTGAACTTCAAACAAAATCTATCACTCAACCAGTTAATGTTGATGAGGCATGACATGGTGAAGGTGACCTAAAATACTTCTTAGAGTCACTTTGTCAGGTGAGCGATTAAGGCCACGTGGGGCCTCTTGTTTATTATTATTCTTCCACACTTTTTATTTTCACTATTTTTCGAAACTGCTCTGAACGATGTTTTTTAACAAAGTTTCTGTACTCATAAAGGGTCATAAGTTCTAAGCCAATATCATATTCCCATTTTTCTGAAAATGTTTTAGTTAACCCTTTATGCCAAAAAACACAAAATTATTCGGCAGCTCATATCTTTGGACTGGAAAGGGCGATTGACTTGAAATTTTGTCAGCAGTACACCCCTCTATCAGCATATGGTACAAAAATGTATGTAGTTAACACCTTTGTGCCAAAACATTTTTCGAAACGAAAAAAAAAATATCAAAATTTGACAATTTTTTAACTCAATCTCGGGACAGGGATATGCTGAACCATCTAAAATGGCTTAGAAATGAAAACTGTATCACTGAATTGTAAAAACCACCCAAAAAATTTCAGTTCGAATTTCCGACAATCCAAAATGGCGGCCGAAAAAATCAGATTTATATTTTCGGTGATTTATGCGTTTGAGGCCATTTGGAGACGGAAAAAAAAATTTTTGCACCAGAAAAATTTTCGGTTTGGACTTGGAAATTTTCGACCATAAGTCGGAAATTTTTGTTACAACCGGGCTACTTTGCCGTCACAGTACTCAAAAACGGGGATGATTTGAAAGCTTCTAAGGTTAGAAATGTTGAATTCACAGTGTACATGAACAGTTATTGTCTTTTGGAATTGGAGTTGTTCTTCGTTTGGCTTCTGCTAGCAGTCAAACATGGCTTCGGGACACTGTGACCAAAAATTGAAAAAAAATTTCTTGTGTCTTTTTTTACTTTATTATGTCTAGATTCATTAGTTCTCATAAATAAAACTATCTGCATATTGCGGAAAATGTTTTTCCAGCCACAAACCGCCCAAATATGCAGGAGCCGATATCTTTGGCCTGGGAGGGGCGATTGACTTGAACTTTTCACAGGAATGACTGTAATACACTTCTCTATTAATCAAGGGCACAAAATGGTAGTTGGTTAACACCTTTCTGTCAAAACATTTTACGAAACCGAAAAAAAATTCAAAATTTGGGCATTTTGGAGCCCAATTTCGAGACACAAATATGCAGAACCATCTAAAATAGCTTAGAAATGAAGACAGTATCACTGAATTGCGATAAGCGCCAAAGAAATTTCGATTTGAATTTTCGACAATCCAAAATGGTGGCCGAAAAATCATATTTTTATTTTGGGTTTTTTATGTGTTTCAGGCCATTTGGAGACGAAAAAAAAAAATTTTTTCCACCAGAAGAATTTTCGGTGTGGACTTGGAAATTTTCGACCCAAAATCGGAAATTTTTGTTACAACCGGGCTACTTTGCCGTCATCGTACTCAACAACGGAGTTGATTTGAATGCTTCTAAGATTATAAATGTTGAGATCACAGTCTACAAAAATGTTGGAAGTGGAGGTTTGCTTCGTCTTCTGTGAGCAGCCAAACATGGCTTCCGGACCCGATGTGACCGAAAATCGGAAAAAAATGTTGTGTTTCTCATTCTGTTTTTTGTGTTTTTTTTAACCATTTTTGAGTGAAAAATACAATGAAACTTTTTGAAAAATTTTTAGGTCAGGACTTAGAATTTTTTGACCAAAAGTCAGAAATTTTTACCAGGCTACTTTGCCATCATGGTACTCAACAACGGGGATGATTTTAAAGCATCTAAGATTACAAATGTTGAGTTCACGGTCCACGAGAACAGTTACTATCTTTTGGAAGAGGAGGTTTGCTTCGTTTGGCTTTTGTGAGCAGCTAAACATGGCTTCATGTCAAACGATTCTAGTGAAAACACAGGGGAAGACAATGTATTCAATGCACCAAAACAGCCGTCTACTTTCCCTGTCATTGTCTTTGATGTATGCATGTGCAGTTATTGAGGGTTTGTTTTGGAATTATTTTCTGTCCTGAAAAACGTGTCATCAGAGTACATTTCATCGTAGGCCAATATCTCATGAACTTGATGAAGGAAAAGAGCTATTGACTAAATTTTTCGACAGACTTGTCAGAATTATTCTTGTCAAAAACATATATAATCGGTATTTTTTTCCATTGTTAGCTCAACTTTGGCGAAGCCAAATTTCAGCTTTTGTCATGGCCTGTCGTCCGTCTGTCCGTACGTCAACAATTGGATATGGCACGGGCTAGAGGCCGTATTTATGAACCAATCTTTACGAAACTTCTTGGGTACCTTTGTTATGACTGGGACGAGAAAGAGTGTTTTTGGGTGCGGTCCGAAATTCAAGATGGCTGTCAGCCGCCATTTTGTACCGACGATGCAGAAATCTGTTTTTGTACAGAACTTCCAGATGAAAGCTCTGATTTGAATAATTTTTTGTATGAATGTTTAGTACTATGAGATACATTACATATCATACGGGTTTTGGTCATGGTAGTGTTGTGTACTTAGGAATACTGTATGTCATTGGTGTTAATCATTGCTGAGTGTTCTTGTTGGTCATGGTAGTGTTGTGTACTTAGGGATACTGTATGTCATTGGTGTTAATCATTGCTGAGTGTTCTTGTTGGTCATGTTAGTGTTGTGTACTTAGGAATACTGTATGTCATTGGTGTTAATCATTGCTGAGTGTTCTTGTTGGTCATGGTAGTGCTGTGTACTTAGGAATACTGTATGTCATTGGTGTTAATCATTGCTGAGTGTTCTTGTTGGTCATGTTAGTGTTGTGTACTTAGGAATACTGTATGTCATTGGTGTTAATCATTGCTGAGTGTTCTTGTTGGTCATGGTAGTGATGTGTATTAGGAATACTGTATGTCATTGGTGTTAATCATTGCTGAGTGTTCTTGTTGGTCATGGTAGTGCTGTGTACTTAGGAATACTGTATGTCATTGGTGTTAATCATTGCTGAGTGTTCTTGTTGGTCATGGTGGTGATGTGTACTTAGGAATACTGTATGTCATTGGTGTTAATCATTGCTGAGTGTTCTTGTTGGTCATGGTGGTGATGTGTATTAGGAATACTGTATGTCATTGGTGTTAATCATTGCTGAGTGTTCTTGTTGGTCATGGTAGTGTTGTGTACTTAGGAATACTGTATGTCATTGGTGTTAATCATTGCTGAGTGTTCTTGTTGGTCATGGTAGTGCTGTGTACTTAGGAATACTGTATGTCATTGGTGTTAATCATTGCTGAGTGTTCTTGTTGGTCATGGTAGTGTTGTGTACTTAGGAATACTGTATGTCATTGGTGTTAATCATTGCTGAGTGTTCTTGTTGGTCATGGTAGTGTTGTGTACTTAGGAATACTGTATGTCATTGGTGTTAATCATTGCTGAGTGTTCTTGTTGGTCATGGTAGTGCTGTGTACTTAGGAATACTGTATGTCATTGGTGTTAATCATTGCTGAGTGTTCTTGTTGGTCATGGTGGTGATGTGTACTTAGGAATACTGTATGTCATTGGTGTTAATCATTGCTGAGTGTTCTTGTTGGTCATGGTAGTGCTGTGTACTTAGGAATACTGTATGTCATTGGTGTTAATCATTGCTGAGTGTTCTTGTTGGTCATGGTAGTGTTGTGTACTTAGGAATACTGTATGTCATTGGTGTTAATCATTGCTGAGTGTTCTTGTTGGTCATGGTAGTGCTGTGTACTTAGGAATACTGTATGTCATTGGTGTTAATCATTGCTGAGTGTTCTTGTTGGTCATGGTAGTGATGTGTATTAGGAATACTGTATGTCATTGGTGTTAATCATTGCTGAGTGTTCTTGTTGGTCATGGTGGTGATGTGTATTAGGAATACTGTATGTCATTGGTGTTAATCATTGCTGAGTGTTCTTGTTGGTCATGGTAGTGCTGTGTACTTAGGAATACTGTATGTCATTGGTGTTAATCATTGCTGAGTGTTCTTGTTGGTCATGGTAGTGTTGTGTACTTAGGAATACTGTATGTCATTGGTGTTAATCATTGCTGAGTGTTCTTGTTGGTCATGGTGGTGCTGTGTACTTAGGAATACTGTATGTCATTGGTGTTAATCATTGCTGAGTGTTCTTGTTGGTCATGGTGGTGATGTGTATTAGGAATACTGTATGTCATTGGTGTTAATCATTCCTGAGTGTTCTTGTTGGTCATGCTAGTGATGTGTATTAGGAATACTGTATGTCATTGGTGTTAATCATTGCTGAGTGTTCTTGTTGGTCATGGTGGTGATGTGTATTAGGAATACTGTATGTCATTGGTGTTAATCATTGCTGAGTGTTCTTGTTGGTCATGGTGGTGATGTGTATTAGGAATACTGTATGTCATTGGTGTTAATCATTGCTGAGTGTTCTTGTTGGTCATGGTAGTGCTGTGTACTTAGGAATACTGTATGTCATTGGTGTTAATCATTGCTGAGTGTTCTTGTTGGTCATGGTGGTGATGTGTATTAGGAATACTGTATGTCATTGGTGATAATCATTGCTGAGTGTTCTTGTTGGTCATGGTGGTGATGTGTATTAGGAATACTGTATGTCATTGGTGTTAATCATTCCTGAGTGTTCTTGTTGGTCATGGTAGTGCTGTGTCTTAGGAATACTGTATGTCATTGGTGTTAATCATTGCTGAGTGTTATTGTTGGTCATGGTGGTGATGTGTATTAGGAATACTGTATGTCATTGGTGTTAATCATTCCTGAGTGTTCTTGTTGGTCATGGTAGTGATGTGTATTAGGAATACTGTATGTCATTGGTGTTAATCATTGCTGAGTGTTCTTGTTGGTCATGGTGGTGATGTGTATTAGGAATACTGTATGTCATTGGTGTTAATCATTGCTGAGTGTTCTTGTTGGTCATGGTGGTGATGTGTATTAGGAATACTGTATGTCATTGGTGTTAATCATTGCTGAGTGTTCTTGTTGGCCATGGTGGTGATGTGTATTAGTAATACTGTATGTCATTGGTGTTAATCATTGCTGAGTGTTCTTGTTGGTCATGGTAGTGCTGTGTACTTAGGAATACTGTATGTCATTGGTGTTAATCATTGCTGAGTGTTCTTGTTGGTCATGGTGGTGATGTGTACTTAGGAATACTGTATGTCATTGGTGTTAATCATTGCTGAGTGTTCTTGTTGGTCATGGTGGTGATGTGTATTAGGAATACTGTATGTCATTGGTGTTAATCATTCCTGAGTGTTCTTGTTGGTCATGGTAGTGATGTGTATTAGGAATACTGTATGTCATTGGTGTTAATCATTGCTGAGTGTTCTTGTTGGTCATGGTGGTGATGTGTATTAGGAATACTGTATGTCATTGGTGTTAATCATTGCTGAGTGTTCTTGTTGGTCATGGTGGTGATGTGTATTAGGAATACTGTATGTCATTGGTGTTAATCATTCCTGAGTGTTCTTGTTGGTCATGGTAGTGCTGTGTACTTAGGAATACTGTATGTCATTGGTGTTAATCATTGCTGAGTGTTCTTGTTGGTCATGGTGGTGATGTGTATTAGGAATACTGTATGTCATTGGTGTTAATCATTGCTGAGTGTTCTTGTTGGTCATGGTAGTGCTGTGTACTTAGGAATACTGTATGTCATTGGTGTTAATCATTGCTGAGTGTTCTTGTTGGTCATGTTAGTGTTGTGTACTTAGGAATACTGTATGTCATTGGTGTTAATCATTGCTGAGTGTTCTTGTTGGTCATGGTAGTGATGTGTACTTAGGAATACTGTATGTCATTGGTGTTAATCATTGCTGAGTGTTCTTGTTGGTCATGGTGGTGTTGTGTACTTAGGAATACTGTATGTCATTGGTGTTAATCATTGCTGAGTGTTCTTGTTGGTCATGGTGGTGATGTGTATTAGGAATACTGTATGTCATTGGTGTTAATCATTGCTGAGTGTTCTTGTTGGTCATGGTAGTGATGTGTATTAGGAATACTGTATGTCATTGGTGTTAATCATTGCTGAGTGTTCTTGTTGGTCATGGTAGTGCTGTGTACTTAGGAATACTGTATGTCATTGGTGTTAATCATTGCTGAGTGTTCTTGTTGGTCATGGTAGTGCTGTGTATTAGGAATACTGTATGTCATTGGTGTTAATCATTGCTGAGTGTTCTTGTTGGTCATGGTAGTGATGTGTATTAGGAATACTGTATGTCAGTCATTGGTGTTAATCATTGCTGAGTGTTCTTGTTGGTCATGGTAGTGCTGTGTACTTAGGAATACTGTATGTCATTGGTGTTAATCATTGCTGAGTGTTCTTGTTGGTCATGGTAGTGATGTGTATTAGGAATACTGTATGTCATTGGTGTTAATCATTGCTGAGTGTTCTTGTTGGTCATGGTAGTGCTGTGTACTTAGGAATACTGCATGTCATTGGTGTTAATCATTGCTGAGTGTTCTTGTTGGTCATGGTAGTGATGTGTACTTAGGAATACTGTATGTCATTGGTGTTAATCATTGCTGAGTGTTCTTGTTGGTCATGGTAGTGCTGTGTACTTAGGAATACTGTATGTCATTGGTGTTAATCATTGCTGAGTGTTCTTGTTGGTCATGGTAGTGTTGTGTACTTAGGAATGCTGTATGTCATTGGTGTTAATCATTGCGGAGTGTTCTTGTTGGTCATGGTAGTGTTGTGTATTAGGAATACTGTATGTCATTGGTGTTAATCATTGCTGAGTGTTCTTGTTGGTCATGGTGGTGATGTGTATTAGGAATACTGTATGTCATTGGTGTTAATCATTGCTGAGTGTTCTTGTTGGTCATGGTAGTGATGTGTACTTAGGAATGCTGTATGTCATTGGTGTTAATCATTGCTGAGTGTTCTTGTTGGTCATGGTAGTGATGTGTATTAGGAATACTGTATGTCATTGGTGTTAATCGGTCATGGTAGTGCTGTGTACTTAGGAATACTGTATGTCATTGGTGTTAATCATTGCTGAGTGTTCTTGTTGGTCATGGTAGTGTTGTGTACTTAGGAATACTGTATGTCATTGGTGTTAATCATTGCTGAGTGTTCTTGTTGGTCATGGTAGTGATGTGTATTAGGAATACTGTATGTCATTGGTGTTAATCATTGCGGAGTGTTCTTGTTGGTCATGGTAGTGTTGTGTACTTAGGAATACTGTATGTCATTGGTGTTAATCATTGCTGAGTGTTCTTGTTGGTCATGGTGGTGATGTGTATTAGGAATACTGTATGTCATTGGTGTTAATCATTGCTGAGTGTTCTTGTTGGTCATGGTAGTGCTGTGTACTTAGGAATACTGTATGTCATTGGTGTTAATCATTGCTGAGTGTTCTTGTTGGTCATGGTAGTGATGTGTATTAGGAATACTGTATGTCATTGGTGTTAATCATTGCTGAGTGTTCTTGTTGGTCATGGTAGTGATGTGTATTAGGAATACTGTATGTCATTGGTGTTAATCATTGCTGAGTGTTCTTGTTGGTCATGTTAGTGATGTGTATTAGGAATACTGTATGTCATTGGTGTTAATCATTGCTGAGTGTTCTTGTTGGTCATGGTAGTGCTGTGTACTTAGGAATACTGTATGTCATTGGTGTTAATCATTGCTGAGTGTTCTTGTTGGTCATGGTAGTGTTGTGTACTTAGGAATACTGTATGTCATTGGTGTTAATCATTGCTGAGTGTTCTTGTTGGTCATGGTAGTGATGTGTATTAGGAATACTGTATGTCATTGGTGTTAATCATTGCGGAGTGTTCTTGTTGGTCATGGTAGTGTTGTGTACTTAGGAATACTGTATGTCATTGGTGTTAATCATTGCTGAGTGTTTTTGTTGGTCATGGTGGTGATGTGTATTAGGAATACTGTATGTCATTGGTGTTAATCATTGCTGAGTGTTCTTGTTGGTCATGGTAGTGCTGTGTACTTAGGAATACTGTATGTCATTGGTGTTAATCATTGCGGAGTGTTCTTGTTGGTCATGGTAGTGATGTGTATTAGGAATACTGTATGTCATTGGTGTTAATCATTGCGGAGTGTTCTTGTTGGTCATGGTAGTGATGTGTATTAGGAATACTGTATGTCATTGGTGTTAATCATTGCTGAGTGTTCTTGTTGGTCATGGTGGTGATGTGTATTGGGAATACTGTATGTCATTGGTGTTAATCATTGCTGAGTGTTCTTGTTGGTCATGATAGTGTTGTGTACTTAGGAATACTGTATGTCATTGGTGTTAATCATTGCGGAGTGTTCTTGTTGGTCATGGTGGTGATGTGTACTTAGGAATACTGTATGTCATTGGTGTTAATCATTGCTGAGTGTTCTTGTTGGTCATGGTAGTGCTGTGTACTTAGGAATACTGTATGTCATTGGTGTTAATCATTGCTGAGTGTTCTTGTTGGTCATGGTGGTGATGTGTATTAGGAATACTGTATGTCATTGGTGTTAATCATTCCTGAGTGTTCTTGTTGGTCATGGTGGTGATGTGTATTAGGAATACTGTATGTCATTGGTGTTACTCATTGCTGAGTGTTCTTGTTGGTCATGGTAGTGCTGTGTACTTAGGAATACTGTATGTCGTTGGTGTTAATCATTGCTGAGTGTTCTTGTTGGTCATGGTGGTGATGTGTACTTAGGAATACTGTATGTCATTGGTGTTAATCATTGCTGAGTGTTCTTGTTGGTCATGGTAGTGCTGTGTACTTAGGAATACTGTATGTCATTGGTGTTAATCATTGCTGAGTGTTCTTGTTGGTCATGGTAGTGTTGTGTACTTAGGAATACTGTATGTCATTGGTGTTAATCATTGCTGAGTGTTCTTGTTGGTCATGGTAGTGCTGTGTACTTAGGAATACTGTATGTCATTGGTGTTAATCATTGCTGAGTGTTCTTGTTGGTCATGGTGGTGATGTGTACTTAGGAATACTGTATGTCATTGGTGTTAATCATTGCTGAGTGTTCTTGTTGGTCATGGTAGTGTTGTGTACTTAGGAATACTGTATGTCATTGGTGTTAATCATTGCTGAGTGTTCTTGTTGGTCATGGTAGTGCTGTGTACTTAGGAATACTGTATGTCATTGGTGTTAATCATTGCTGAGTGTTCTTGTTGGTCATGGTAGTGTTGTGTACTTAGGAATACTGTATGTCATTGGTGTTAATCATTGCTGAGTGTTCTTGTTGGTCATGGTGGTGATGTGTATTAGGAATACTGTATGTCATTGGTGTTAATCATTGCTGAGTGTTCTTGTTGGTCATGGTAGTGCTGTGTACTTAGGAATACTGTATGTCATTGGTGTTAATCATTGCTGAGTGTTCTTGTTGGTCATGGTAGTGCTGTGTACTTAGGAATACTGTATGTCATTGGTGTTAATCATTGCGGAGTGTTCTTGTTGGTCATGGTAGTGATGTGTATTAGGAATACTGTATGTCATTGGTGTTAATCATTGCGGAGTGTTCTTGTTGGTCATGGTAGTGATGTGTATTAGGAATACTGTATGTCATTGGTGTTAATCATTGCTGAGTGTTCTTGTTGGTCATGGTAGTGATGTGTATTAGGAATACTGTATGTCATTGGTGTTAATCATTGCGGAGTGTTCTTGTTGGTCATGGTAGTGATGTGTATTAGGAATACTGTATGTCATTGGTGTTAATCATTGTGGAGTGTTCTTGTTGGTCATGGTAGTGATGTGTATTAGGAATACTGTATGTCATTGGTGTTAATCATTGCGGAGTGTTCTTGTTGGTCATGGTAGTGATGTGTATTAGGAATACTGTATGTCATTGGTGTTAATCATTGCTGAGTGTTCTTGTTGGTCATGGTAGTGCTGTGTACTTAGGAATACTGTATGTCATTGGTGTTAATCATTGCGGAGTGTTCTTGTTGGTCATGGTGGTGATGTGTATTAGGAATACTGTATGTCATTGGTGTTAATCATTGCTGAGTGTTCTTGTTGGTCATGGTAGTGCTGTGTACTTAGGAATACTGTATGTCATTGGTGTTAATCATTGCTGAGTGTTCTTGTTGGTCATGGTAGTGATGTGTATTAGGAATACTGCATGTCATTGGTGTTAATCATTGCTGAGTGTTCTTGTTGGTCATGGTAGTGCTGTGTACTTAGGAATACTGTATGTCATTGGTGTTAATCATTGCTGAGTGTTCTTGTTGGTCATGGTAGTGATGTGTATTAGGAATACTGTATGTCATTGGTGTTAATCATTGCTGAGTGTTCTTGTTGGTCATGGTAGTGTTGTGTACTTAGGAATACTGTATGTCATTGGTGTTAATCATTGCTGAGTGTTCTTGTTGGTCATGATAGTGTTGTGTACTTAGGAATACTGTATGTCATTGGTGTTAATCATTGCTGAGTGTTCTTGTTGGTCATGGTGGTGATGTGTATTAGGAATACTGTATGTCATTGGTGTTAATCATTGCTGAGTGTTCTTGTTGGTCATGGTAGTGTTGTGTACTTAGGAATACTGTATGTCATTGGTGTTAATCATTGCTGAGTGTTCTTGTTGGTCATGGTGGTGATGTGTATTAGGAATACTGTATGTCATTGGTGTTAATCATTGCTGAGTGTTCTTGTTGGTCATGGTAGTGCTGTGTACTTAGGAATACTGTATGTCATTGGTGTTAATCATTGCTGAGTGTTCTTGTTGGTCATGGTAGTGCTGTGTACTTAGGAATACTGTATGTCATTGGTGTTAATCATTGCTGAGTGTTCTTGTTGGTCATGGTAGTGTTGTGTACTTAGGAATACTGTATGTCATTGGTGTTAATCATTGCTGAGTGTTCTTGTTGGTCATGGTGGTGCTGTGTACTTAGGAATACTGTATGTCATTGGTGTTAATCATTGCTGAGTGTTCTTGTTGGTCATGGTAGTGCTGTGTACTTAGGAATACTGTATGTCATTGGTGTTAATCATTCCTGAGTGTTCTTGTTGGTCATGGTAGTGCTGTGTACTTAGGAATACTGTATGTCATTGGTGTTAATCATTCCTGAGTGTTCTTGTTGGTCATGGTAGTGCTGTGTACTTAGGAATACTGTATGTCATTGGTGTTAATCATTGCTGAGTGTTCTTGTTGGTCATGGTAGTGTTGTGTACTTAGGAATACTGTATGTCATTGGTGTTAATCATTGCTGAGTGTTCTTGTTGGTCATGGTAGTGTTGTGTACTTAGGAATACTGTATGTCATTGGTGTTAATCATTGCTGAGTGTTCTTGTTGGTCATGGTGGTGATGTGTATTAGGTATACTGTATGTCATTGGTGTTAATCATTGCTGAGTGTTCTTGTTGGTCATGGTAGTGCTGTGTACTTAGGAATACTGTATGTCATTGGTGTTAATCATTGCTGAGTGTTCTTGTTGGTCATGGTAGTGTTGTGTACTTAGGAAGACTGTATGTCATTGGTGTTAATCATTGCTGAGTGTTCTTGTTGGTCATGGTAGTGCTGTGTACTTAGGAATACTGTATGTCATTGGTGTTAATCATTGCTGAGTGTTCTTGTTGGTCATGGTAGTGCTGTGTACTTAGGAATACTGTATGTCATTGGTGTTAATCATTGCTGAGTGTTCTTGTTGGTCATGGTAGTGTTGTGTACTTAGGAATACTGTATGTCATTGGTGTTAATCATTGCTGAGTGTTCTTGTTGGTCATGGTAGTGCTGTGTACTTAGGAATACTGTATGTCATTGGTGTTAATCATTGCTGAGTGTTCTTGTTGGTCATGGTAGTGTTGTGTACTTAGGAATACTGTATGTCATTGGTGTTAATCATTGCTGAGTGTTCTTGTTGGTCATGGTAGTGCTGTGTACTTAGGAATACTGTATGTCATTGGTGTTAATCATTGCTGAGTGTTCTTGTTGGTCATGGTAGTGTTGTGTACTTAGGAATACTGTATGTCATTGGTGTTAATCATTGCTGAGTGTTCTTGTTGGTCATGGTAGTGTTGTGTACTTAGGAATACTGTATGTCATTGGTGTTAATCATTGCTGAGTGTTCTTGTTGGTCATGGTGGTGATGTGTACTTAGGAATACTGTATGTCATTGGTGTTAATCATTGCTGAGTGTTCTTGTTGGTCATGGTGGTGATGTGTATTAGGAATACTGTATGTCATTGGTGTTAATCATTGCTGAGTGTTCTTGTTGGTCATGGTAGTGCTGTGTACTTAGGAATACTGTATGTCATTGGTGTTAATCATTGCTGAGTGTTCTTGTTGGTCATGGTAGTGATGTGTATTAGGAATACTGTATGTCATTGGTGTTAATCATTGCTGAGTGTTCTTGTTGGTCATGGTAGTGATGTGTATTAGGAATACTGTATGTCATTGGTGTTAATCATTGCTGAGTGTTCTTGTTGGTCATGGTAGTGCTGTGTACTTAGGAATACTGTATGTCATTGGTGTTAATCATTGCTGAGTGTTCTTGTTGGTCATGGTAGTGTTGTGTACTTAGGAATACTGTATGTCATTGGTGTTAATCATTCCTGAGTGTTCTTGTTGGTCATGGTAGTGTTGTGTACTTAGGAATACTGTATGTCATTGGTGTTAATCATTGCGGAGTGTTCTTGTTGGTCATGGTAGTGTTGTGTACTTAGGAATACTGTATGTCATTGGTGTTAATCATTGCTGAGTGTTCTTGTTGGTCATGGTAGTGCTGTGTACTTAGGAATACTGTATGTCATTGGTGTTAATCATTGCTGAGTGTTCTTGTTGGTCATGGTAGTGCTGTGTACTTAGGAATACTGTATGTCATTGGTGTTAATCATTGCTGAGTGTTCTTGTTGGTCATGGTGGTGATGTGTATTAGGAATACTGTATGTCATTGGTGTTAATCATTGCTGAGTGTTCTTGTTGGTCATGGTAGTGTTGTGTACTTAGGAATACTGTATGTCATTGGTGTTAATCATTGCTGAGTGTTCTTGTTGGTCATGGTGGTGTTGTGTACTTAGGAATACTGTATGTCATTGGTGTTAATCATTGCTGAGTGTTCTTGTTGGTCATGGTAGTGCTGTGTACTTAGGAATACTGTATGTCATTGGTGTTAATCATTGCTGAGTGTTCTTGTTGGTCATGGTAGTGATGTGTATTAGGAATACTGTATGTCATTGGTGTTAATCATTGCTGAGTGTTCTTGTTGGTCATGGTGGTGTTGTGTACTTAGGAATACTGTATGTCATTGGTGTTAATCATTGCTGAGTGTTCTTGTTGGTCATGGTGGTGATGTGTATTTGGAATACTGTATGTCATTGGTGTTAATCATTGCTGAGTGTTCTTGTTGGTCATGGTAGTGCTGTGTACTTAGGAATACTGTATGTCATTGGTGTTAATCATTGCTGAGTGTTCTTGTTGGTCATGGTAGTGTTGTGTACTTAGGAATACTGTATGTCATTGGTGTTAATCATTGCTGAGTGTTCTTGTTGGTCATGGTAGTGTTGTGTACTTAGGAATACTGTATGTCATTGGTGTTAATCATTGCTGAGTGTTCTTGTTGGTCATGGTGGTGCTGTGTACTTAGGAATACTGTATGTCATTGGTGTTAATCATTGCTGAGTGTTCTTGTTGGTCATGGTGGTGATGTGTATTAGGAATACTGTATGTCATTGGTGTTAATCATTGCTGAGTGTTCTTGTTGGTCATGGTAGTGCTGTGTACTTAGGAATACTGTATGTCATTGGTGTTAATCATTGCTGAGTGTTCTTGTTGGTCATGGTAGTGATGTGTATTAGGAATACTGTATGTCATTGGTGTTAATCATTGCTGAGTGTTCTTGTTGGTCATGGTGGTGCTGTGTACTTAGGAATACTGTATGTCATTGGTGTTAATCATTGCTGAGTGTTCTTGTTGGTCATGGTGGTGATGTGTATTAGGAATACTGTATGTCATTGGTGTTAATCATTGCTGAGTGTTCTTGTTGGTCATGGTAGTGTTGTGTACTTAGGAATACTGTATGTCATTGGTGTTAATCATTGCTGAGTGTTCTTGTTGGTCATGGTAGTGATGTGTATTAGGAATACTGTATGTCATTGGTGTTAATCATTGCTGAGTGTTCTTGTTGGTCATGGTAGTGCTGTGTACTTAGGAATACTGTATGTCATTGGTGTTAATCATTGCTGAGTGTTCTTGTTGGTCATGGTAGTGATGTGTATTAGGAATACTGTATGTCATTGGTGTTAATCATTGCTGAGTGTTCTTGTTGGTCATGGTAGTGATGTGTATTAGGAATACTGTATGTCATTGGTGTTAATCATTGCTGAGTGTTCTTGTTGGTCATGGTGGTGATGTGTATTAGGAATACTGTATGTCATTGGTGTTAATCATTGCTGAGTGTTCTTGTTGGTCATGGTAGTGCTGTGTACTTAGGAATACTGTATGTCATTGGTGTTAATCATTGCTGAGTGTTCTTGTTGGTCATGGTAGTGATGTGTATTAGGAATACTGTATGTCATTGGTGTTAATCATTGCTGAGTGTTCTTGTTGGTCATGGTGGTGTTGTGTACTTAGGAATACTGTATGTCATTGGTGTTAATCATTGCTGAGTGTTCTTGTTGGTCATGGTAGTGTTGTGTACTTAGGAATACTGTATGTCATTGGTGTTAATCATTGCTGAGTGTTCTTGTTGGTCATGGTAGTGATGTGTATTAGGAATACTGTATGTCATTGGTGTTAATCATTGCTGAGTGTTCTTGTTGGTCATGGTAGTGATGTGTATTAGGAATACTGTATGTCATTGGTGTTAATCATTGCTGAGTGTTCTTGTTGGTCATGGTAGTGTTGTGTACTTAGGAATACTGTATGTCATTGGTGTTAATCATTGCTGAGTGTTCTTGTTGGTCATGGTAGTGCTGTGTACTTAGGAATACTGTATGTCATTGGTGTTAATCATTGCTGAGTGTTCTTGTTGGTCATGGTAGTGCTGTGTACTTAGGAATACTGTATGTCATTGGTGTTAATCATTGCTGAGTGTTCTTGTTGGTCATGGTAGTGTTGTGTACTTAGGAATACTGTATGTCATTGGTGTTAATCATTGCTGAGTGTTCTTGTTGGTCATGGTAGTGTTGTGTACTTAGGAATACTGTATGTCATTGGTGTTAATCATTGCTGAGTGTTCTTGTTGGTCATGGTAGTGCTGTGTACTTAGGAATACTGTATGTCATTGGTGTTAATCATTGCTGAGTGTTCTTGTTGGTCATGGTAGTGCTGTGTACTTAGGAATACTGTATGTCATTGGTGTTAATCATTGCTGAGTGTTCTTGTTGGTCATGGTAGTGTTGTGTACTTAGGAATACTGTATGTCATTGGTGTTAATCATTGCTGAGTGTTCTTGTTGGTCATGGTAGTGTTGTGTACTTAGGAATACTGTATGTCATTGGTGTTAATCATTGCTGAGTGTTCTTGTTGGTCATGGTAGTGCTGTGTACTTAGGAATACTGTATGTCATTGGTGTTAATCATTGCTGAGTGTTCTTGTTGGTCATGGTGGTGATGTGTACTTAGGAATACTGTATGTTATTGGTGTTAATCATTGCGGAGTGTTCTTGTTGGTCATGGTGGTGATGTGTATTAGGAATACTGTATGTCATTGGTGTTAATCATTGCTGAGTGTTCTTGTTGGTCATGTTAGTGATGTGTATTAGGAATACTGTATGTCATTGGTGTTAATCATTGCTGAGTGTTCTTGTTGGTCATGGTAGTGATGTGTATTAGGAATACTGTATGTCATTGGTGTTAATCATTGCTGAGTGTTCTTGTTGGTCATGTTAATGTTGTGTACTTAGGAATACTGTATGTCATTGGTGTTAATCATTGCTGAGTGTTCTTGTTGGTCATGTTAGTGTTGTGTACTTAGGAATACTGTATGTCATTGGTGTTAATCATTGCTGAGTGTTCTTGTTGGTCATGGTAGTGATGTGTATTAGGAATACTGTATGTCATTGGTGTTAATCATTGCTGAGTGTTCTTGTTGGTCATGGTAGTGTTGTGTTCTTAGGAATACTGTATGTCATTGGTGTTAATCATTGCTGAGTGTTCTTGTTGGTCATGGTGGTGATGTGTATTAGGAATACTGTATGTCATTGGTGTTAATCATTGCTGAGTGTTCTTGTTGGTCATGGTAGTGCTGTGTACTTAGGAATACTGTATGTCATTGGTGTTAATCATTGCGGAGTGTTCTTGTTGGTCATGGTAGTGCTGTGTACTTAGGAATACTGTATGTCATTGGTGTTAATCATTGCTGAGTGTTCTTGTTGGTCATGGTAGTGTTGTGTACTTAGGAATACTGTATGTCATTGGTGTTAATCATTGCTGAGTGTTCTTGTTGGTCATGGTGGTGATGTGTATTAGGAATACTGTATGTCATTGGTGTTAATCATTGCTGAGTGTTCTTGTTGGTCATGGTAGTGCTGTGTACTTAGGAATACTGTATGTCATTGGTGTTAATCATTGCGGAGTGTTCTTGTTGGTCATGGTAGTGATGTGTACTTAGGAATACTGTATGTCATTGGTGTTAATCATTGCTGAGTGTTCTTGTTGGTCATGGTAGTGCTGTGTACTTAGGAATACTGTATGTCATTGGTGTTAATCATTGCGGAGTGTTCTTGTTGGTCATGGTAGTGCTGTGTACTTAGGAATACTGTATGTCATTGGTGTTAATCATTGCTGAGTGTTCTTGTTGGTCATGGTAGTGATGTGTATTAGGAATACTGTATGTCATTGGTGTTAATCATTGCTGAGTGTTCTTGTTGGTCATGATAGTGATGTGTATTAGGAATACTGTATGTCATTGGTGTTAATCATTGCTGAGTGTTCTTGTTGGTCATGTTAGTGTTGTGTACTTAGGAATACTGTATGTCATTGGTGTTAATCATTGCTGAGTGTTCTTGTTTGTCATGTTAGTGTTGTGTACTTAGGAATACTGTATGTCATTGGTGTTAATCATTGCTGAGTGTTCTTGTTGGTCATGGTAGTGATGTGTATTAGGAATACTGTATGTCATTGGTGTTAATCATTGCTGAGTGTTCTTGTTGGTCATGGTACTGATGTGTATTAGGAATACTGTATGTCATTGGTGTTAATCATTGCTGAGTGTTCTTGTTGGTCATAGTTGTGTTGTGTACTTAGGAATACTGTATGTCATTGGTGTTAATCATTGCTGAGTGTTCTTGTTGGTCATGGTAGTGCTGTGTACTTAGGAATACTGTATGTCATTGGTGTTAATCATTGCTGAGTGTTCTTGTTGGTCATGTTAGTGATGTGTATTAGGAATACTGTATGTCATTGGTGTTAATCATTGCTGAGTGTTCTTGTTGGTCATGGTAGTGATGTGTATTAGGAATACTGTATGTCATTGGTGTTAATCATTGCTGAGTGTTCTTGTTGGTCATGTTAGTGTTGTGTACTTAGGAATACTGTATGTCATTGGTGTTAATCATTGCTGAGTGTTCTTGTTGGTCATGTTAGTGTTGTGTACTTAGGAATACTGTATGTCATTGGTGTTAATCATTGCTGAGTGTTCTTGTTGGTCATGGTAGTGATGTGTATTAGGAATACTGTATGTCATTGGTGTTAATCATTGCTGAGTGTTCTTGTTGGTCATGGTAGTGATGTGTATTAGGAATACTGTATGTCATTGGTGTTAATCATTGCTGAGTGTTCTTGTTGGTCATGGTAGTGCTGTGTACTTAGGAATACTGTATGTCATTGGTGTTAATCATTGCTGAGTGTTCTTGTTGGTCATGGTAGTGATGTGTATTAGGAATACTGTATGTCATTGGTGTTAATCATTGCTGAGTGTTCTTGTTGGTCATGGTGGTGATGTGTATTAGGAATACTGTATGTCATTGGTGTTAATCATTGCTGAGTGTTCTTGTTGGTCATGGTAGTGATGTGTACTTAGGAATACTGTATGTCATTGGTGTTAATCATTGCGGAGTGTTCTTGTTGGTCATGGTAGTGCTGTGTACTTAGGAATACTGTATGTCATTGGTGTTAATCATTGCTGAGTGTTCTTGTTGGTCATGGTAGTGTTGTGTACTTAGGAATACTGTATGTCATTGGTGTTAATCATTGCTGAGTGTTCTTGTTGGTCATGGTAGTGTTGTGTACTTAGGAATACTGTATGTCATTGGTGTTAATCATTGCTGAGTGTTCTTGTTGGTCATGGTAGTGTTGTGTACTTAGGAATACTGTGTGTCATTGGTGTTAATCATTGCTGAGTGTTCTTGTTGGTCATGGTAGTGCTGTGTATTAGGAATACTGTATGTCATTGGTGTTAATCATTGCTGAGTGTTCTTGTTGGTCATATTAGTGTTGTGTACTTAGGAATACTGTATGTCATTGGTGTTAATCATTGCTGAGTGTTCTTGTTGGTCATGGTAGTGTTGTGTACTTAGGAATACTGTATGTCATTGGTGTTAATCATTGCTGAGTGTTCTTGTTGGTCATGGTGGTGATGTGTATTAGGAATACTGTATGTCATTGGTGTTCATCATTGCTGAGTGTTCTTGTTGGTCATGTTAGTGTTGTGTACTTAGGAATACTGTATGTCATTGGTGTTAATCATTGCTGAGTGTTCTTGTTGGTCATGGTAGTGCTGTGTACTTAGGAATACTGTATGTCATTGGTGTTAATCATTGCTGAGTGTTCTTGTTGGTCATGGTAGTGCTGTGTACTTAGGAATACTGTATGTCATTGGTGTTAATCATTGCTGAGTGTTCTTGTTGGTCATGGTAGTGTTGTGTACTTAGGAATACTGTATGTCATTGGTGTTAATCATTGCTGAGTGTTCTTGTTGGTCATGGTGGTGATGTGTATTAGGAATACTGTATGTCATTGGTGTTAATCATTGCTAAGTGTTCTTGTTGGTCATGGTAGTGTTGTGTACTTAGGAATACTGTATGTCATTGGTGTTAATCATTGCTGAGTGTTCTTGTTGGTCATGGTAGTGTTGTGTACTTAGGAATACTGTATGTCATTGGTGTTAATCATTGCTGGGTGTTCTTGTTGGTCATGGTAGTGATGTGTATTAGGAATACTGTATGTCATTGGTGTTAATCATTGCTGAGTGTTCTTGTTGGTCATGGTAGTGTTGTGTACTTAGGAATACTGTATGTCATTGGTGTTAATCATTGCTGAGTGTTCTTGTTGGTCATGGTGGTGATGTGTATTAAGAATACTGTATGTCATTGGTGTTAATCATTGCTGAGTGTTCTTGTTGGTCATGATAGTGCTGTGTACTTAGGAATACTGTATGTCATTGGTGTTAATCATTGCTGAGTGTTCTTGTTGGTCATGGTAGTGTTGTGTATTAGGAATACTGTATGTGATTGGTGTTAATCATTGCTGAGTGTTCTTGTTGGTCATGGTAGTGCTGTGTACTTAGGAATACTGTATGTCATTGGTGTTAATCATTGCTGAGTGTTCTTGTTGGTCATGGTGGTGATGTGTATTAGGAATACTGTATGTCATTGGTGTTAATCATTGCTGAGTGTTCTTGTTGGTCATGGTAGTGCTGTGTACTTAGGAATACTGTATGTCATTGGTGTTAATCATTGCTGAGTGTTCTTGTTGGTCATGGTAGTGCTGTGTACTTAGGAATACTGTATGTCATTGGTGTTAATCATTGCTGAGTGTTCTTGTTGGTCATGGTAGTGATGTGTATTAGGAATACTGTATGTCATTGGTGTTAATCATTGCTGAGTGTTCTTGTTGGTCATGGTAGTGTTGTGTACTTAGGAATACTGTATGTCATTGGTGTTAATGATTGCGGAGTGTTCTTGTTGGTCATGGTGGTGATGTGTATTAGGAATACTGTATGTCATTGGTGTTAATCATTCCTGAGTGTTCTTGTTGGTCATGGTAGTGCTGTGTACTTAGGAATACTGTATGTCATTGGTGTTAATCATTGCTGAGTGTTCTTGTTGGTCATGGTAGTGTTGTGTATTAGGAATACTGTATGTCATTGGTGTTAATCATTGCTGAGTGTTCTTGTTGGTCATGGTAGTGATGTGTATTAGGAATACTGTATGTCATTGGTGTTAATCATTGCTGAGTGTTCTTGTTGGTCATGGTAGTGTTGTGTACTTAGGAATACTGTATGTCATTGGTGTTAATCATTGCTGAGTGTTCTTGTTGGTCATGGTAGTGTTGTGTACTTAGGAATACTGTATGTCATTGGTGTTAATCATTGCTGAGTGTTCTTGTTGGTCATGGTAGTGTTGTGTACTTAGGAATACTGTATGTCATTGGTGTTAATCATTGCTGAGTGTTCTTGTTGGTCATGGTAGTGCTGTGTACTTAGGAATACTGTATGTCATTGGTGTTAATCATTGCTGAGTGTTCTTGTTGGTCATGGTAGTGCTGTGTACTTAGGAATACTGTATGTTATTGGTGTTAATCATTGCTGAGTGTTCTTGTTGGTCATGGTAGTGATGTGTATTAGGAATACTGTATGTCATTGGTGTTAATCATTGCTGAGTGTTCTTGTTGGTCATGGTGGTGCTGTGTACTTAGGAATACTGTATGTCATTGGTGTTAATCATTACTGAGTGTTCTTGTTGGTCATGGTGGTGATGTGTATTAGGAATACTGTATGTCATTGGTGTTAATCATTGCTGAGTGTTCTTGTTGGTCATGGTGGTGCTGTGTACTTAGGGATACTGTATGTCATTGGTGTTAATCATTGCTGAGTGTTCTTGTTGGTCATGGTAGTGATGTGTATTAGGAATACTGTATGTCATTGGTGTTAATCATTGCTGAGTGTTCTTGTTGGTCATGGTAGTGCTGTGTACTTAGGAATACTGTATGTCATTGGTGTTAATCATTGCTGAGTGTTCTTGTTGGTCATGGTAGTGATGTGTATTAGGAATACTGTATGTCATTGGTGTTAATCATTGCTGAGTGTTCTTGTTGGTCATGGTAGTGCTGTGTACTTAGGAATACTGTATGTCATTGGTGTTAATCATTGCTGAGTGTTCTTGTTGGTCATGGTAGTGATGTGTATTAGGAATACTGTATGTCATTGGTGTTAATCATTGCTGAGTGTTCTTGTTGGTCATGGTAGTGCTGTGTACTTAGGAATACTGTATGTCATTGGTGTTAATCATTGCTGAGTGTTCTTGTTGGTCATGGTGGTGATGTGTACTTAGGAATACTGTATGTCATTGGTGTTAATCATTGCTGAGTGTTCTTGTTGGTCATGGTAGTGTTGTGTACTTAGGAATACTGTATGTCATTGGTGTTAATCATTCCTGAGTGTTCTTGTTGGTCATGGTAGTGTTGTGTACTTAGGAATACTGTATGTCATTGTTGTTAATCATTCCTGAGTGTTCTTGTTGGTCATGGTAGTGTTGTCTACTTAGGAATACTGTATGTCATTGGTGTTAATCATTCCTGAGTGTTCTTGTTGGTCATGGTAGTGTTGTGTACTTAGGAATACTGTATGTCATTGTTGTTAATCATTCCTGAGTGTTCTTGTTGGTCATGGTAGTGCTGTGTACTTAGGAATACTGTATGTCATTGGTGTTAATCATTGCTGAGTGTTCTTGTTGGTCATGGTAGTGATGTGTATTAGGAATACTGTATGTCATTGGTGTTAATCATTGCTGAGTGTTCTTGTTGGTCATGGTAGTGCTGTGTACTTAGGAATACTGTATGTCATTGGTGTTAATCATTGCTGAGTGTTCTTGTTGGTCATGGTAGTGTTGTGTACTTAGGAATACTGTATGTCATTGGTGTTAATCATTGCTGAGTGTTCTTGTTGGTCATGGTAGTGTTGTGTACTTAGGAATACTGTATGTCATTGGTGTTAATCATTGCTGAGTGTTCTTGTTGGTCATGGTAGTGATGTGTATTAGGAATACTGTATGTCATTGGTGTTAATCATTGCTGAGTGTTCTTGTTGGTCATGGTAGTGATGTGTATTAGGAATACTGTATGTCATTGGTGTTAATCATTGCTGAGTGTTCTTGTTGGTCATGGTAGTGCTGTGTACTTAGGAATACTGTATGTCATTGGTGTTAATCATTGCTGAGTGTTCTTGTTGGTCATGGTGGTGCTGTGTACTTAGGAATACTGTATGTCATTGGTGTTAATCATTCCTGAGTGTTCTTGTTGGTCATGGTGGTGTTGTGTACTTAGGAATACTGTATGTCATTGTTGTTAATCATTCCTGAGTGTTCTTGTTGGTCATGGTAGTGTTGTGTACTTAGGAATACTGTATGTCATTGGTGTTAATCATTGCTGAGTGTTCTTGTTGGTCTTGGTAGTGTTGTGTACTTAGGAATACTGTATGTCATTGGTGTTAATCATTCCTGAGTGTTCTTGTTGGTCATGGTAGTGATGTGTATTAGGAATACTGTATGTCATCGGTGTTAATCATTGCTGAGTGTTCTTGTTGATCATGGTAGTGCTGTGTACTTAGGAATACTGTATGTCATTGGTACACTTGCGTTTAGCCACTATTACCACTGCTTGTACAGATTTAGTAAGTTGGAGGGCCTGGCAGCTTCTTGCCAGTTCTCTCCAGTTACTCTGGTTTTATCCATCCTTAACCCTCTACCTAACATGAAAAGCAGACGACACTTGCAAAAAAAATTCTTGAATAACTAATTTTTTTAATTTTTTGTCTCAAAAACATAGGTTATGACCCCTCGTTGGAACGAGCTCATCGAGCTCGTTCCAGTGAGGGGTCATAACCTATGTTTTTGAGACAGAAAATGAAAAAAATAATGAAAATTAAATGGAGATTTTTGTGAATAGCTTTGACCGGTTTTGGCCGTTACGTTGGGTAAAGGGTTAAAATTATCTGGCATGTGACCCTGGCTGTTGAAAGTGTTAAACCAAAAAACACCCAAAATGTCTTAACCCTCAGCACACTGATGTCAAAATGGCAATGTTTTCTGCAGCAAATATTTCCGATAATGCAGTTTGATATTTAATCAAATATACCTTTTTTGCAGGGCGAGTAATGGACCTCAGTACTCGAGTACGAGTACTTTGAAAATGCATGAATACAAGTATGAGTATTTTGAAAATACATGAGTACGAGTACTTTGAAAATGCATGAGTACGAGTATGCATATTTTGAAAATACATGAGTACGAGTACTTTTGCAAAAGATGAACAGCAATAACAGAACATATAATAGATGATTATTTATTTTAACATAATTTGAATGGATTTAAAATATGTTTATTAAATGTAATGTTTGAACATTTGAAGTGATGTAAATACATAATTTGAATGGTTTTAAAGACCAAGGATTGGAATTAGCATCAAAAAAAAAAAAAATTAAGAGAAAGTACCTAGTGGTATCATACAGCTTATTTCAGCTGGTGTTCCAATAACAGTCATATTTGTATGATTTAACTGACAAAGTTACATCTGTTAATTTTCTGAGGACAATTTAAGTGTGAGCTGTTGTTTTTTGTCAGTAAAATTATACAAATATGAGTGTGATTGCAACAATACAGTTATTGTAGGGATTAATAATTATATTCAAGCTCCATTGATTGTGCACTTCATTGATTCACATCTAACATGTTTTTACAAAAATATATAAATGAAAGACAAGCAATTTTATAACACGTTTTACACTGTTCAACTTAGAATACAGTGCCAGTGGAAAGAAGTTGTATAATAACCACAAGAAAATTTAATTCCATTTTCCCTCTGTGGATGTAATACCATTGCTTGACATCATTTCTTGGGTAGCTCTCCCTGATCATTCAAATTTTATTGTTTTCATTTTTTTGTCTCAAAAACATAGCTTATGACCCCTCATTGGAACGAGCTCGTTGAGCTCGTTCCAATGAAAGGCCATAAGGTATGTTTTTGAGACAAAAAATGAAAATTTTCAGTTATTCAAAAAACCTTTTTTTCCAAGTGTCGTCTGCTATTCACGTTTATTGACCTGAATTGCACTAGCCAACAAGCTCTGTCAAACAGGATTATAATTGGTTAAATTCATAACAGTCAAACAAGAGAAAAACAGAGTGATTGAAGAGAATTCTGTTGCACTACCAGAATGTTAGGAGTTTACTCACTGAGTATTTTCAAATTTTTTTTTATCAAATCTAGTTTGGAGCGTGGGAGCTCAGTAGGTAGAGGTTCAGGCTGCAGGAAGTGGCAGAGGTCCTCAGTTTGAATCCCACCTGCGGCAACCACATTGTGTCCTTGGGCAAGACACTTCACTCCCATTGCCCACGAGCGGGCACTGTGGCATTGTGTACTAATGGGTACTAGTACTGCAGGTCAATGGTGCACTTGTCTTCAACCAATGCTAACTCTGCTTGTGTGGTGTTAGTATGTTGGGGAGCCTGACAGTTGCTTGCTATTGCTTGGTGGTTCTCTCCGGGGTACTCTGGCTTCCTCCACCCATCAAACTGTCCGACATGAGGTGACCCTGGCTGTTGAAAGTGTCATTAAACCCCATTAAATAATCAAATAAATCAAATCTAGTCCATTCCATTTACAGGAGGGAAATTTGGTTATGCCCAAATTATGTTTATTAGCCCACCTGACTGAAAGTCGGGGTGAGTTATTCTCATTACTTTTTGTCCGTCATCCATCGTCCAGCATCCCTTGTGAAGGTGGTGTTTGGGTCTTTTTCTCCCAAACCACGGGCCACATTTTAATGAAATTTCACATGAGTAATGGTTATATAGGGGCATTTGGGTTTTTCTTCAAATTGGGTTTATGCTGATATTGAGGAGGGGGTGGGGCCAAAATGCCCCAATTTTAAAAAAATCTTCTCATGAACCAGCTGTAGCAGAGACTTGATATACAGCTTCCTTTTGAGGTGTAAACTCAAGTTTGTTCAAGAGAAGTTCGAGGGGCAATATTTGTTGTCTTTAAGGGAGGGGCAAGAATTTTTGCTCCGCCTAAAATTTCTATTTTCCGATTTGAACCAAATTTGATATGAGGTATTAATGGATCATAAGTACTTGATTTATGCCCAATTTTTTTTCAAAATTCCCCGTGGGAACCACAGGAGCCTAAAATAGAAAAAAATGAGAATTCTTATTTGGTGTGAAGCTTCCTTAGGACCAACAGAATAGAGTGGTCAAAAAAAATTGCTATCGGTTTTATCATAGGGAACTTTTTTGGGACTTTGAAAAAAAATGCTGAGTCAGCATTTTTTAACACTGTGGGTAATGGGGAAAACATTTAAGACTCTTCTTCTCCCAAACCACTGCTCCAAAAAAAACTTTCAGATTTCACATATAACATCTTTGGAAGATTGTTTCACATTTGTGTTGAAATCAAATCCCTGGGTCCACATTTGGCCTCTCTATGGGAGTCCAAATGTTTAAATTAGTGCAGTATGAGGAATATTCTTTAAAAATCTTCTTCAGGTCCACCAATCAGAATCTTTTGATATTTGGTATGCAGCATCTTTAGGTGGGTGAGATTCACGTTTGTTCAAGCCAAGTCTTTGGGTTCATATTTGGGCTTCCTGTCAGAGCCTGAATTATAACTTAGTTCAATGTGAGGAATTTTCTTTAAAAATCTTCTTGTTCAGATCCAGCAGTTGGAATGTTTTGATATTTGTTTTTTCAGCATCCTTAGGAAGATGTGATTCAAGTTTGTTCAAGCCAAGTCCCTGAGTTCATATTTGGACTCCCTGTGGGTAAAGCTGGGTCAGTGTCTGTATTTTCGGTGCGGTTTTGGTTTTGGACCATCACCGGAAAACTGCATTGCATTAATTTGAAAACACCGACAAAATCTGTTCTCCATTCAGCACTTCTATAGTTTTGATATTTAACAATGGTGGAACAGCCTAAAAGTCTGTGGGCTACTGTTTGGAATTGTTTCCAATAACTCCATGAAAACAATTTCACCGGATTTCTGACTGAGACATTTGGGTTTAAAGAGAGGGCAAAACGTCAGCGAAACATTATTGGGAACTTTTTTTTTTACCTTCTCCCGCCCCATATTATAAATAGGACAATGCATTGTGGGTATTTTCAGTGAAAATTAAAAAATATACATGTATTTACTCAGGAGAAAAAGCCAGATTGTTAAGGAAATTCATTCTGTACACAGTAGAATACTTTTTCCCATAACTGACACTTTCCAAATTCACTTTGAATAATATTAATTTTCCCAGTGTTTTATAATTTCTTCCATTTTCCTGGAGCGGAAAGACACTCAAAGGAAAGATCGCATTTTCACCGAACAGAAAGTTAAAACCCAACCTGAGCTCTACAAATTTGTGCATAATTTGAACTTTATAGTATACATCAGTAAGCTAAACATTCTTTTTACAGTATACATCAATGAGCTAAACATTCTTTTTAGTTCTATAAATGTATCTTTGTCAAATACTGACAATGTTTTGACGTTGTTTCACACTGCACTGGGTAAGCAAGTTTTCCATATCAACCTAAATTCGATGAATGAACTTGGCCTGTTCCACCACTGATAACTGCACTGCAACTGCGGTTTTACTTCTTAAAAAACACCGACGTCGACTTGAAAATTCACCACCGACCCACCTCTACCTGTGGGAGACCAAATTGTAACTTAGTTCAATATGAGGAACCTTCTTTTAAAATCTTCTTCACATCCACCAGTAAGAATCTTTTGATATTTGGTATACTGTATCGTTAGGGAGATGAGATTCAAATTTGTTAAAGTCAAGTCCCTGGGTTCATATTTGGGTTCCCTGTGGGAGCCCAAATTATAATTTAGTTCAACATGAGGAATATTTAAAAAAAAAAATTTCTTCAGATGATCCAGTATTCAGAATCTTTTGATATTTGGTATACAGCATCCTTAGGGAGGTGAGATTCAAGTTTGTTCAAGCCAAGTCCCTGGCTTCATATTTGGGCTCCCTATGGGAGGCAAATTATAACTTAGTTCAGTATGAGGAATATTTAAAAAAAAATGTTCAGATCCATCTGTCAGAATGTTTTGATATTTGGTATATGGTTTTCTCAATGGGGCAGATGCAAGTTTGTTCAAATCAGGACCCTCGGTTGATAGATGTCAGTGTCAGGTGAGCGCTGTCAAGCTCCTTGGGGCCTCTTGTTGATATACAACATCTCTATGGGGTCAGGTTCAAATTTGTTCAAATCGAGTCTGTGGGTAAATATTTGGGCTCCCTATCGTGACTGGGCCAAATTGTAACTTAGCACAATATGAGAAAATTTATTTGAAAATCCTTTTTTCAGATCCACCAGTCAGAATGTTCAAATTGTGGCCCTGGGTTAATACTTGAGCTTCCTTTGGGAGCACAAGTTTTAAGTTTGTGCAATATGAGGGAATTTCTTTAAAACGTTTCTTCCCCAGAATCATCAATTAGAATCTTTTGATATTTGGTATACAACATCTCTGGAGGAGTCAGATTCAAGTTTGTCAAATCGAGTCCATAGGTTCAAAAGTCAATGGGTTAATATTTGGGCTCTGTATGGAACCCCGAATTTCAACTTAGTGCAATATGAAGAAATTTTCTTAAAGATCTTCAACAGAACCATCAATTAGAATCTTTTGATATCTGGTATACAACAATATCTCTAGGAGGGTCAGATTCACATTTGTTCAAAGCAAGACCATGGGTTAATAATTGCGCTCCCTATGAGAGCCTGAATTTTAATTTAGTGCAATATCTTCTTCAGATCCACCAATGAGAATGCTTTCATATTTGGTATACAACATCTCTTGGGGGTCAGATTGAAGTTTGTTCAAATCGGGTCGCTGGTTTAATATTTTGACTCTCTATTGGGGCCCGAAGTTTAACTTAGTGCAATATGAGATTTCTCTAAAAATCTTCTTCTTCAGATCCACCAGTCAGAATCCTTTCATATTTAGTATATAACATCTATAGTGGTATCAGATTCAAGTTTGTTCAATTCAAGTTCCTGGTTTAATATCTGTGCTCTCTATGGGGGAGGGCGTTGCAGGGAGGGGGAGGTTAGGTTCAGTGTGGTTCAAATACATTCCTTAGTGTTTTACCATAAAATTTGCTTTTCAAACTGCTGTGACATAACAGCCCTTGGAAGTTTGGAAGTCCTTGTCTACAGCTGATAGAATTGGAAGCAGTCAGGAAAACCTATGATAACTAGAATTGTGTCATTTGTGTGCAAAGAGTATCCCCGCATTTTCAGTATGTCATCACGATTGTCACAAATCAACTCACATTCTCTAATGACAAAAGTGGCACTACTAGCACCACACAGGGCTGCATCAAAAATCCAAAATGACAAAAGTGGCACTACTAGCACCACACAGGGCCGCATCGAAAATCCAAAATGTTTATGCACATATCGAGATCCTACCTGAACATAACACACTTTCAATGTTTCGAATTAAAAACCCGAGGAGCTTTTCTCTGGAAACCAATTATCTAACGACAAAAGTGGCACTACCGGCACCACATAGGGCAGAATAAAAGATTTGAAACCTTTATGTACATCTAAGAGACCTTACCAGAAGATATGAACACACTTTCAATGTTTCAAATTGAAAACCCCTGTGAGCCTTTCACCGGAAATCTATTCTCTAACGACAAAAGTGGCGTTACTGGCACCATATGGGGCCAAATCAAAAATCCAAAACCTATCCACATTCATTGCTAGATAACAATTTACCATGAAACACACATATTTTGTACATTGATTGTTTGTTGACAACTTACCATGAAACATATTGGTATATTCTGTGTTAGTTAATAGCTGACCATGAAACATATTGGTATATTCTGTGTTAGTTAATAGCTGACCATGAAACATATTGGTATATTCTGTGTTAGTTAATAGCTGACCATGAAACATATTGGTATATTCTGTGTTAGTTAATAGCTGACCATGAAACATATTGGTATATTCTGTGTTAGTTAATAGCTGATCATGAAACATATTGGTATATTCTGTGTTAGTTAATAACTGACCATGAAACTTATCTTACAAGTACATTGATTGTTAGATAACAGATTACAATGAAACCTATCTTGTACATAAATAAACAAAATAGCATACCATGAAACCTATCTTGTACATTCATCACTAGTCAGCAACTTAATATGAATCCTATCTTGTTCATTCATTGTTAGTTAATAGCTTACCACCCTGGCTGTTGAAAGTGTTGATAAACCCCAATAAATAAATAAATAAATAGCATACCATGAAGCCTATCTTGTACGTGTACATTCATCGCTAATCAGCAACTTAATATGAAACCTATCTTGTTCATTCATCATTAGTCAGCAACTTAACATGAAACCTATCTTGTTCATTCATCATTAGTCAGCAACTTAACATGAAACCTATCTTGTACATTCATTGTTAGTTAACCCTTTACCCAACATAATGACCAAAACCGGCCAGCGCTATTCTAAAAAATCGCCAGTTAAGTTTCACTATTTTTTCATTTTTTTGTCTCAAAAACATAGGTTATGACCCCTCGTTGGAACGAGCTCGTTCCAATGAGGGGCCATAACCTATGTTTTTGAGACAAAAAATTAGTTATTCAAGAATTTTTTTTTGCAAGTGTCGTCTGCCTTTCATGTTAGGTAAAGGGTTAACAGCTGAACATGAAACCTTTTTTGAACATTAATTATTAGTTGGCTGCTCACCATGAAACTTGTCTTGTACATTTATCATTAGTCAGCAACTTAACATGAAACCTACATGTATCTTGTTCATACATTGTTAGTTAATAGCATACCACTCTGGCTGTCGAAAAGGTTGATAAACCCCATTAAATAAATAAATAAATAAATAAATAGCTTACCATGAAATCTATCTTGTACATTCATTGTTAGTTAACAGCTTAAAATGAGACCGACTGTATTTACTCTATGTATTGGGACAGCTAAAAATAATTATTTTCACAGGCGTCCCAATTCTTAGAAAATGGGGAAAGAACACAGCCTGGTCTTGATTTGATGCTGAATGAAGTTGTGTGTGATTCGTTTTCCATCACTATATACGAAAATCGCCGTCCAATTTTTTTTATATTTTCATTTTTTGCTTCCAAAACATAGCTTATGATCCCTCATTGGAACGAGCGCATTTTGCGCTCGTTCCAATGAGGGATCATGAGCTATGTTTTGGAAGCAAAAAATGAAAATTTTTAGTTACTCAAGAATTTATTTTATGAGTGTCGTCCTGAATGTCCCAAACTTTGGAGCATAAAAAAAATATAGTTTTCTGGAAAAAATGTGTGTCCCAAATCATAGAGTGTCCCAATACATGGAGTAAATACAGTAGCCTACACATTAATTGGTTAAAAACTTACTATGAAACCTATCTCGTACATTCATTGTTGGTGAATAACTTACCATGAAACTTTTCTTGTGCATTTCTAATAATTAGTTTCCAACTTACCATGAAACCTATCTACATTCTGTTAGTTAACAGCATACCATGAAACCTATCTACATTCTGTTAGTTAACAGTGTACCATGAAACCTATCTACATTCTGTTAGTTAACAGCGTACCATGAAACCTATCTACATTCTGTTAGTTAACAGCATACCATGAAACCTATCTACATTCTATTAGTTAACAGCGTACCATGAAACCTATCTACATTTTGTTAGTTAACAGCATACCATGAAACCTATCTACGTTCTGTTAGTTAACAGCATACCATGAAACCTATCTTTTACATTAATTATTAGTCAACAATCTACCATGAAACTTATTTTGTACATTCATTGTTATGCCCCTGATCTCCAAAGGAGGAGTTGGAGGTATTCATCCGCCCGTCTGTCCACACAAAGGTTTGTAATTTCGAGTTGTAATTTCAATGCCATCGGTCGGATTTAGATTTCCTATGGTGTGATGATAGATTGATTTATTCTTGGTATGCTCATGGACCCGCTTTGCAAAAGAACATCCACAAGTAATGGGGTCTATCCCATTATTTTTCTAGAGTAATGGACCTTTTTCGACTTTTGTCGGCTTCAGTATGTGTCTTCAAATCAAAACCAATTTTGGTATGTGCGTTTATATGACACCATTGGGGGCATATGCCATGCTTAGCGTTGCTCTTGTTAGTTAACCCTTTACCTAACATAACAAAATTCTTGAATAACTAATTTTTTCATTTTTTGTCTCAAAAACATTGGTTATGACCCCTCATTGGAACAAGCTCATTCCAAAGAGTTGTCATAACCTATGTTTTTGAGACAAAAATGAAAAAATAATGAAAATTAATTGGCGATTTTTGTGAATAGATGGGTTAACAGTGTACCACAAAACCTAACATGTATGTGCATTGTTAGCTCACCTCACTGAAAGCCAGGGTCATCCATCAACATGATGTTTGCACCTTCTCCAAAACCGCTGAACCAATTGCAGTTAAATTTAAGGTGATTGTTTGATTTGTTCTGACATTGCATTTTGTGTTTGTTCAAATCAACTTGACCAGCACCATAAGGAGGGGGTGGAGGAAAATGCACCCACATTTTTAATAATCTTCTTGTGAACCAGAGTGTACAATGACTTGATATTTGGTACTGAGCTTCCTTTTGAGATGTAGAATCAAGTTTGTTCAAACAAAGTTCGTGGAGCAGTATTTGCTTTTGTAATGGGATGGGCAAGATTTTTTACCCCACCCCAAATTTTTATTTTCTGAACTGATTGGAACCAAATTTGGTATGTGGTATTACTGAGTCATAAGTACTTGATTCATGCACAAAAAAAAAAATTCCTGTATTCCCATGGAAACCCCAGAAAACGAAATTTTTCAAAACTGCACGGAACAGAGATTTGTTACTTGGTGTGAAACATCCTTAAGACCAATAGAATGGAGTGGTAAAAAATGCCATCAGTTCTGTCATAGGTGTACTGTAGAGGGAATCAAAAAAATGCTGAGTCAGCATATTTGTAAAAATTAAAAAAATTCTTCTCCAGAACCACTGATCCGAATCCTTTGATATTCAGTATACACCATCAATAAGGGGGTCAGATACTTGTTTGATAAAATTAAGCCCCCAGATATACATTTGGTCTAGTACCTGTTGTACAGCATTGTTACAGATTCAAGTTTATTCAAATCAAGTTATCGGTTAAGAATTCGGCTCTTTATGGGAGCCTGAATTTTAACTTTTTGCAGTATGGTGAATAGTTTTTAAAAATCTTCAGATCCACCAGTCAGAATATTTTGTTGTTTGGTATTCATGTGTACAGCATCCTTTCAGAGGTCAGATCTAAGTTTGTTCAAACCAAGTCCCTGTGTTAATATCTGGGCTCTCAAATGGAGCCCAAATTTCAGCTTAGTCCATTTTGAGGTATAATCTTTAAAACTTTTTTTCTCCAGAACCACTTGTCACAGAATCTTTTGATATATGGTATACAGAATCCAGGCTTGGGACGATATCCCAGTACTCTGATACGTACCGGTATAGCAACCAATGATATGGGTACTGGTGTGGATGTCCAAATTTTGTCATATCGCGATACCATTATATAGGCCGGTCACCAATCTTGAAATTCAACTCTTTCACTCTCAATACATTCAGCACATCATATTTTAGGCTTGGATGATTTGGCCAACTCAAATACATGTACCCGCAATTCAGAATACCTAGGGTACACCGGAATACAAATTATTATTACCACTTTTGCAGGTGTTCCTAGCACATTAATGATGTTTTACCGGGTGTTGAAACCTCGTAATGCTCACCAAGTACATGTCATGTGACGTGTCGGGCCGTTACTGACTATAACGGCCCAACAAGTCAATAACAGCCCAACATGTCTAAATATAGACAATGACGTCACATCTCTCAGCCAATCAATAATATTTTTTCCCAGATTTCCATTTGGATTGAAATTCAATTTGGATTTTTAATTTGTAGACACATTTGTTTCAAGTGTTTCCCTTTGTGTCTCGGGTAGATAATGTATCAAATATAGGAAGCGCTACGCACTAAGTAAGTAATGACATCTTTGATGAATAAACTCTTTGCTAGAAGTTCACATTTCGAAGATATATTTCATCATCTAACTTTCCAAATTTCATCGTAGACTGCATGATCAGATGATAATCGTGTTACCCGGTTTGTTTGTCAACAAATCAGACGATAGTTTCGCTGTTTTTTTTTTCAATTAAAAAACGTCAAACTTCGTTTATTTATTTTATTTCCCATATAATTTGAATGCAGTGTACCTACTACCTGCTGTACGAAAGTGGCATTAATAGAAATAACATGTCTTTGTTGGCATTACAGTGTATTAATGGCTGAACAGAAATGGTTAACAACCCTTGAACTTATTGGGCTGTTAACTATTTCTGTTCAGCCGTTAATACACTGAAATGTCCTTCAAAATCATGTTATTGTTATAGGAAACCAGGGTATTTTTTGTTTGGGTACGCAATACTATGCATCGCTGTTTATGAAACAAGACCTCCCAGGTGTGATCTAATCAACAAAATTTTGCTTGGATAGTGCGATTCAATATTTTATGCGCTCATCCAACATTCCGATTCAAATTACAGATAAATAGTGCAACAATAACCCAATTTATTATGAACGTCCGTTGGTTAGGCGAAATGATAAATTTTCAGGCACCATTTTATAAGTGTTTTCAAAGCAATTGACAAAACTTCATTCATGTTTTTTACGATGTCAGTGCCTATTAATTAGCCCCCTTGATGTGTACCAGTTATTCTTCGTAATCATCTTCCATGACTTTTTTCGTTCAGGTGAATCGATTTGACAATTATAAAGTGGAAGTCGAACCATGAAGTGTAAGAGCCTTTCTCAATCACTGATGTATTTTCATTGCCAACCTACGGGACCAAGGTACTCCAGCTCTTTTTTTATGTATTTGGTAAGGTTAGTTGTCATGATCATCAGATGACTACTTACCTATTTCCGTCGTAATTACCAGCGTATGCGACTAAAATCATCTTTATTCTAAAACTGAAAGTAGAAGGATGTTCTAAGACTCAGAGGGGCCACTTGGTAACTCACATTTGTAAAGTTAGGGATTGGCTTATTCCTGAGGTGGGGGGGGGGGGGGGGTAGCTGGCCAGTTCAAGTTTGTTCCAGTTAAGTCCCTAGGTTCATATTTGGGATCCCCATTTTCTATTACTGGAAATGATGGTATTATTTGTTTGGTAGCATGTCAATACCGTATAAAATCATCTTAACTGGACAACAGAGTTGTGAATAGTTACATGACTTCATTTCTCTGTAGTGTTTACTAGCCAGTCCATAGTTACATGACTTCATTCCTCTGTAGTGTTTACTAGCCAGTCCGTAGTTAAATAACTTCATTCCTCTGTTATGTTTACTAGCCAATCCATAGTTACACGACTTCATTCCTCTGTAGTGTTTACTAGCCAATCCATAGTTACATGACTTCATTCCCCAGTTGTGTTTACTAGCCAGTCCATAGTTACATGACTTCATTCCTCTGTAGTGTTTACTAGCCAGTCCGTAGTTACATGGCTTCATTCCCCCCGTAGTGTTTACTAGCCAATCCATAGTTACATGACTTCATTCCCCAGTTGTGTTTATTAGCCCATCTGTAGTTACCTGACTTCATTCCTCTGTAGTGTTTACTAGCCAATCCATAGTTACATGACTTCATTCCTCTGTAGTGTTCACTAGCCAGTCCATAGTTTCATGACTTCATTCCTCTGTAGTGTTTACTAGCCAATCCATAGTTACATGACTTCATTATTCCTCTGTAGTGTTTACTAGCCAATCCATAGTTACTTGACTTCATTATTCCTCTGTAGTGTTTACTAGCCAGTCCATAGTTACTTGACTTCATTATTCCTCTGTAGTGTTTACTAGCCAATCCATAGTTATATGACTTCATTATTCCTCTGTAGTGTTTACTAGCCAATCCATAGTTACATGACTTCATTATTCCTCTGTAGTGTTTACTAGCCAATCCATAGTTACATGACTTCATTATTCCTCTGTAGTGTTTACTAGCCAGTCCATAGTTACTTGACTTCATTATTCCTCTGTAGTGTTTACTAGCCAGTCCATAGTTACTTGACTTCATTATTCCTCTGTAGTGTTTACTAGCCAATCCATAGTTATATGACTTCATTATTCCTCTGTAGTGTTTACTAGCCAATCCATAGTTACATGACTTAATTCCTCTGTAGTGTTTACTAGCCAGTCCATAGTTACATGACTTCATTCCTCTGTAGTGTTTACTAGCCAATCCATAGTTACATGACTTAATTCCTCTGTAGTGTTTACTAGCCAGTCCATAGTTTCATGACTTCATTCCTCTGTAGTGTTTACTAGCCAATCCATAGTTACATGACTTCATTATTCCTCTGTAGTGTTTACTAGCCAATCCATAGTTACTTGACTTCATTATTTCTCTGTAGTGTTTACTAGCCAGTCCATAGTTACTTGACTTCATTATTCCTCTGTAGTGTTTACTAGCCAATCCATAGTTACATGACTTCATTATTCCTCTGTAGTGTTTACTAGCCAATCCATAGTTACATGACTTCATTATTCCTCTGTAGTGTTTACTAGCCAGTCCATAGTTACTTGACTTCATTATTCCTCTGTAGTGTTTACTAGCCAATCCATAGTTACATGACTTAATTCCTCTGTTGTGTTTACTAGCCAATCCATAGTTACATGACTTAATTCCTCTGTAGTGTTTACTAGCCAATCCATAGTTACATGACGTAATTCCTCTGTAGTGTTTACTAGCCAGTCCATAGTTTCATGACTTCATTCCTCTGTAGTGTTTACTAGCCAATCCATAGTTACATGACTTCATTATTCCTCTGTAGTGTTTACTAGCCAGTCCATAGTTACTTGACTTCATTATTCCTCTGTAGTGTTTACTAGCCAGTCCATAGTTACTTGACTTCATTATTCCTCTGTAGTGTTTACTAGCCAATCCATAGTTATATGACTTCATTATTCCTCTGTAGTGTTTACTAGCCAGTCCATAGTTACTTGACTTCATTATTCCTCTGTAGTGTTTACTAGCCAGTCCATAGTTACTTGACTTCATTATTCCTCTGTAGTGTTTACTAGCCAATCCATAGTTATATGACTTCATTATTCCTCTGTAGTGTTTACTAGCCAATCCATAGTTACATGACTTCATTATCCCTCTGTAGTGTTTACTAGCCAGTCCATAGTTACTTGACTTCATTATTCCTCTGTAGTGTTTACTAGCCAGTCCATAGTTACTTGACTTCATTATTCCTCTGTAGTGTTTACTAGCCAATCCATAGTTATATGACTTCATTATTCCTCTGTAGTGTTTACTAGCCAATCCATAGTTACTTAACTTCATTATTCCTCTGTAGTGTTTACTAGCCAATCCATAGTTATATGACTTCATTATTCCTCTGTAGTGTTTACTAGCCAATCCATAGTTACTTAACTTCATTATTCCTCTGTAGTGTTTACTAGCCAGTCCATAGTTACTTGACTTCATTATTCCTCTGTAGTGTTTACTAGCCAATCCATAGTTACATGACTTCATTATTCCTCTGTAGTGTTTACTAGCCAGTCCATAGTTACTTGACTTCATTATTCCTCTGTAGTGTTTACTAGCCAATCCATAGTTATATGACTTCATTATTCCTCTGTAGTGTTTACTAGCCAATCCATAGTTACTTAACTTCATTATTCCTCTGTAGTGTTTACTAGCCAATCCATAGTTATATGACTTCATTATTCCTCTGTAGTGTTTACTAGCCAATCCATAGTTACTTGACTTCATTATTCCTCTGTAGTGTTTACTAGCCAATCCATAGTTACTTGACTTCATTATTCCTCTGTAGTGTTTACTAGCCAGTCCATAGTTATATGACTTCATTATTCCTCTGTAGTGTTTACTAGCCAGTCCATAGTTACTTGACTTCATTATTCCTCTGTAGTGTTTACTAGCCAATCCATAGTTACTTGACTTCATTATTCCTCTGTAGTGTTTACTAGCCAATCCATAGTTACTTGACTTCATTATTCCTCTGTAGTGTTTACTAGCCAGTCCATAGTTATATGACTTCATTATTCCTCTGTAGTGTTTACTAGCCAGTCCATAGTTACTTGACTTCATTATTCCTCTGTAGTGTTTACTAGCCAATCCATAGTTACTTGACTTCATTATTCCTCTGTAGTGTTTACTAGCCAATCCATAGTTACTTAACTTCATTATTCCTCTGTAGTGTTTACTAGCCAATCCATAGTTACTTGACTTCATTATTCCTCTGTAGTGTTTACTAGCCAATCCATAGTTACTTAACTTCATTATTCCTCTGTAGTGTTTACTAGCCAATCCATAGTTACATGACTTCATTATTCCTCTGTAGTGTTTACTAGCCAGTCCATAGTTACTTGACTTCATTATTCCTCTGTAGTGTTTACTAGCCAATCCATAGTTATATGACTTCATTATTCCTCTGTAGTGTTTACTAGCCAATCCATAGTTACTTAACTTCATTATTCCTCTGTAGTGTTTACTAGCCAATCCATAGTTATATGACTTCATTATTCCTCTGTAGTGTTTACTAGCCAATCCATAGTTACTTGACTTCATTATTCCTCTGTAGTGTTTACTAGCCAATCCATAGTTACTTGACTTCATTATTCCTCTGTAGTGTTTACTAGCCAGTCCATAGTTACTTGACTTCATTATTCCTCTGTAGTGTTTACTAGCCAATCCATAGTTACTTGACTTCATTATTCCTCTGTAGTGTTTACTAGCCAATCTATAGTTATATGACTTCATTATTCCTCTGTAGTGTTTACTAGCCAATCCATAGTTACTTGACTTCATTATTCCTCTGTAGTGTTTACTAGGCAGTCCATAGTTATATGACTTCATTATTCCTCTGTAGTGTTTACTAGCCAATCCATAGTTACTTGACTTCATTATTCCTCTGTAGTGTTTACTAGCCAATCCATAGTTACTTGACTTCATTATTCCTCTGTAGTGTTTACTAGCCAGTCCATAGTTACTTGACTTCATTATTCCTCTGCAGTGTTTACTAGCCAGTCCATAGTTATATGACTTCATTATTCCTCTGTAGTGTTTACTAGCCAGTCCATAGTTACTTGACTTCATTATCCCTCTATAGTGTTGACTAGCCAATCCATAGTTACATGACTGGGAGCGCGGTGGCTCAGTTGGGAGAGATGCAGGCTGCAAGCCGAGAGGTCCTCGGTTCGAATCCCACCTGCGGCAACCGTGTTGTGTCCTTGGGCAAGACACTTCATCTCCATTGCCCGCGTGGGGGGCACGATGACGCCGTGTACTAAGGCGTACTGCACGTCGATGGTACGCATGTCTTCAACCAATCTAACCCTGCCTGTGCTGCAGTGCGGAGTTACGATGTTGGGGAGCTGGCAGCTGCTCGTCGTTGCTCGGTGGTTCTCTCCGGGTACTCTGGCTTCCTCCACCTGTAAAACTGTCACGGTCATGATTAGCCATTGTGCATAACTCTGTGACCTTAAATATCAATAAATAAATAAATAAATAGTTACATGACTTCATTCCTCTGTAGTGTTTACTAGCCAGTCCATAGTTACATGACTTCATTCCTCTGTAGTGTTTACTAGCCAGTCCATAGTTACATGACTTCATTCCTCTGTAGTGTTTTCTAGCCAATCCATAGTTACATGACTTCATTATTCCTCTGTAGTGTTTACTAGCCAGTCCATAGTTTCACAACTTCATTCCTCTGCAGTGTTTACTAGCCAATCCATAGTTACATGACTTCATTATTCCTCTGTAGTGTTTACTAGCCAATCCATAGTTACTTGACTTCATTATTCCTCTGTAGTGTTTACTAGCCAATCCATAGTTACATGACTTCATTATTCCTCTGTAGTGTTTACTAGCCAGTCTATAGTTACATGTCTTCATTATTCTTCTGTAGTGTTTACTAGCCAATCCATAGTTACATGACTTCATTATTCCTCTGTAGTGTTTACTAGCCAATCCATAGATGCACATTAAATCCTTCTTTTAACAACTTTGTCAGGTGAGTGCCTCAGTCCCCATGGGGCCTCTTGTTTGTTGAAAGTGTACCAAGAAACCTGTCTTTAACATACTGTTACCTTATCTTGTTTATTCATTGTTGGTGAATAACTTACTATGAAACCTATCTATATTCTGTTAGTTAAAAGCTTACCGTGCAACCTATTTTGTACATTCATTGTTAGTTGGTAGCTTAGTTCGCTTACCATGAAGCCTACCTTGTTCATTCATTTTTAGTTAACAAATTACTATGAAACTTATCTTGTACATTTGTTGTTAGTTAACAGTTTGCAATTAAACCTATCTTGTTGATTCATTGTTCGTTAACAACTTACTACAGAACCTATCTTGTACGTACAATGTTAGTTAAGTGCTTACCAAGAAAGCCATCTTTAATGTTCTCTTTGTTAACAGCGTACCTTGAAAAAACCTATCTTGCTCTTTCTGTTAACAGCTTACTGTGCAACTCATCTTGTACATTCATTGTTAGTTAACAGCTTATATCATAAAACCTGTTCTGAATATTCATTGATAATTAACAGCTAACCTAAATATATTCATTGTTAGTTAATGACTTATCATGAAACCTATTTTGTATATTCATTGTTAGTTAATGACTTATCATGAAACCTATTTTGTATATTCATTGTTAGTTAATGACTTATCATGAAACCTATTTTGTATTTTCATTGTTAGTTAATGACTTACCATGAAACCTATTTTGTATATTCATTGTTAGTTAATGACTTATCATGAAACCTATTTTGTATATTTATTGTTAGTTAATGACTTATCATGAAACCAATATTATATATTCATTGTTAGTTAATGACTTACAATGAAACCTATTTTGTATATTCATTGTAATATAAACTAATAACAATTGTAATTCATCAGTTAAATTCGACCTTGTTATTCTTTCTGGCTGAGAGCTGGTCGGCTCCGTGCTCTAATCTCAGGTAAATTCACTCTTACTGTGCTCTAATTGCCAGAAGAGGGACAATTAGAACATGTCTGTATCCACGCTACATGCGAGCAACAGTGCTAAACTGCCCCTATCACAGATCGAGCACACCCTGGAGTTGTTTTCTATGGCAGTGGTTGTTAGCGTCCGTTCTTTGATTGAAGTTCATCTTGTAAATTCGATCATAGCAAATAGACCAAGATCAAAAATGACATTTTTTTGTTTGTTTTTCTTCAAATAAAATGGGTTTGAAGAACTTTTTCATTTCTTTGATGACAGGAATTACAATGGAGATATACGTCTCTTATTTCGTTAGACATGTCAGAATTTTACTATGGAAGACCATTTGTTAACGATCCCCCAAATCCTAAATCGTAAATCCTAAATATACAGTGGAGCCCACTTAATTGGATATCTCTTAATTGTATATCCCTGTTAATTGAATATAATTTTTAAACACAAAACTATTTACCATACCTTTAGTACAAATTTGATCTGTTAATTGCATATAGGTTGTAGAGTAAACTCCTGTTAATTGTATATAAATTTTTGTAATATGTCGAAAACATTACTGTGACACATGCACCAAATTCCCCTTATTTATCAACCTTTTTGGCCTCACTACATCCAATACAGGCATTTATTCTATTATATCTTGTTTGACAGAGCTCTATGAGCTCTGTCAAACAAGATATAATAGAATAAATGCTCAGTTTAACTCCAGAACACAGGAAACTGTTAATTGTATACATCTGTTAATATAATCTCTGTTAATTGTATACACCTGTTAATTGAATAATTTTCACTGGCAAAGTGGATATTCAATTAAGAGGATTCTACTGTAATATCAGACTAATTGCTCTTCTTTTTTCTGTTACAGAAAGTTTTTGCAGAGAACTTTGAAGAACCACCATTGATTTTGGCCATATTGACTGTTGTAGGATATTGTATCTTGGTAGTGATTGGACATATAAGAGACTTCCTAACTTACTATGGCATCGATAAAACAAAAATACAGAAGGAACCACTTGTTGAGGTATTAGTTTACAATATCCACATCAGTTAAGCACTTTAACTCTTCATACGACGAATAAGATTTCAAAATATGTTATTACGTCATTTAATCAAGTTGAAATGACTTACAGCAATCAGTTGAGTTTCTTTCATTTTGGACCACTCGTTTTTCAAGGTACTTCCGGTCATCTACACTCACCAAATATGGCCTACTTTTAGACAATAATTGTCCCCCAACATTTTGTCGTCGAACTATTCTAATCAGCTACGTCTGTCCATCCATACATCCGTCTGGAGTGATAACTAAAGTTTGGGTCATCAAATCAAAACCCAATTTTGTGCATATATCCCTTACCCAAATGATTAGGTGAATTCCGAATATCAGCTTGATCCGATAATTTTTGTAGGAGTTATGCCCCTTTTTTGACACTTTTCTGCTCAATTTTGCAACTTTGGAAATATGGTGTTCAGATGATAACTTAAGTTTGAGTTATCGAATCAACACCATAGGTTTGTCTCAAGAATGTGCAGGTCAAGTTCGAATTTGGATTCGGTCCGCCCAATTTTAGCTGAGTTATGGCACTTTTCCATTTCTTATCAACCTACCTTACAATTGTTTACTACAGACTTGCACTACAGTGGAAGACCCTAACTCAGATAAAATACTCTCTATTTTAATCTTTCCCAAGAGATGTGGGAAAGAAAAGTGGTGTAAAAAACACCACGAAAGAAATAAGCCCAAACTTTGCCGAGCGCCATCGGCGCATACCCAGTATGAGACACTCTTCCCTAGTACAAATCCACGACTTCCGTTAACCAATGCACAGTGCAGTCATCAATTCATAATTCTTTTTTTGTCCGAGACACGTGAAAGATGTGTCATCGCCATTTGCATTACGAAACAGTGATAATTCAACTCGTCGATAATGGTTTTCCTGTGACTGGAATTATGGATCTGAAGATCGTATAACAACAGGACTGTGTTTTATATATTCTCATTAATATTTTCAACCACATTCTCATTGAATTTTATTTATATATTCTGTTTTTGCGAATGTTTTTTGACATCATGTCAACGCGGTTCGGAAATAAAAATTTTCGGTTGATAAATTTTATTATTATTATTGGAGTTAGGTGTCAATGAGGGACTGTATGGACAGGATTTCTTCACTCTGTTGAGGGCTGAATTTCTGTTTTTTAGGTCCCTGTTGGCCATCTGGGTTCTGTCGTGTACCCACCGGTTATTTTTTCTGCCACCTTCTCTCGTAGTTATGTATCTGTTGAGTTCACCTTTTTCTAATACTGCTCTCACCTCTGTTATTTCCAGTTCGGTTCCTTTAGGGCAATTCCTTTTGCCCTCGCTTTTGGTGCATTCTATTGGCTGTTCCTCCCGCACCCATGGGGGGGGGGGGGAGGGTACGCTGTCGTTTCAGGGCCTTCCGACACGACCACATCTGGAGTGAGTTATACCCCCACCGTGGGGGATGTTCAGCTCCTCCTGCACCCGCGGGGGTGGGGAACGCTATCGTTTCGGGGCCTCTCGACACGACCATGTCTGGTGAGAGTTATTCCCCATCCGTGGGGGATGTGCAGTATTTTTTTTTACTGTGGTGGATACTGTGGGAGCTGTTGGATTTCTGGTGAAGAGATGCCTGGTTCCGGGACTATGCACCCTCTCCAGTCGACATCTGAGGCTGTCACTAGGGTTGTGACTCCTCCTTTGGAGGCCGAGCTAGGTTGCTCTCTCCCCTTTTCCGCCAGTTTCAACAGCTCCCGTCGTATCTGCTGCTACTGCTGTTCCGTCTACAACGTCATCGGTCACCATTTTAGCCGGCCTCAGCTTAACCCTGCAGGAGTCTGCAGTGATGTCTGTAGTGTGGTATCAGCCTCAGCCTTCCCTGACTTCAACACGGCGAAGTCGGAAGTGGCTGCCGACTGAACCCCCTGCTGTGTCCTCTCAGCCATTGAGCACAGCAGTTTTATCCCTGCAGGGGTCTGCAGAGGTGTCTGGTAGTGTTGACGTGGGGTATCAGCCTCAGCCTTCCCTGACTTCAACTCGGCGAAGTCGGAAGTGGCTGCCGACCGAACCCCCATTCTGTGTCCTCTCAGCCATTGAGCACAACAGTTTTAGCCCTGCAGGGGTCTGCAGGGATGTCTGGTAGTGTAGACGTGGGGTATTGGCCCCAGCCTTCCCTGACTTCAACTTGGCGAAGTTGGAAGGGGCTGCCGGCCAAACCCTCTACTGTGGTCTCTCTGCCGTTGTGTACCTCAGTTTTTCTCATTGGATTCGGATGTTCATGGTGGGGTCACCATGAGCTCTGTGGCATTTCCGTCTATGCACTCTGGTCCCATGGCCAGTTTTGTGCAGCCTGGACCCTCTGTCCCGCAGAGGTCCGCGGCGACTCTCCTGAGTTTCCGCTCTGTTGATCCTCGGGGTATGTGATACCACACTACACATCTGCTTTCAGATGTTTTCGGCTGCAGCCCGTCGCCCTGCGTCAGGTGTATTTGAGGATTATGACCCTTCGCTGGTAAATGGGTCAAGAGTGAAGCCACTTTGTCGGTTCGTTCCCACGTTCCGTTCCGACAGTCAGTGAGCTTAGGGAGGCCCTCTTCTTGCTCACTTAGGTTCTTCCAAGAGCCTTTTCCATTGCTTCCAGTGAGGCTACGAGTGGTTTCCAGGCACCCCCTGTGGCGCTGCCTCCCGGGATTGGAAACAGGCCGCTTTCTGATCCCCTGGTGTGCCCACACCATGGGAGACGTCGGCTGGTTTGCCCATAATGGGCTATGTGTCTTCCAAGTCATGGGATGAGTCTGACATTCCTGATGTCGAGAGCCAACAGTCTTCTGACTTGGGGGCAGCTCTTGACTTAGTGTTTGGGTTCCTTCCAGGTCTCAAACCGTCAAACCAGCCGACAGTGTTAGCCCGGCTGCGATCATCGGTCGCATGCCTACAGCCTTTGGAGCAACATGCTTCTGGGTGCCTTCGACCGTGCCTGTCGGTATAGGTGGTTGAAGCATTTACCACTTTGGACTCTAAGCTGAGTTCCAAGGATATGAAGACGTCGTTCTTCATCAAGGTTGACACTTTTTGCCTCTGGTGCGTTATCGTTCCTACGATTTCGCCAATCCGCTCGGCTAGCGTCTGCCAGACTTTGATGGTCTCGGATCGGGACTCCAACTCCTCAGCCATATGGAGACTCTGGAGTCCAGGTTGGGCTTAGGTTCCGCTCCACAGTTTCGCACTATTGCACAGGGGTGAAATTCTAAACATAGGTCATATGTTGAAACTAAGGCCATGTAAAATAGAGATATATTTTTAGTATCAGATATATGATTACATTAGGTTTTTTGTTGGACAAGAGAATTTGAAGTTTTGGTCCCAAAGTTGGAGTCTGATACATAGGGGTAAATTACCAGATGAATTATGGGAAACAGTGGCTTCGAAAAATTTGCTATTTTTTAAAATGTAATTTTTATACGGGTTTGTTACCAGACAGGTAACTAAAAAATGAGACGGAAACATATAAATTTTTTTTTGCATTTTAGAAACAGGGGATGCTCTGTTCCAGGGGTGGGTAGGTGGGGTTGGTGGGAAAATTCTGCTTTTGAGGCTGCTAGGTGGCTGAAAATGACTGGTTTTTTTCATGCAATTTTTCAGTTTGAATTCTGGCCTTTGACAATAAATTATTTCTCCCACATTCAGATTGTTTATTTCTACTTAGTCAGATAGTGTTATATGTTTTTTGTGGATTTGGGAAATGTAATACATGTTATGAGTTAGATAACAAAGCTACAGAATATTTGCATTTGAAGAGAGTGTATGGCATGTCATATTTAGAAATGCCCGGAAAACTGTGGAGCGGAATCTTATCGGGAGGGATTCTGGAATGCGTTCTCTCTTCGATCACGTTGTCTCTGCTTTGCTGCTTATATCTGCTCCCAGATGAGTTTGACAACAAACAGGTTTTGCTTTGTATGTGCTGTTCAAGGTGCTCATGCATCTTCTCACACACATGCCTTTAACGCGGCTAGCTTGGAATTAGTTCGCAGGTACGCTGTGCTGGACACAAGACGTCCCCTTCTTGAGGGGCAGTGCTCTTCGATCTGCCTCTTTCGGCGGGTCCGCGACTATTGCATGGTTCCGTTGTGATGGTCCGGGATGGCTTCCTTTGTCATTCCACTGATTTGCTGCTGCTTAGTCAGCTTGATCGGCCTGCTGTTGGAGACAGGCGCCGTCCAAAGCCTAACAAGTACCCTTCTGCTTCCTCTGCAAAGCTAAGGGCTGATCCTCCTCCCGCCACTTCTTCGCACTCACAGGGTGGGGTAGGCGTCGGCAGTAGTCACCTCGATTTCGTCCCAGGTTGAGGCACTCCACTAAGTAGAGAGTGCCTCTTCCAACATGAGTCCCTTTCAACGTTACACGTTGGGAACTTTTGACCACGGAGATAGGCAATCTCCTGTCAAAGGAGACAATTGAGGTCATCAAGAACTTTCTTGCAGTGGGATTTTGTTCCTGCATGTTCTGTCCGAAGAAGGATGGCCGACTCAGATAGGTTATCGATATGAGTATTCTGATGCAGTCTATCATTGCTCCTCAGTTCAGCATGGAGGCTTTCAGATCAGTTCGCTGCTCCATTCCCCAGGATGTTTTCCAGTTCAAGGACATTCCCTTTGGCCTTGGCCTGGATCCTTGGGCCTTCACCTGTCTGATGTCGCATGTGTTAGTCTTACATCGCACACAGTCCAAGGTGTCTTCTTCGGCTTGTCTAATTGATATCCTCCAGAGGCAATCCAATGCTGCTTTTCTAGAGTCTGATGTCGTCACACTGTTGAGCCTACTCACATCACTATGGTTCAGAGTCAACGGCGAGAAGTCGGACCTGGTCCCTTCTCCGCCTTGTCATCTAGGATGGACTTCATCAGCTCGGAGTCTTCCCCGACTGCTTGGTCTCTGCGTTTCGGTGACGGATCTCATTCCTCTAGGTCAACTGCATGTCTGACCTCTCCAACACTTTTTGCTCAATCGTTGGAGGCCGAATGTCGATCCTCTGGTTCTGGTGCTTCTGTGACCGGAGTCTCTTCCTCATCACCTTCTCCCCTGACAGATGTTCCGAGGATTATGCAGGGAGTTCCGTTGGACTTCCCCACGTCCGATCGTGTTCTGACGGTAATCTCCAGCGATCTCGGATGGGGTGTGACGTTGGATCCTCTTGGTCTTTTCCTTCACGGGTCATGGGACCAGGATCTAGCAGCTCTTCACGTCAACCAGAAGGAGCTTCTGGCTCTTCTTGTGTTTCCGACAGTGGATCCCCTGCTTTTCGAATTGTCAGGTCCTTCTATGGACTGACAATTCTACGGGGGTTGTTTACATTCGGAACCAGGGCAGAACGCACTATGTTCCCATGTACGATTTGGTTCGGGATCTTCTACTGCTCGCTCAGGATGTCAACGCCGGAGTGGTGGTTCATCACATTCCCGGTTGTATGAACATCCTAGCCAACTCCCTGTCCCGATGGGGCAGGTTTTTTTCCACCGAGTGGATGCTCCACATGCAGGTGTTCCAGTTTCTTTGCGATCTCTGGGGTCGTCCCCACATTGATCTCTTTGTGACTCATTGGAACCATCAGGTGGACACTTTCGTGTCCCAGTGTCCAGATGCTCTGTCTTTCGTCGTGTACGCTCTGTCCCTCCTTTGGGACGGTTTT